>JAHHFK020001570.1:327500-345000 GCA_024533555.2 Aedes koreicus
TTGTTGATCTTGAGACACTTCGAGCAAAGATATATATAAACTATTCAAGAATACAAGGGGAAGTGGGGTAAAACCAGCCATATCTTCGTTCACAAAGCCGTGCGGTGGTTGAAACAACCTGTATTCAATTTTACAGAAAATTTCACATAGGACTAGTCCTATTTTGTTAATTTTGAGCAACTCGGAGCAAAGATATCTATAAACTATTCAAGAATACTAGGGGAAGTGGAGTAAAACCAGCCATATCTTCGTTCACAGAGCCGTGCGGTGGTTGAAACAACCTTTATTCGATTTTCCAGGAAATTTCACATGGGATTAGCACTATTTTGTTGATCTTGAGTGACTCCGTGCAAAGATATCTATAAATTATTCAAGAATATAAGGGGAAGTGGGGTCAAATAAGCTCTATAACTCCACAACCATATCGGTGCGGTGATTGAAACCAGTTCCATTCGATTTTCCAGACAATTTTCAAGCGGAAATGGCCTTGTTTATAAGCCGCGCTTTAAAGCGACAAAAGTTACAGATTTTTTCCTTAGTTTTCATCAGTTCTTGCCCACTGTGTAATGAATATAAAAATCATCCGATGATTCGGCTGAATGGATTGTGTCGTCATCTGATTCGTTTCCCTCGTTTGGTTGCTCGTTTCCCTCGTTTGGTGGTTCATTTTCCTCGTTTGGTTGTTCTTTATCCTCCTGAATTGGTACAACATCTTCTTCATTTTCTGGTTCGTCTATCTCGCTTCCTGAAATGGATGAATCTGTAATATGCAAATTGACTTCACATTTTCCTTCTGTTTTTCAACTCAACGCGTCAGCGACCACGTTGGTTTTACCTTCTTTGTAAATTATTGCATAATCATAATTCTCCAGTTCCATTCTCCAGTTCAAATTTTTTTGGTTTTTATTAAATTTTTTAATGTACTGTAGTGGTTTTTGGTCGGTAAAAAGAGTGAACTTATTTCCGTACAAATACGGTTTAAATTTATCGATGCCCCACATAATAGCCAAAGCTTCTTTTTCTATCGTGCTATAATTTGTTTCGCATTTCGTTAGGGTCCTACTAACAAACACTATAGGTTTTTTAACCTTGTCCTGTATTTGTGACAGAATAGCGCCAACCACATAATTACCATAATTACTGGCATCTGTTGTTAGTATAAATGGTAGGTTGAAGTCTGGATACGCAAGAATTTGGTCCGAAGCATTAATCTGTTTCAATTTTAGAAAGGCCGCTTTGTAGTTCTCGTCATTTATGTTAACCGTTTGGTCTTTTTTCAAAAAATTTGTCATTTGTTTCACTATCTTTGAATAATCTTTTATGAACCGTCTGTAATACCCAGAGAGTCCAAGAAATTGTTTAATTTGTTTTGGGTTTTTGGGTAGTTTCCAATCTATGATTTTCTTAATTTTTTCCGGGTCTGGCTTTATACCGTCCTGTGTAATAACGTGGCCGAGGAATTCTGTTTCTCGCCTCATGAATTCACATTTATCCAACTGTATTTTAAGGTTAAACTCTGCAAGCCTTCTGAGTTTTTTTTAGCCAAGTTTTGGATGTGTATTTTAAGATCTTTTCCGATTATAATAATATCGTCAAGATACATAAATATTATTCATAGCGCGCTGGAAGGTCGTATGCGCATTTTTCAAACCGAAAGGCATCCTGGTAAATTGAAAATGACCAAGTGCCGTAGAAAACGCTGTTTTGGACTGGTGATCGGGATCCATCTCGATTTGGTGGAAACCGGACTTTAAATCCAAAGTGGTGAAATAGGCTGATTTTCCTAAACTATCTAAAATTTCTTCTATTTGGGGAATGGGAAACTTGTCACAAATCGTTTTTTCGTTAATTTTTCGGTAGTCAATTACGACTCTAATTTTGCGTTTTCCAGAAGCATCAAGTTTTTTGGGGACTACCCAAATAGGTGAAGAATATGGGTTAGTGGAATGACGGATAATGCCATTGTCTAACAGCTCTCTTATTTGTTGTTCAACGTCGTTTTTGAATGCGTGGGGGTAACGATACGATATTGTGTAAACGGGTTGGTTGTCTGTTGTAATGATTTTATGCTTAATTGCGGAAGTTGCTGTAAGTTTCTCATGTGGTTTCAATAGAACGGCTTGGTGTTCTAGGATGGTTTGAAAAAGCCATTCCTTTTCGATTTTTGATAAATGGTTTGTGCGTATAATTTGTCAAGCGTTTTGTCGGCAATTTTATCATCAGGTTCTAATGGGATTGGTGAAACTGTTTCGAAGTTATTAATTTTTAGTTTCAATACCCCGCCTACGTCGGGTGGGTCTTTTTTGCTGGAAATAATTTTGATTATTGATTTTTTGGTTTTCGATTGATACAGGCCTGGTTCGACGACTATTGATTTATAAAGTTTTTGGAATGTTGGCACTAACCAATCACCATGTTTATCTGTATTAATTTGAATATTGTGTGAATATAATTTGTTTGCTGGGAAATATTTCTTGTATGGTATTTTAATGTTACCGAATTGAATGCATTCTGTCTCATAATCTACTTTCGCCTTAATTTTAGCAAGATACTCCGAACCGACGATTCCATCAAAGAAATCGTGGAAGTTTAGTTCGTAATATTTTTGTTCTGGAAGACCATATCCAATTAGATTTGCTTTTCCTTTTTTGTTTATAATGTGATTACCCGATATATTTTTTTTTATTAATGTACTTTTGCTGGGTTGGCAATTAATCAAAACCCCAGGTCGCACAACATTTTTGTTTGCTCATGTATCCACTAGGAGTCTTATAACTTGTTTCGTAACTTTATTGGTACTGGTAATATACGGTAGATATTTCATGCTGGGGTTCGTTTGGTTTATCCCCAACAAAAATTTAAATCGATGTTTTCTTCGTCTTCCTTCTCAGACTCAGAAGATTTCTCCTCGTCTGATGTTTCTCTATTATTGATTTGTTTTTTATTTAGGTTAAGTCTGCTTTTGACTGACCCCACTTCCATCATTTGCGGAGCCGAATCATTGTCATGATTTCGGTCCGACTTCTGATAGGTAGTTTGGTGTTTGCTGTTTTGGAATTCATTTGATTTTTTTTGGGATATTCCTTTGCTTTTTGGTTCTTGTGTTGTTTTTGTTGTGCTTCCATATTCAAGGAAGTAGTTTCTTTAGTTTTAAATTTACACACGAAGGCATACGCTGCCTCCATGTCTCCGGGTTCCGCTGCTTGGGCGTACTCGAAATACGGTTCCCTCAAGCCCGCGAGGAATGCTGCTAATGCATCCTCTTCGATGAACGCATTTATAGCGTCCCAAATTTACTTATACCTATTAAGGTTTTTGTTTGGCAAGCGATTTAATATTCTGGCAAATCTCCTTGCATCTGTTATAATACTTGTGTACCGACATATTGTCGGTCATTTTAGTTTGCCACAATTGGCTTTTATAAAAGGTAAGCTCCTGGCGATCACCAAGAGCATTGGTCAATATTTCTTTTATTTCTGGGAAGGATTGGGGATTACCAGCCAGACAAACTATGTCCTTGGCTCTCCCTCAATTTTGTTAATTACTGCTGTTACAAAGATACTGAATTGCTGATCGGTTACTATATCTCTGAAAACGTTTAAAGTGTTCTCTGGTGTGCAAACCACGGAGAGAGCTGCTCGGGTTCTAAATTGGGGTAGGTTGGCGGGTCAGTTTTTTATATGTTGGCATACAGGGGCGGAGGTTGGGTGTTGGGGGTTTTTTGTGTGCCCGGGCTTGGGTTTGGGTTGGGAATGTGTTTTTGTGTTTGTTGTTGTTTGTGTTGGGGTTTTCGCGGGGGGGGGGGGGGGGGGGGGGGGGGGGGGGGGGTTTTTTTTTTTTTTTGTTTGGGTTTTGTTTTGTGGGGGGGGGGGTTTGTGGGTGGGTGTTTTGTGGGAAGTGGATTTGCCTTTCTTGTGTTGGGACCCAAGTAACAAATTCAATTTTAAGGTACACTTGAAGAAGTTCTCAAGACTCATTTGATAAAACCACGCATAAAACTAGATATTCTACATACCATCGATAAAACAGCCATAAAACCCTTATAAGTTCAAAAAGGCCCATACTACAGGAGGTTCTCAAGACTATTTCCCAAGATTCGCTTAAAACTTGATAGTTTTATCGGTACATACTTGTAATGACATGCAGGACATGCTTAAAACTATGATAAAACTACCACAAGTTTTGGTAGTTTTATGATTTTCCTCTTTAAGACTTTTTTAGGAGAAAAAAAACATCGATTTACATATGATTAATTGTAAAATTGACCATAAATGCATGAGTTTTTTGCCTGCAATTGATAAATTTTTCATGCGACGTTCAGTTTATTGGTGTTTTATAACATAAAAGTTCGAAAATTTTAATGCGCCACGGAATCATTGCTAGAACATTGATTTATTTGAAAAATAAAAAATACTTGAAAATTCAACAATTAGGTGACAAGGCTGATAAATTGTTAGATTTTGAATAAATTGTGTCTACAATCCATTTTAAGTTTCAAAATGTATTTTAAACAGCAGAAATTGTTCGTAGCATTGGAAAAACGAGTGTCTTTTTGCTTACATATGTAAATGGCTACCATTCCGAGGGAATCCAGAATAGCCACGCTCGCCATTTTTTCAATGGTTTTATCTAAAACTACCATAAAACGCATATAAAACTAATATTTCTTGCACAAGACTAACAAGATTTTTTTAGGAGCGCGATAAGTTCATCTCTACTTGTTCTATTCTTGAAAAAGAGGAGTAACGCTTGAATAAAACTTGTTTGAATTGCTCAAGGTAAACAAGTCTTTCGTAAGATAGCCATAAAATCAGTGTGAATCAGGCACATCATAAACAAAGAAAATGTGAACGTTCAAATCAAAAGTGCCTATGCATAATTGTTGTTCATCATTACAGCTTATAATTTATTGTTTTTAATCACCAGCGTAAGGCGATTAAAACATTAAAAAAAACTCTAACTTGAATATGCTAACAATGGATTTGGGAAGAAGAACAGATAATAATATTGCGTCGATGGCTGAAACATCAGTTGAGCGAAAGATGATTTTTCTCTTGATCTGTACGCTGAACCTAGCGTTGAAAGAAGTACACTGTGTAGTGGATCACTGAGCGATTCCAGCGCACTACTTCCGACTTTGGATTAAACGTGCGGATCATGGGAAAAATCGATTTTCGCTCAGATGATATACCAATTTTTACTTGCAACGAGTTTAAATATTGTGTAGCCTATTGGGAACTGAAATGCACGACTCGGGATAGTTCCACATTAACATAATATTTTACAATCGTATTGCACATTAAACCTTACGTCAAAAGTACTGCGCTGTATTTCCACGGTGGTGCGCCATATAACGCACTACCTGAGACGTTAGGTTTAACTTGCACAACTGACATAAAATCAAATATCATGAGTTATGCATTTCGGTTTTCAACTGGCGACACATTGCACCATTTAATTTTATTCTTTACAAAAAATAGGACGCATAACGCATAGACCCTTTTGATAAGTTAGTCTCAGTAGGCTGCGATTCCAATGTTATGGTCAAAAAAAATTGTCGTTGGTGGCTGAGATGAAGGAGTGTTCAATATATTGGATAGGTTTTTATTGAATTTCCGTTTGAACGATCAGCTAGTTTTTAATTTCTTCCACCTGTGGGAGTCCATTGTGACAGTTTGTTTATTTTTCACATAATGTTCTTTTTCAAGAATATGTGCTCTTATTCAAAATCAAATGGTTCTAAGAGAGTTTTATGGCAGCATTTCCAAGATACATTCATCTTAAAGAAGAATGTCATAAAACTTTTACAAAACTTTTATCAGGTTTTATGCAAGTTGCGAAACGATGTCTTGAGAGGGGGATCAAGTATCTTATAAAACTACTGATAAGGTGAATTACACTTATAAATGATGTAGTTTTATGGAGGTTTCTTCAAGTGTTCTTTAATCACTCTTAAGAACTGTTAATGAATTAAAACCACCTTAACTTGGAAAATGCCCTGATAAAACCGGATGAACTCCATAATGCTCTGATAAAACTTCCATAAAAAATGAATAAAACCAATTTGCATTTGAATTGCTACTTGGACTGTCAGTGATTTAATGTTCACTGTGTCGTGACCATCAATTTGCTGGCTTTGGCTTACTGTCGTCGTTCCATTGCAACAGTATAAAAATAACCTTCGGTGGGGGGGCGGGGGGGGGAGAAGCCCTGCCCAAATTTTTGGTTGGGGGCCGGTTGGGAGCACCCTCTTTGGGAAGAGAGAGAGAGAGAGAGAGAGAGAGAGAGAGAGAGAGAGAGAGAGGGAGGGAGGGGGGGAGGGGGGAGGAAAAAAGCGGAAGGATTTTTGGGAGGGGGGGAACATGAAATCAGAAACATTTTATTTATATTTTTTTTTTTTTTTCTCTTATATTTTCCTATTTTTTGGGGGGGGGGGAACGGAATGAAGAGCATTTGCTCCGACCGATGTTCGCGTTAGAATTTTTCAATTTCCAATTTTTCGCCTTCTTTTATTTGTAAAAGAACAGATTAATTATAGCGATTATTTTATTTTATTTTATTTTATTTTTTTCAAGAATTATAGGTACATGATTATTTTTTTTTCTCGGCATCTTTCTTACTCTCCACATTCCTCATCTTCGCTACGCTTAGCAATAGAGGGCGTATAAGAAATTTTCATCGAACCGTGATGATTTCTGGATTTTATTACGTTGTCGTAAAACTCTCGAAGTACAATTTGCTCCTGATAGTGGATCTATGGCTACTTTTTTTGTGTTCCCGGTGTTCTCTGGTACAACGCCTGACGCCGTTCCAATTATCGGTATTATTTTCCCCAAACTGTCGTCACTAGTATCCAATGAATCCGAACTGCGATGTGCAAATGGAGCTCTCCTGACGTCGTGAACATTTCTGGAGTACTGTACACCGTTAATATTCATCAAAACAACCTTCGCTCCTTCTCTTGCAATCACTGTAAAACGTTCCGGCGAGAATGTTGGATCCACTTTTGACCTTCTTTGTTGGGCCATAAGTACAATATCTCCGATGCCAATATCGGAATCCTTAGAACCGCGCGCCACGTCCGCATAATGCTTACTCGTGAATTTAGCTTCACAGTCACGTTCTCGTATGTCCGTACGGTCCAATTCTTTAGCTTCCGATTTACTCCAAAGAGTGGGAAAAGTCCCACGATATTTCCAGCCGACTAATAACTCAAACGGCGTAACGCCGAACCGCGAGTGAGGATTTAATGTATTGTGGTTGTGAACGTAACGTTGTAGCGCCCCTCTCCAGTTTTCACCATCAATTTTCGCCGATGCTACTGCCGTTATAAGTCCCTGACCCTGATTTTGTCTGTGGACAAAATGGAATTGATTGACGAATTTTAATTCCTTTGTTCTCCCAAAACTCAATGAATACAGAGTTCTGGAACGGCGGGCCGTTATCGCTTTGGATAACAGCAGGACAACCCCAAGTCTGAAAACTCTTGCATAATGCCCTGTTGGTGCTGTTTGCATCTGTGTGCAGCATTTCTATCACTGACAAATACCGTGAATATGTGTCAACAACCGCTAGAAATGTGCCCGCTCCGGCTTCAGGAAAAGAAGTCTATTTGGATAATTTCCCAGGGTCCCTCTGGAAGTTCTCTACTGGATAACGGTAAGGGCGGATTTTTACGAGACAAAACAGCGCACGCTTCGCAACTCTTTACAAACTTAACTACATCTTGAGACATTCCTGGCCACCAGAAGAATCTACGCATTATCCTTTTCATAGCGGCTTCCCCTACATGACCTCCGTGTGCCAAAATCATGGCTTTCATACGGAGAGCCTTGGGAAGGACCGTATTTTCACCCTTGAATACGAGAGATCCCAAAAAATGTAACTCCTTCTTATGAGCCTCAAATTTACGCAGTTTCTCTGGCCAATGTTTCATCTCGACTGCTTCCTTTACATCCATTAACTCGTTGTCTTGTTCGGTAGCCTTCTCGATTTCATCCCATGTGATCTCCATACACCCTGAATCCAACGTGTAAAGAAAAATGCTAGAGTCCTCCTCTTCGCCGGGAATGGGATTTTGAGTTTCATTAACCAATCTTGATAGACCATTGGCTACGTTTTGTTCTCCTGGTACTCTCTTGATTTTGAAGAAATATGGCTGAAGCCTTAAAGCCCATGACTCTGCCCGAGAAACGGCTTTTTTACCTAGACGGTGATGGGTGCTGAATATTAATTCATTGGCCTCTGAATCAGTACGGATGACGAAAAAACGGCCTAGAAGATAATACGAAAAACGCTCCACCGCCCACACAACCGCTAGCGCTTCCTTTTGTGTTTGTGGGTAGTGTTTTTCGGGCGTTGTCAACACTTTTGAAGCGCATGCGATAATCCTTGGGATAGCATCAGAGTCATATTGCACTACTACAGCGCCCAATCCACTTGGGGCAGCATCCACAAATAACTCAACTTCGTCCGTGGCACTGTAATAACCAAGTTTCTTGATATTATTCAACGCATCGTTTTGCAAGAAGTTGAATTCCCATTCCTCCTTGGTAGTCCAATAGAATTTATCCGAATTCGCCAACGTTCGTAGATGCTCCGTCATATCTGCACGATTCCGTATGAACTTATCTGTGAACGTTACCAGCCCTAAGAAACTTTTTCTAGTTGGTCTTCTGAAGTTCTTGATGGCGTCCATCTTGTCGCTTTCTATCATCCAACCGTCCGCACTCAGGATAAAACCTAAAAATTTCACTGCCTTACTTCCAAAAACGCATTTCGGTTCGTTAAGTTGAACATTGTGGCTTCGGAGACGGTATATCACTATTGCAAGAGTGGCATCGTGTTCCTCTTTGGACTTTCCATGGACTAAAATGTCATCCAAGTAGTTGGTTACACCTTTGCAGCCACCCATGATTTTTTTCTGCAAAACCTCCTGAAATATGTCAGGGGCATTACATAAACCAAACGGAAGTCTGATACACCTGAATACTCCAAAATCAGTGTAGAAATTCCTCAAGTGGCGTGATTCCCTGTTCAACTTAATATGGTAGAACGCATTCGACAAATCTATTGTTGAAAACCAACAGGAACCGTTCAACTCCGCAAGTATCTTTTCCAGAGTGGGTATCACGAATGGGGTTCTGTAAATGTACTGGTTTGGCCCTCTCAGGTCAATCACCAGTCTGAAATCCTCCTTACCCTTTGGCACAACGAGCATGGATGAGCAAAACGATCTATCCATTTCATCGGATACCGGTTCGATAATTTCCGCTGCAATCAACTGATTTAGTCTTTGTTGCACCAATGGTTTTATGGCAAGCGGAATGTTCGTTAATATGTTCCGGCAGGGGGCTATGTCCTTGTTGTAGTCAATGCTGACCGGCGGAATGTTGAATTTTGGGAACACCTTGTTCCCATTAACCAACAAGATATCCATTGATTGCAATTTCGAATCAATTCCAACTTCCCTGATCGATACTGGAACCTTTAGTTCAAGCATCAGTACATTATAGCGAGTTGCTGTTGGTCTGCTCAACAATGAACGCCGCTCATCTACCACGTAAAACTTTTCCATCAACATAGGACGATCTTCGGAAATAAAAAGATTTGCTTCGAATGAGGCTATAACTGGAATCTCCCCAGCTGAAGCATATGCTCTGAGTGATCTATCTGCGCGTTTTTGCAAGTTGTATACAGAACCACTGTACATTGCATTGCCCATCAGCTTCCGATACAGCTCTTTGGTGAATGTATTGACCTGGGCACCTGAATCGATCAAGCATTCACATTCCATTCCAGCAACTTTGGCTATTATGACTCCCTCATCTGGCAGCCATGCCGTAGATGACACAACGTTGACGTGTTTCAAGATTTCAACCTGTGGTGGTTTAACAATTCATGAAAACAAATTCTATTTCTTAGTACTGATTCAATTGGATTCTTTGAGTGCTAGTGAAAAATAACCTACTTAAAGCCTTAAGCGATTCACGATTCCTATCATACTACATATTTAAAAATGTTTTGAAACATTGTTCGAATTCATTTTATTAGTTCATTTTAATAAGTAAACAAAAGGTTTAAAACAGAATAACATTGTATCAAAATAAAAAAAAGAAAATCACGTCCACAAATGCAGTCAAAGCAACCAAGAATCAAAACTCGTAAAGTGGTTTTAAATCGTTATTTTTTCTGATACATCACTTACATTTTCTGGTTTCGGTTCAATTTCCACCTTTTCGACCACAGCAATTTTGCTACTCGCTTCTGTAGATTCTGGCTTAGATTCGTTCGGCAGTGTAAACCTGGCCGAAAACTGAAAAACACGTTGGAAGTAACCAACTTTGTTGCAGTTTCTGCATGTCTTATCGATAGCTGGGCATTCCGATGAAGAATGGTACACATTTCCAGCATCTTTCACCACGGGTATAGTTCATTCCGCGGCGGCCAGTGCCCCGGCGCGTGTTGCGCCATCCAGCTAGTTCTCCAAACCGTGGAGCACTGCCCAAGGCCTGATGAGTGGGTGTCGGGTGATACGGATAGAAACGACTGCGAGCTGTTTGAATCCTGGGATAGTCTGCTCTGATTGGCGCGATAACTGCCGGCTCAGGATGTGCGTGTTTCTGCCTGTAGTAATCCTCGTTTAGACGAATGGTCTCTATCTCGCGTACCTTAACGACCAAGTCAGTGATCGAGCCACCTCTGTTAAGCATTCTCAGAGTTGCTGTCCGTACGTCACGGCTTCTTGCCTGTCCAGCGATTGTTCCGATGATTTCCTCAATCTCTTTTCCATTTTTGAATTCACACAACCTTGCCGTTGCCCCTACTCGATTAACGAATTGTAAGTCGGATTCCTCGGATTTTTGACACATCAGAGCAAGTTTTCTCCTCTGCAGCATTATGTCCAAACCAGATCCAAAGTATGTCTTCAAACGGTATAACGCTTTAGAAAACGGCTTGGTTTCTACATTTGGAGCATCTTCGGTGCATTTTGTATTTTTTTAAATTCCGAGCAACCGTGGTCCAGCTTTAATTTTGAAGAGAATGAATTGCGTTGCTTCATCATCAATCCCAGCCAACTTCATCGAATCGGTTAAGAGATCCTTCCACATTTCAAACGAGTGCCTGGTTATGTCGTCATCGTCTGCCAAAGTTACTCACTCCGGAACGTTCAGCGATGACGCTGAAAGCTGATTTACGGACGACACGAAACGGGAATCTTCGACGTTTACTGTTGTCTCCGCCCGACGAATGCTAGATGGTCTTTGGATACCATCAAAATCAACACTACTCTCCACACTAGCACTTTTAGATGTACTCATCATGTCCGCAACTGTTTTCAAAGCCACTTTTTCAGCGCGTTCTCGTTCTAGGGCTTCTTCTAAGGCTGCCATACAGATCTTAGACTCTTCCAACTCCTTAGTGAGAGATTTGACTTTGTCTGACTTCTGCGTTTTGTCTGGTTTGACCTTCTTTTTCTTCTTCGATGGTTCACTGCGAAAAAATACAAAACCACAAATGCCACTTAGTATTGCAAACTTATTGCTTCTCACGGGTAAGTAACGACTAGACATCAGGAATATTTTTTTTTCAAATTTGGTTTTCGAGGTCTTTTTTTTAACGAAATATTTTAGCAACTACGAAACCATACAGTTTGAGCTATCGAACTATGTTTTCAAATATCTTATCCGCCCTTCCGTCGGAAAGCATCTCATTTCAACACATTTTCATTCCGCCCTTCCGTCAGAATAAAATGAACGGTTCTCATACTCTTTTCCTTTTTTTTCACTTGAGTCGTGCACTTAGCATGTACATTTATCGCCCTTCCATCGATAAGTGGATCACACTAATATCAATAGTTGCATCACATTTTGTAATATTCTTTTTTTTTTATTGGTCCGACTAATTTTATCACCGTGTTTGTAGACCGATGCTTTAATCTTCAACATCCAAAAATTGGATTTTCATTTTCATAAAAATTTTTCACTAAAGTTCTAGGTACCTCGGGGGGGGGTTGGTGGGGCCGTTGTGGGGGCAACATTATTTTGTGGGGGGTGGGGGGGTGCGGTGGTCTTTTTAAAAAAAAAAAAAAAAAAACCTCCCGGCGCGCGCGCGGGGGGGGGGAGCCCCCAGCGTTGCCAATATTTTTTTTGAAAAAACTGGAAGAATGCAAAAAAAAAACTGGAAAAAACTGGATCCTAAAAAAATCAAGCATAAGTAATGAAAAAACATTTGTCGCATATTACAATTTATATGTTGTATGTAAAGTATATTGTTACAATATGTTGAATTGGTCTGTAATGGTTTCAACTAAAAATTCTTTATACTAACACAGATGGTTACTATATACTATATTGTCATTGTAAGATTTCTTAAATTCTGGATTATAAGATTTTGACATAAAATAGAATGAAAATAAAGCGAATACAACCGCCTATTCAGCATAATGTTATTTGGCCTCTGCTATATGGTTAAAACTGTATAGGATACTGTTAACTTATACTTAGCAACTTTAGGGTTATTGTCACAACAATATCAGAAATAGCTATCAATAATATGGGGAATTGTCAATGAATGGTTTTTAATTATGCGTGGAACCACGAAGGACATTTTATTTATTATATAACGCTTGACCTAAATGACGTTTCGATCTTTGAATCTGCTGTGGTATTAAACATGTACCACTTTCAACCCACGGCCATTTTTGTGGAGGAATGACACAAAGTTTTCCAAGGTGAAAAAAAAATGTTTAAAGTAATTTGTTTCCAATAGATTTTAAAAACTGTTTAAAGCATTCTTAGTGTTATTTTGAAATCAAATTTAATCATTTATGTGTAAACAAATAAATTTTAAACCAAGACTAAAACTGAATTTAAAATACAATATATATTTATTTGTTCACCTGGTCAATATTTAAACTTTACAAATATAACTAAACCCAAATAACAATAACAAATATTCACTGTTCTTTGATCTCTCTTCTAACCAACTCGTACATTTAATAATTATACTTGGCTTCTATGTGTTGATTTATTTTAAGTTTTCCTGATTTTTCTTGATTGAAAGTAACCAAATTTTTGGTTTCCAAAATTCCCTTTATCATGTTTGTCCCAAACCTGTTTCAAATTTTAGTTTTGTTTATATTGTAAACGAAAAAAAACTCTTTTCGCCGTCGCAGATGAATGAGGAAGAATTAATAAATTTGGTATCAAATTCCGTAGATTTGGAAAAGCAAATGAAATGTCAAATCTTTTCAATGCTAACACGTTTCCCCAAAACAACGTGGCACCATTTTCATGCTTCAAATAATCAAAGTCGATGTTTCTAAGTTCCCAGAATTCATTATCAGTATCTTGATACTTATCATCTTTGTTTTCCCAACTAATCTGTTCCCCTCTTGTTCACACTTCTTTAATTCAAATGATTCACTAGTGTGCGTCGATAAAGCTTCAAAAAGCTGCAGTTGACAGATAGAGAAAGTTGATGTATAAACGCTAAAAGCACAGCAGCCTTTTAAGAGGATAGGAATCTTTCCACATTAAAAAAAAAAGTCCTACAATTAATGGGTAAAACAAACAGGGTTGTGAAAAAAAACTGGACAAAAGTCAGAAAAACTGGACGATTTGAAGATTTAACTTTTTGACTGGATCCCGTAAAAAAAACTGGAAGAATCCAGTTTAAACTGGAACATTGGCATCCCTGCCCTTGCCCAAATTTTCGCTTCGTACACGATCCGCCTCAATAGGAGAAGACTCCTCTTTTGGGGAAGAAGGGGGGGGAAAGGGGGGGGGGGAGAGGGGGGGGGGGGGGGGGGGGGGGGGGGGGGGGGCAGGAGGGGGGGGGGGGGGAGGATTATATATTTTTTTTTTTTTTTTTTTTTACTGCCGAAGTAGAGCTACGAACGGAATGAAGAGCATTCGCTTCTCTGACCAAGTGAACTTTTCCATTTCCACTTTTGATCGTTTGATGCAAACCCCTTTGGCTGAAGATGTGAACAATTTCGAAGACAGCGACAATACTGTGTACTAAATATCACAGGATGGTATGCAACCGCCTTCTTTTATTTGTAAAAGAACAGATTAATTATAGCGATTATTTTATTTTATTTTATTTTTGACGTAGGACTACGTCTGTGTTTTCAATACTGGGGTACACGTTCGAATTGCGAGAATTTGGAGCGTCACGAAAAATGACTAAAATATATACTGGCACTAATTAATGAAAATTTAGCAATGAAAATTCACAAAATTGCCACTAAATTATTAAACACAGTGCCAACGAAAAAATAACAATTCGCACTAGAAAAACATAAAATAGCAATAAGAAATTGATAATTCATTTTCAATAATTCAAAAGTGACCGGTAAGACTTTCAAAAATAGCAATGGCAATTAGTATAAACGCAATAATAAACTGATAGTTTTCCGTCATAATAATAAGTTTTAGCGCTATACATGTGACAAAAGTCTTTAAATTTTTCAAAGCTTTCCAATCAAAACCAAAGAAATTATTTTAATTTTCATTTTTTTATTTTGGATTTTGTATTGCGATTTGTTTGGTTTCAATTGGAAGATTTGAATGATTTGAACACTTTTGTCACATGTATAGCGCTAGAACTTATTATTATGACGGAAAACTATCAGTTTATTATTGCGTTTATACTAATTGCCATTGCTTTTTTGAGAGTTTTACCGGTCACTTTTGAATTATTGAAAATGAATTATCAATTTTTGATTGCTATTTTATATTCTTCTAGTGCGAATTGTTATTTCTTCGTTGGCACAGTGTTCAATAATGTAGTGGCGATTTCACATATTTTTATTGCTATTTTTTTCCATTTTTATTGATGTTTTATTACCCTGCTCCACGAAAAATATATAGGTTTTGAACGTTAATAACTAAGTCATTCCACGATTGATTTCCAAAATGTTTGCACCAATCGATCGGAACATTTTCCACGCTTCGATTTAAATATTTCAAACTATTGATTTTTAACATGCAACTAATAAAATTAACGCAAATATAAGGTGATGTCTTATAATATCGATTTTTCATAGTAAATTTACCAAATGCACAGTACTTTCCGCACACAGACTTCATATTTAAGTAAGGAACGTCTCCTAGGCAGCCATGAATGTTATATAAGGGGTACACCTTCGCATTTTGATTTAGTTTTCCGGCGGTCGTGGAGCTGTGCAGAGTACGATCTGCAGTTGGACGAGCAGTCGCTGCCCAGAGAGGCGTTGGTGCAGTTGGCTGTTGCCGATGCTCCCGTCAACTTCGCTGCGAGAAACATTGCTGCTGAAGCTTATAAGTTGGCGGGAAAAAGCCGCCCGTGACAACGAGACAAGAATCAATCATCCCACGTCACCTGCAGATGGCCACCCGCAATGAAGAGGAGATGAACCAAGAAAGAACGTTGAACAACCAACGAACAAAATTCTAGAACGGATAATTCGAACCGAACTGCGACACTTCAGACCGACCATGTGGTTGAGTTCGTTGTAGTTCCTAGTTGTGCATAGGGATTAGTTGCTGGCGGTGGCAAGCAAATTAGAAATGTTTCGGTTAAGAAAATCATCCGTCTAGCGTGTAATAATTAAAACTAATTATTGTGGCACAATAGCTAAAGTTCGTCCCCTTTGATGCAATATGTATCACATTTCCTTCGTTGGTACCGCCTTCTTTCGTGCACTAGCATCCGACGCCATTACCTAATAGCTCTTAGCAGTACATTTTGATTCAGTCTTACGACAGTCGTGGAGCTGCGCAGTGGCTGGTGGCTGTAGGATCGCAGTTGGCGGTAGCAAGCACCATGGAGGGTGTACTGGCGAGCAGTCGTTGCTCGGAGAGGCGTTGGTGCAGTTGGCTGTTGTTGCCGATGCTCCCGTCAACCTCGCTGCGAGAAAAATTGCTGCTGAAGCCTACGATTTGAGCATGAGCATGATTAACGATTTGAGCATGAGCATGATTAACCGCCCGAGGTTGCTACTCCGTTATTTCCAGATCAGCTGTAATAACACAGAGAACCAACAGATGATGCTTGGGACTAGCATACATCTTCAATGTGTAAAAACTGGTGATTTCAATTTACGACAACACCGGCGCCGGCCTCGCCCGAATGCAGGTCAAATAAGGAAAGGGAAGGAATGTGTTGACGTGATTCTCGCTTTATTGAAAGCCGAGAACACCTCTGCACTTTCACGAGAAATCACTGGGATGTTGGATAACAGGATTGGGTGGCAGCAGGGTTCGTTTTGGTAAACGATAAGCTGAATTCACGCGACGTCTAGTAATATATTTAAACATAAATAGCGCTTTCCAATGGGAATCGATTTAAACCAACAGTAAGGATGCTATTGGGGCCATTCACAGAGTGTGATGGTGGTTTTTCATTGGGAAAACAAGATGATTTTTAATAATGCTGAAAAGCTGATTTGGACCAATTTAAACCAACAGTAAGGATGCTGTTGGGGCAACTCACAAAGTGTGATGGTGGTTTTGCATTGGGAAAACAAGATGATTTGTAATAATGCTGGAAAGCCGATTTGGACCGATTTAAACCAACAGTAAGGATGCTGTTAGGGCCACTCACAAAGTGTGATGGTGGTTTTGCATTGGGAAAACAAGATGATTTTTAATAATGCTGAAAAGCCGATTTGGACCGATTTAAACCAACAGTAAGGATGCTGTTGGGGCCACTCGCAAAGTGTGATGGTGGTTTTTCATTGGGAAAACAAGATGATTTTTTAATAATGCTGGAAAGCCAATTTTGACCGATTTAGACCAACAGTAAGGATGCTGTTGGGGCCACTCACAAAGTGTGATGGTGGTTTTTCATTGAGAAAACAAGATGATTTATAATAGTGCAGAAAAGCCGATTTGGACCGATTTAAACCAACAGTACGGATGCTGTTGGGGCCACTCACAGAGTGTGATGGTGGTTTTTCATTGGGAAAACAAGATGATTTCAAATAGTGCTGGAAAGCCTATTTGGACCGATTTCGACCAACAGTAAGGATGCTGTTAGGGCCACTCACAAAGTGTGATGGTGGTTTTGCATTGGGAAAACAAGATGGCTTTTAATAATGCTGAAAAGCCGATTTGGACCGATTTAAACCAACAGTAAGGATGCTGTTGGGGCCACTCGCAAAGTGTGATGGTGGTTTTTCATTGGGAAAACAAGATGATTTTTAATAATGCTGGAAAGCCGATTTGGACCGATTTAGACCAACAGTAAGGATGCTGTTGGGGCCACTCACCCAGTGTGATGGTGGTTTTTCATTGAGAAAACAAGATGATTTATAATAGTGCTGAAAAGCCGATTTGGACCGATTTAAACCAACAGTACGAATGCTGTTGGGGCCACTCACAGAGTGTGATGGTGGTTTTTCATTGGGAAAACAAGATGATTTCTAATAGTGCTGAAAAGCCGATTTGGACCGATTTAAACCAACAGTAAGGATGCTGTTGGGGCCACTCACAAAATGTGATTGTGGTTT
>JAHHFK020001570.1:350000-367500 GCA_024533555.2 Aedes koreicus
CGGCCCGACATTTAGCATTTAATTTAATACCATTACAATTATAGGTTAAGATGTTTGATAATGGACCTAATGCCCTTGTGAGTTCCATTGTACACCAACGTTCCGGAACTGTTCCTTCGGTAGACACAGTTCGTCTTTTTCGATGTTTAGTCGCTGACGAAATTGAGAATCAACCTCCATCCTTTCTGGCTACCTGTGGAGTTCCGAGTAATTCACCGGAAGATGTGTCTCACTTTGCCTTTGGTCTAAGAATCGAGCGTCACGATGGTGGTCGTGCTACTCTTGTAGTATTGCCGAGCGCACTCAACATTACGATATTCATGTATAGTCTGCAACGAGGTAACCTGCGATATGATCTGTCTATTTCGAAGTCGAGCTTGGCCATCCACGTTTTTGAAGATGTTTGTCCGTCTGGTTCCGTATATGGTAGTATTATGACAATGGGCCATACGTTAGGTACACCATATCCGCAACGCCGCCACCAACCAGATCCAACGGAGATTGCTTTAAAAGTAGCTAGAAAAGAACAGACGGATTCGCAAATGACCCAGCATCCACCTATTTCTATAGATCCAAAACATGGTCTTCGTTTCGCATCATTGAATGTCAATGGTTGTCGAACATGGCAGAAGCGTGAAGCAGTCGATTCCCTATTACTTTCCCAACGTGTGCATATAGCCACATTACAGGAGGTGAATCTGGAATGCCAGTGTGTTTATAGTGCTAATTTCCTTTGGCAGATGGGTCGGCCAGTAAATAATAGGAAAAGGGGGCTTGCAATTTTGGTTCGTCATGGCTTAAACGTGGTTCTTCAGGAGAGTATCATTTCTGATCATGATATTCAACATTTTGAAATAACATACCAGGTCACAAATATTTTTATTTCCTTCCGTTAAGTCCTTCAATCCTAGATTTTATTTTACAGCTGGACCTATCTTTTCTTAAGTTGGATATAATTAACGTTCATGGACCTAATCGGAATGCTGATAGATTTTTCAGTAAACTTGGTACTGTTGTAAAGCAGTTGGAGAATACACATCAGCTTATCCTAGCTGGTGATTTTAATAGCCACTTATCATGTGCCCGATTAGATTCGGTTGAAGCTCAGTTCATAGGGAAGTATGCTGGACATGAACATTTCAATGAGAATGGTTTACAAATGAAGTTGTTCCTATGTGTTCATTCATTGGCTGTACGTTCCACCCAATTTAATTCTAATGAAAGCTTTCGGTGGACGTGGTCCAATGGGAAGCATTATAGTCAAATAGATCATCTGCTGACGTCTGTTCGATCTGGTTTGTTCCTTAAACGTTTACAATGTGTGCTGCCCAAGGATTTATCCACCGACCATAAATTGCTTTTATGTAATGTTGTTCAAAAACGACAACAACACACGTCCACGCCTGTTGTGCGCCAAGCGTTAGCAAAGTCAAACTCCTATATGAGACCAAGAATCAACGTAGATCCATCCCTTCTCAAAGGATCTGACATAAGAAAGAAGTTCCAAACACATCTGAGCACAACTATTATGTTGCCCAATCCATCAACAACTATTGACGACAGCTGGCAACTTTTGAAGAAGAAGGTACATAACTCCGCAAAAGTTGTTCTGGAGAAAACCTCATCTATTCCGCCCACCAGAGAATGTCGTAAGGCTAACGCTGATGTTAAAAAAAATTCCTTCTGGGCGAAACGTTCTGTAAATCCTAAGTGGACACACAAGTTAACCGAAGCCAAGGAAACACTACGCCGTAAGATCCGAACATATGAAGAGAATCAGATCGAACAGTTCTTCCGTACTCTCCAGCAATACCCAGCCGGTGAGCGTATAAATCGTACCTTTCAATATTTACGGAGATTTAAGAAAAAAGCTTCATATAAGCTTTCATCGTCCAATATTCGTCTGGATGATTGGATTTTGGATGATAGCACTCCTTCGCTTATTCCTCACCTACTATTTGAGCCACTGGAATCCAGTTTGCAGGCCGCTCCTACGTTGAGAGAGGTACAGACTATTGTAGATGGTATGAAGAATGGAAAAACCCCAGGGATGGATTGTCTTTACGCTGAGTTCTTCAAGTACCATAATAGCAGTACCATAAACGAGCTGCATCAGCTCCTAGTTAGAGTGTGGAACGAAAATAAGATTCTTACAGATTGGAAACATGTTTTAATTGTTCCTATTCCAAAATTAAAGAATCCTAAAACAACTGATGATTATCGACGAATATGTCTGAGTTGCACAGCTTATAAAGTATATGCCACCTGGATTTTAAAGAAATTACCAGAGCTCGTTCCTGCCATCGGTAGCCATCAGGCAGCTTTTTTGCCTGAAAGATCTACTACTGATCATCTTTTTTTTGCTGCAACGTGTTCTTCAGGAGCGATGGAACGGTGGGAAGTCAACTTTATTGATGTCTTTAGATATCGAGAAAGCCTTTGATAGAGTATCTTTGGATTCTTTGCCAGCCATACTCCGTGGTAATTTATTTGTTAATTTCAGTAGTAGCCTTTTGCTTTTATTTATAGCTTAACTTTTCTTTATCAATACGGGTAAAGAAGTACCTATACCGTTCATTAATAGAATATTAGAGTGCTTAAGAGGAGAAGAACAGCAGGTCCTATGGAAGGGGCAGTTAACCAAGCCATTTCATCGACGTGTGGGCATTAAGCAAGGTTGCCCATTATCGCCATTTATATTTAATTTGATAATGGAGGCAGTTTCGGAGTCTGTGGCAGATGAAATACCTCGTTTAAGACTCAACCAATATGGAGCCATTACCCTTCCGATTATATTGGCATTTGCGGATGACCTTATAATTATTGTAGATAACAAAGAAGATTTGGAACTAATTCTGGACAAAATCAAAGAATTTCTAGCGTACGTTGTACTCAATCTTAATGTGGAAAAGTGCAAAGTGTTGGTCAGAGAGTCAAAGGGGGCGGCAGTTACCGAAATGCTCATTGGTGGAATATTTTTTTTTGTATCCAGCCCACAACATCTTCTGATCAGCCGGCAGCTTGTTCACTAACTCCTGGAGCAGCGTAGGATTAGAGAGATGTCCGGTTTGTCCGATTTAGGAATCGGAATCATTCGCACCTTTTGAAGTAGTGTATTTATAAGCACCTCCGGTCGGCCATAAGGCATACGAAGTGTCTTGATGACGTTCGGAACAGTTGCCGGCAAAACCAGTCGGTTGCGTATCATTTCAAGTGCCTGTCGTTTCAAGCAGAGTTGGAGCCGAAGCATATTTTCCCCATCCGTGTAGGTGCCGCATTGGTGTAGGTGTAGTTGGAAATAAACATGGGCCACTCCGCTGGATCGCCAGAGAATGTCGGAAGGTCACGAGCCAGCAACTGCCGCGTTGTAAGCTGCTGGTAGGATGGACCTTGAATGAAGGGGGTTTGATAGTTCTGCGTATTGGACTGGACGAAAGGTCCATGTGGATTCAGCTTATCTTTATTTATTTATTTTTATTTATTTAATCAACTTAGTTCATCGGACTTATTGTCTACACGATACAAACTTAAAACTAAATAAAACTGCGCTGTATTGTTTCAATCCTCAAGCTCCAAGTCAATTGATGAGGAAGCCAGACCAAGGCGGCATTTTCTAGGATCGGTCGTACCAGTGAGCAATAGAGAGCTTTCAGGCAGTACGGGTCAGTGAAGTCTCTTGAGATTTTTGACACAAACCCTAGCTGGCGATTAGCCTTAGAGATCACAGCAGAGCGGTGGAGGTTAAACGATAATTTATGATCCAGTAGAACACCTAAATCGCTGAACTGGTCGGTTCTATGTAGAATGACGCCATTGATGGTAAAGTCGTAAACAATCGGCTGCTTGATGCGGTAATACGACATTACCATACACTTTGGAATGCTGATCATAAGTTTATTCCGACGGCACCAATCAGTGAATCGATCCAATAATGCTTGAAGACGAGTACAATCCTCGGCAGTCCGTACCACAAAAAACAGCTTTAGATCATCAGCATACGCAAGCATGCAGCCATCTCCTAGTAGAAGCAATACGTCGTTGAAGTATAGAACAAACAGCAGCGGTCCAAGGTTGCTACCCTGAGGAACACCTGACGAGTTCGTAAAAAACAGGAAGTGCTTGTATCAAGTTTCACTCGCAGAGACCTGTCTGTTAAATAAGAGCATAGCCATGATGTCAATCTTTCCGATGTACCGAGTTTTGATAACTTCGCCAGCAGAATTTCGTGGTTGATTGTATCAAAACCACTCACTATTATCTCAAACAATTTAGAGGCAGCTGACAGATTAGTGATTCCCCGATAGTTTTTAACGTCACGTTTGTCTCCTTTCTTGTGTACCGGAACCATCAAAGACTCCTTCCAGACTGCGGGAAATTTCGATTCGGCAAAAGATTTATTGAAGATCCTGCAGAGCGGCTCGACAAGAGCTCCATTGGTGCGACAATACACTGAAGACGGAATACCATCTGGTCCAGGCGAGAATGTACATTTTATTTTCTTGATGGCATTATTTACCATCAAGGACGTTATTTCAAATATATCCACGTCTACAAGGTTCGTAGGGACGTCCAGAACAGCGGAGTTAAGTTCACTTGGGCTAATACTTTTCGCAGCAAACACTGACGAAAAATGAGTAGCAAAAATTTCACATTTTTCCTTACTTATAGATGTTTCAACATCGTTCAAAAACACGCTAGCTGGCATAGTAGTATTTTTCCTCTTTGAATTTACATAGCTCCAAAAACTCTTGGGGTTTCGCCTTAAGTAAGTTTGTACCTGTAAAACGTAAGATTTGTAGAGTGACGAGTTAAGTTTACGGTTCTCATTACATGCCAAGTGAAAACTACGCTTATTTGCCAGGGAACGGTATCGCCGGAGTTTACGCTGCGAAGCATTTCGTGTTCGTTTAAGTTTTCGTAGCAAATCAGAGCTCCATGGAGGAGAAACAGCGGGACGACGATATGTAACATTCGTGTCCATCCAATCATTCAGTACAGCGCACAACATTTCAGCCATTTCATCAGCACTCAGTCCATCAAAAAGAACATCCCAGTCAATGGCAGAAAGAAAATCCCAAAGAGCATCGAAGTCAATTTTGTTATAGTCTAACGCCAGCAAAACATTCTCATTCACACCAAGCAATGGTACAGCGCCATCAACTAAAGATGGTACACAGACAACCAGTGGCGGGTGATGAAGGTCAATTGGTAAGAGTGGTGAAACAGAACTCGAGATTTCAACTGGACGATCCGTTTTGCTAAAGAACAAATCGAGAATGCGTCCTAGGTGATTGTGCACGAGATTTCTTTGATGCATGTTCAAGAAATCCATACCATCAATCAATATCGTGCTAGCTCTCGATGAAGATATAGTGTTCACGGGTTGAATCTTGCCATCAGAATAATTCCAGGTCACTCCAGGCTGATTATAGTCACCACATACCAGCAGACAATCGTTGTCAGAGCCTCTGTTAACAAGCTCATGAATCGACTCAATATGCCCGGTCAATATACTGGGATCCTTACTTTTGCTTGGGGGAACATAAATGGTACAAAGCAAGAGTCGTTTGGAACCAATCTTCATCGATACACATACCTGTTCTAACGTTACTCCACTGGACACTTCAACACTGCTACTGATAAACCGATGATGCACAGCAATTAGAACCCCTCCGAAACGACATTTACTGCTGTTCATTTGGCTTCGGTCACATCGGTATACATTAAAATTGTTCCCAAAAAGCTGCGTCGAATTGATTGCGTCGTCGAGCCCCGTCTCAATTAAAATGATGACGTCAAAATTGCAATCCAAAGTATTGCAATAAAACTCGTCAATCTTGGTCCGCAGCCCACGGACGTTTTGGTAATAAACCCTTAAACTACTATGTTCGGTGCGTCCAAGTATTCTTCTCTCAAGCTGTGATTGTTGAGGTGCGTCAGGAATCAGTGGAAAGTGTCTGGAAACGGTGGGCGAACCAGGTCTTGACGGACAAATAGCACATTCGTACTTGCCTGTATTCACGTTTTGGAAAACCCTTTCCCCACACCCACACGCAGGGTCGGGACGGCTGCTGGTCGCTGGCTGGAATGACTCGACTACGGTGGGGGGGTTGAGGGCTTCCATAGTGCTGTGTTCGGAGCGTCCCGGTGTTCGTCTTTCAAGCTGTGTTTGCTGAGATGCGTCAGGAATCAATGAGAAAAAGCTGGAAACGGAAGGCGAATCAGGTCTTGGCGGGCAATTAGTGGATTCGTACTTGCCTGTATTCACGTTTTGGAAGACTCTTTCCCCACTCCCACACGTAGGGTCGGGACGGCTGCTGGTCGCTGGCTGGAATGACTCGACTACTATGGGGGGGGTTGAGAGCTTCCATAGAGCTATGTTCGGTGCGTCCCGGGGTATAAACGTCTGAAGTACTGTAAGTTATCGTTTCATGCTCACTGAAGGCGGTGTACTGGATGTTGGTGTCAAATAAACTGCTGACGGTTTCCAAAAATTTTGGGCAGAGTTGTCTTCAAATTCACGGAACATGATTCCTTCCGGCCACGTCGATGGATCCAGTGCGTTTGACTTTAATGATGGGTCCAGTCCGACTTTGAATGAGACAAAGGTCATGCTGCTGGTGTCAGTTCCTTTGGCAACCAGTTTGACAACCTCCGGGTCCTGGGTAGTGTCAAGGTTTGCTCTCACCATTGCCAGAACTTCCTCATTTGTAACATCCGGCCGTATGCGAGACAGGTAGAGCCAAAATTTGTTCGCTGGCTTTGCACAGACTGGAACGGACTTCACACTGTTGTCTAGCTGCTTTGAACCAGATTGGCGTTCGGTTACTTTATGTGCCGAATCAGGTCCACGAAGCCGTTTGGCAGCTCGGATAGGACCGATATAGGGCCAGCTCTTAATCGATCGTGATTGAATACAAGGCATGGGCTTTTGCGACAACTGTTTTATTTCGGTGTGCAGATTGCTTATTGCCTCTGTGAGAGACACCAGCGGTGATTTTTCGTCGGCCACTTTTGTTATGGAACGGAGATGTGAATTTTCGAACAGCTCTGCACATTTGTCACACATCCAGAACAAATTCTTGCGATGAGGCGAGAAATATCCCAAAAGAGCCCAAGACACATTCGCACATGTCATGTGAAACATGCAACCACCAAACAACATTTATTTCGTAGGAACGGACGATACAATAATAAATTAAGCGTCACTGAACACGACAAAATAAACCCAATTTAACACGGGTAAAACACGAGTTACTTGAACAATTACGACACACATTGAAGTTACTCCATCAGCGATTTCAACTTGATCTTGAATACGACGGCTACGCGCGCTCAGGCCCAAAAGAAACCCCCGCCGCGGCCCCCCGCCCCAGCCCCAAAAAAAAAAAAAAACGCCCGCCCCCCCCCGCCGGCAGACCCCCCCCCGGCGCGCACCGCACGCGGCGCGCGGAACACGCACGCGCGCACAGCGCGCCGCGCGGACCCCCCACGCGAACACAAAACCCGGAAGCCCCCCGCGCCGCCGCGGGCACCCGGGAGACCCAAGTAACAAATTCAATTTTAAGGTACACTTGAAGAAGTTCTCAAGACTCATTTGATAAAACCACGCATAAAACTAGATATTCTACATACCATCGATAAAACAGCCATAAAACCCTTATAAGTTCAAAAAGGCCCATACTACAGGAGGTTCTCAAGACTATTTCCCAAGATTCGCTTAAAACTTGATAGTTTTATCGGTACATACTTGTAATGACATGCAGGACATGCTTAAAACTATGATAAAACTACCACAAGTTTTGGTAGTTTTATGATTTTCCTCTTTAAGACTTTTTTAGGAGAAAAAAAAACATCGATTTACATATGATGTTTTTTTTCCAAAGTGGATACGTATGTAAATTAATTGTAAAATTGACCATAAATGCATGAGTTTTTTGCCTGCAATTGATAAATTTTTCATGCGACGTTCAGTTTATTGGTGTTTTATAACATAAAAGTTCGAAAATTTTAATGCGCCACGGAATCATTGCTAGAACATTGATTTATTTGAAAAATAAAAAATACTTGAAAATTCAACAATTAGGTGACAAGGCTGATAAATTGTTAGATTTTGAATAAATTGTGTCTACAATCCATTTTAAGTTTCAAAATGTATTTTAAACAGCAGAAATTGTTCGTAGCATTGGAAAAACGAGTGTCTTTTTGCTTACATATGTAAATGGCTACCATTCCGAGGGAATCCAGAATAGCCACGCTCGCCATTTTTTCAATGGTTTTATCTAAAACTACCATAAAACGCATATAAAACTAATATTTCTTGCACAAGACTAACAAGATTTTTTTAGGAGCGCGATAAGTTCATCTCTACTTGTTCTATTCTTGAAAAAGAGGAGTAACGCTTGAATAAAACTTGTTTGAATTGCTCAAGGTAAACAAGTCTTTCGTAAGATAGCCATAAAATCAGTGTGAATCAGGCACATCATAAACAAAGAAAATGTGAACGTTCAAATCAAAAGTGCCTATGCATAATTGTTGTTCATCATTACAGCTTATAATTTATTGTTTTTAATCACCAGCGTAAGGCGATTAAAACATTAAAAAAACTCTAACTTGAATATGCTAACAATGGATTTGGGAAGAAGAACAGATAATAATATTGCGTCGATGGCTGAAACATCAGTTGAGCGAAAGATGATTTTTCTCTTGATCTGTACGCTGAACCTAGCGTTGAAAGAAGTGCACTGTGTAGTGGATCACTGAGCGATTCCAGCGCACTACTTCCGACTTTGGATTAAACGTGCGGATCATGGGAAAAATCGATTTTCGCTCAGATGATATACCAATTTTTACTTGCAACGAGTTTAAATATTGTGTAGCCTATTGGGAACTGAAATGCACGACTCGGGAGAGTTCCACATTAACATAATATTTTACAATCGTAGTGCACATTAAACCTTACGTCAAAAGTACTGCGCTGTATTTCCACGGTGGTGCGCCATATAACGCACTACCTGAGACGTTAGGTTTAACTTGCACAACTGACATAAAATCAAATATCATGAGTTATGCATTTCGGTTTTCAACTGGCGACACATTGCACCATTTAATTTTATTCTTTACAAAAAATAGGACGCATAACGCATAGACCCTTTTGATAAGTTAGTCTCAGTAGGCTGCGATTCCAATGTTATGGTCAAAAAAAATTGTCGTTGGTGGCTGAGATGAAGGAGTGTTCAATATATTGGATAGGTTTTTATTGAATTTCCGTTTGAACGATCAGCTAGTTTTTAATTTCTTCCACCTGTGGGAGTCCATTGTGACAGTTTGTTTATTTTTCACATAATGTTCTTTTTCAAGAATATGTGCTCTTATTCAAAATCAAATGGTTCTAAGAGAGTTTTATGGCAGCATTTCCAAGATACATTCATCTTAAAGAAGAATGTCATAAAACTTTTACAAAACTTTTATCAGGTTTTATGCAAATTGCGAAACGATGTCTTGAGAGGGGGATCAAGTATCTTATAAAACTACTAATAAGGTGAATTACACTTATAAATGATGTAGTTTTATGGAGGTTTCTTCAAGTGTTCTTTAATCACTCTTAAGAACTGTTAATGAATTAAAACCACCTTAACTTGGAAAATGCCCTGATAAAACCGGATGAACTCCATAATGCTCTGATAAAACTTCCATAAAACATGAATAAAACCAATTTGCATTTGAATTGCTACTTGGGATCGCAGCGGCAGTTCATTTTCCGTGACATTACATTCACTCGGGGCAGGTATTTGAATTGGGGCTAATTGTGGTTTTACTCTTTTAATTGCGGGTGCTGCTGCTGTTGTTTTTTTTTTTTTTTTTTTTTGGGGGGGGGGGGGCGGGGGGGGGGTGGGGGGGTTGGGGGGTGTTGTTAGGGGGGATGGGGGGGGGGGGGGGGGGGGGGGGGGGGGGGGGGGGGTGGGGTTCGCCCTTGTTTTTTTTGTTGGTTCCGGCTTTGTTGTTTGGGGGGGTGGGGGGGGCAAATTTTTTTTTTTGTTGTGGGCCCCGCCGCGTTGTGGTTTTGTTGGTTTGGTTTTTTTTTTGGGGTTTTTTTTTTTTTTTTGGGGGGACATACTACCATCACTTGCACGACTTGCACATTGGATACAGGTACACGATCGATCGCTGATAGAATCCCTGACCTTGGCACAAGAGAAGTGCCACCAGGAATTGCAAGCGTCGCACTGGACCAAATTATCCGCATCATCCGGTCTTTCGCAGGCCACACAGTTACTTTTCTCCGGAATAGTATTTCGAATCTGTTTTTGCATTGTTGTTTTCTTAGAAGAATGTCGCCGGAGGCCAAAGAAAATTCATCTACTGATGTTTGACAGCTATATTTAATGCTTCAAAGAAAACAGTGGGCCTTATCCACTTCGTAGGCCTCCAGAGAACGATGTCATAAGAATGATTGCTTAATAAATTATGTGTTTAAATGAGAGAAAAACAAACTATAATCAATTATCAACTATTTTCGCGTAGGAAAAATAATACGAGCTCAAACTCGATCAACAACACGTTTTCTTTTTTTCGCTTATGACAGCTCCCCAAGTTGCTACCGGCTGGCACATACTCATTCTTGCAGGGCTTCTACAATCGGCAATATTGCCGATTCAGCTGCGGCGGTGACAGACAGCCTCGAGAAGTGGCAGCAAGTGAACTCCGTGTATATAGACTTCTCTAAGGCATTCGATAAACTCTCTCACGAACTCGCTGTCACAAAGCTGAGCTGCTTTGGTCTTCCACCGTGGATCGTTTTCTGGATAAAGTCATATATATCTTTTAGGTGCGTGATATCAGATCAGATGCGTTCTATATTCCGCCCGGTGTTCATCAAGGGAGTCAATAAGGACCTCTGATTTTCATTTTATTCATCAACGACGTGTATGACCAGTTCCCTTCTTGTAAGCTGTTATATGCAGATGATTTGAAAATTTACCGTGTGATCAGGTCTGTTCTGGATTACTGTGCACTTCAAACCGATATTGACCGGTTGGCATCGTGGTGGCAGATAAACGGAATGCAAGCCAATACTCACCGGTCAGATTTGATTACTCGATGAGCCATTCGCCGCTTTTAAAAATCGACTCCATCAAGGATCTTCACTCAAGCAAATAAACTTAGGAATTTCATAAGGTTCAACTTATGAACGATGCTTTGGAATTTTATAAGCCTGACTTATGAATGAATTTTGTTTTACACGACGTTGTTCTTGTACGCCTTCAAGCTTTCCTGTTTATAAGTGTGTATTAATCCTAGTGGTCAAATCACTAGACCCGTAACAACTACGTTCAAGGTTCGAATCCAGGTATCCATTATATTTCATAAGGCAAATTAATGAAATTCATGCGTTTTCCTTTTGGCAAATAATCATAATGTAAGCTTATGAATATCAAAAAGTTATTTCTCTGAATGTTGGACTCATCTTGGGCAACAAACTAAAATTTAACGAGCACATGTATGTGACCATTGCTAAAGCAAATTCCATGCTAGGTTTCGTGCGTCGCAACACTGCGCAATTTGACGATGTGGATGCTTCGAAAGCGCTATACTGCTCTCTGATTTGTAATGGACTTGAATATGGAGTGCAAATCTAGGCTCCATACAATGTTGTACATTTATAGCGCATCCAGAAACGCTTTGTGAGGTTTACCTTACGACGGCTGCCTTGGACCAATCCCGTTAACCGTTCGCACACAGATGTACACTTTTGGACTGAATACTCTTTCAAATCGACGAATAATTCTACAAACACACTTAGATTTTTTTACAGAAATCTGTAAAAGTTTACCGAATTCTCAACAGCTGAACGTTCGGTAATCCAATTTAACGGATCTCGGTAAAATTTTACCGAAATCCGGTAATTTTTTTACAGATATCTGTAAAATTTCACAGAAATCCGTTAAATCGGATTACCGAACGTTCAGCTGTTGAGAATTCGGTAAACTTTTACAGATTTCTGTAAAAAAATCTAAGTGTGAAGACTGTTTATTTTTGAGATGATACGTAATTGCATTGACTGCAGTTGTGTGCTTCGAGACAATAACTTCCATGCTCCAGCCCGCCGTCTCCGCAACTCGAAACTCCTATGGACTGCTCGACATCGTACTGCTTATGGCTATAACAACCCACTTGACAGATGCTGCAGGCTTCTTAATTATGTTTGTGATGTTTTTTTTATTTTACTCTTAGCAAATTAGTTTTTAAGAATAGAATTAAGTGTCGCTAGTCTGTGTGGTCTCAAAGCCAAAAACAAATAAATAAATAAGGCGAATAAAAAAAATGGTAATGAAGAAATATTTATTTCCAAGAGATTCGCCAAATGATGAATAAATGATTTAAAATTAAAACAAATATTTCGGCAAGCATTCTAAAGGTTTGTACGTTAGTTATCCCATGCACACGAAAATAATGCACACATATTTGTTGTAGAAAATCCATGAGAAACATCAAATATTATTGATATGTTCATACATAAACCGGACTCTCTGAGCAACGAAAATTGAACTCGTCAAATTGGGCGTTTTTAGCTGCTCAATATCATCAGAAAAAGCATTAATATTTCGGTGTTTCTTTTACAGATATCTCATATTTTTCGATGTGCAAGAATACAAGGATTGGATACATTTGAAGGTTTGCTTCTATTCGGTTTAGAATACTGTTACATTATAGACGGGTTCACCCTAATGAAAAATAGAGAAATTCGTGACATCGAATCGGTACCATCTGGAAGTTACGAGCCCATTGTACCAAATTCAGGCAACGGAAGAATGTATGTAAGGTTTCATCTCTATCTATACTGCCGTTAAACGCATATCGGTCCCATCTCTGCTTGATTTCCTATTCATATTGATTTCCTATGTCATATGCGTTTCACGGCAGTATATATACCTTCTGCTCAAATATGAACGAGACTGGTTAAATAAAACACAAACGGCTAATTATTCTTCAATATTTATCTTGTCTCCTTCAAAATAATCACCATCGGAGGCGATACACATATGGCAACGTTTTTTCCATTCCATATAGCACTTTTCATACGCCTCTTTTGGTATCGCCTTAAGCTCCCTCTTCGAATTCTCTTTTATGACTTCAATCGTCTGAAAATGTTTACCACGAAGCTGCCATTTGAGTTTGGGGAAGAGGAAAAAGTCACATGGTGTCATATCAGGCGAATACGGCTTGAGGAACGATGTTAACGTTGTTTTTGGTCAAATAATCGCGAGCTAAACGTGATGTGTGAGCTGGTGCATTATCGTGATGCAAAAACCACGACTTGTTGTCCCACAATTCTTTCCTTTTGAGACCAATATTCTCACGCAAACGCTTCATAACGCCCAAATAATATTCAGCATTGATCGATTGACCTTCCGGCAGGAATTCCGAGTGCACCACATTTTGGCTATCGAAGAAAACAGTCGGCATAACCTTGATTTTCGATCGTCTTTGACGTGGTTTTTTGGGTTTCGGCTCATTTTGGAAGCGCCATTCCGATGCTTGCTGGGCTGTTTCGTACTCGTAGACCCAAGTCTCGTCACCAGTTATGATGTGCTGGATGTCCGTATCACTCATTGTGAGGATTTCCTTAGCGACAGTTTTGCGTTGCTCTTTTTGAAGAAAATTCAACACTTTTGGAACAAGACACGCGGACACACGTCTCATGCCCACAACATCGTGTATAATGCTATGAGTGGATCCATTTGTGATAAGTCCTTAGATCGTTGATGTGACATCGTATCAGTCGACTAGGTTGGTCCAGCAAAACGTTATAATTGACTTTTACAATGCGTTCGATGATCACACCGGGCATCCAAATCCATGAATTGGTTTGGTGGATTTGAGCGTACACCGTATCACCTTTGGTCAAATATCTTGAGATTCCTCGGTACTCATCTTCCTCGGAAGCGTGCTGACGATTGCTGACTGTGATTGTCCATCAAGATTGAGTGTTGAGGTAGAACGGTATACACTAAGGAACGTCTGCAATGCACCGTCTAGGGATTCTCCTCCCGAACGAATTTTCTTCACGCTTCTTTTGATGGTGTCCACAAAGCGTTCAGCCAAACCGTACGACTGCGGGTGGTATGGAGCCGTGTGGGTGTGACGGATTCCCAAAGATACACAGAACTCTTGAAAGTCGAAACTGGTGAACTGCGTGCCGTTGTCGCTCACCACAGTCTCAGGAACTGCAAACGTAGAAAACATCTGCTTGAGAAGCTTGATCGTGGTCTTGGCTGTTATTGACTTGGTTAGCACAACTTCAGGCCATCGAGTGAAGGGATCAACAACCACAAAAAAATAGTTGCCATCGACCGGTCCGGCGTAGTCAATGTGTATGCCGGACCAAGCTCTCTCTGGTGTGGGCCATGGTACAGGTTCCGCCTTGATTGGAGCCTTAGCAGCAGTGACACAGTGACTGCAGCGTCTAACGTATTCTTCGATTTCACAATCCATAACGGGCCAGTACACGAAGTTCCGAGCAATTGACTTCATGCGTACTATACCAGGATGACCACGATGGGACTGATTGAGCAAGCGTCGCTGGAAGGCTTCTGGGACGATCGCCCTCTCCTTGAACATAACACAGTCATTGATAATGCCGAGTGATTCACGTCGATTGTAGTACGGCAGAACATCCTTCAGTACTTGCTTGGAGTCAGCTGGCCATCTATCCAGGATGCATCGTTTAACTTGTCGGAGAACTTTGCACTTGCTTGTGGCATCTTGGAGGGCTGCGAACGACACAGGAACAGCTTCTATCGTTGTGTTAAGAATACTTGCCATATCTTCTTCTGGCAAAACTGCAGCGATGATATAGTCTTCTTCTGGACGCATGCTTCGGTCGATTAGACGGGATAGCATTTCAGCACATCCAAATTTGTTGGTCGAAACGTATTCAATGTTGAAGTCATAGTTCAGCATGATGAGGGCCCAGCGCTGCAGGCGGTTTGCCGTGTGCACCGGTATGCCTTTCTTTGAACCGAAAATTGACAGAAGAGGTTTGTGATCCGTTTGGAGCGTAAATGGTCTTCCCAACAGCAGCTTGTGGAACTTGGTTACACCGTAAACTAGAGCGAGAGCTTCTTTTTCCGGTTGTCCATAGGCTTGCTCAGTAGAAGAGAGCGAGCTTGAAGCATGTTGAATGGCTACCGTTTGGAAACTTGTGGAAAATTACGGCACCGATTCCGGTTTTGGATGCATCTGCAACAACGATGATTGGAAGTTCCGGGTTGTAGTGGGTTAGAAGCAAGTCAGATTTCAGCACTTCCTTGAATTTTTCAAAAGATCGCTGGCAATCGGCGTTCCATTCCCACTTGACATCCTTCCGCAACAGCTGGTCCAAAGGATGACGCAGATCGTGAATATTCCGAACATACTTGCCGTAGTAGTTGACTGCACCAAGAAATGATCGCAGTTCTGACTCGTTTTTCGGTGGTGGAATGCTTGAAATGGTCTTCAGCTTTTCCGGATCAGGAAGAATACCTCCGCAGTCGGCGATGTGGCCCAAGTAACGGACTTCAGTTTGGAAAAACTTACATTTTTGAATTTTCAGATGAAATCCGCAATCCTTCAATCTCTGCAACAACAGGTTTAGTGATTCAGCATGTGCCTGCCAATCCTTGCCGAAAATGATGATGTCGTCGATGAACGGTCGTACTCCAGGAATGTCGGCAGTTAACTTTCTATCAACCGTTGGAATGCCCCGGGCGCTGACTTGACACCTGGAGCTAAGCGGTTGAATCCAAACAAACCTCTGTGCGTGTTGATCGTCAGAAGTTCTTTCGATTCCTCAGTAACCTCGCACTGTAGATATGCGTCGGACAGGTCGATTACACTGAAGACTTGACTTCCTGCTAGCTGGGCGAAGATTTCTTCTGGTATCGGCAGCGGATAGTTGTTAGCTTCCAGTGCGTTGTTGAGACCTGTTGAATAGTCCGCACAGATACGAACTCTGCATCCGGTTTCTTTACAGCAACGATCGGTGCAGTCCATTCCGAAAAATCTACAGGGGTAATGATTCCTAGGATTTGGAGATGGTTGAGTTCAACGTCAACCAATGGAACGGAATGGAAAGGTACAGGTCGTTTCGGGCAAAAAACTGGTTGCTTCCAGGCTTGAGATGAAGCTGTACCTTCGTGCGGTTGCACAATCCAAGGGATTCGTTGAAGACTTCTTTGTGCTTGATCTTTGCATGACTTGGTTGCAGATGGAATCAAATGGCATCGACTAGAGTTTGAATAGGTCAATCCATTCAATACCCATCAGATACAGGTTGCGCACGGAAGTGACGAAACATCGCCCTTGCTTGGTTTCTCCCTTGATGGATATATCACAATGGAACTCACCGAGTAGTGAAAGTGGATCACCCGAAGCGTTGGAGGCTTGACTTGTTGACGGTTTCATCTCCGGCTTTCCGAGTTGCTTCCAAGTTGCTTTTGAAACGATGGAAATGTCGCTGGCTGAATCAAGTTGAAGAGAGACTGGAACTCCGTTGATCATCGTGGTAACGAACTTTTGTCTTCTTTCACGGTGCTCAATGTGATTGACAATGAACACTCCTTTAGTTTCAGCACTGAATTTCCCCTTCTTTTTGTTTTTCTCTTGAGTTGAGCTGGCTGGATTTGATGACTTCTTAAGGCAGGAACAATATCCTTCCTTATGGCCAACGCGGTTGCAGTATTTGCAAAGGGTTTTGTTGAAACTTTCCTTCACAAAGTGCATTTGGCCATACTGCTAACAAGGTGTCTTCGGCTTCTTACTCTCATGGTTTCCGAAACTTTGCTGATACGCTGCACTCTTCCTGTCCCTGATGGCGTGAACTGCCGGTTTTGAACTGGTTTGCTGTTCGATGATACTGGTATCTTCCTTAAGATTGACAAGGCGCTGATACTCGTCAATTAACGACTGAATAGTGGCTGGTGATTCAGGCTTCTCGTTTTCCAGGATTGAAAGTAGTCTCGCTCGGATGTCAGCATATGTTAAAGATTTCAGTCCGCTGACAAAAATGAGGCACTTGAAATGGTCCAAGGGGAAGTTCTGGAACTGAAAGTCTTCACAGGCACGGTTTACGCTTCCATCATAATTGACGATGTCTTCAGATTCGCTCTTTACTAGTTGAAGACACTGGAACCGCTTCCGAAATGTTTATATTTAAGTTCCAAAGATTTTCTTGAGGATCTTCACGATGTCTTCATACGTGACATCTTTCGTAAGCTTCGGTAGAATGTAATTGAGGTAACGGCTATGCGAAGGAGTGTCCAGTTTGCGGAGAAGAAGACAGACCTTGGCGGCATCTTCCAACTGTACTCGAAGAGATCTTGATAGCGGTCAATCCAACGTCCAAACGCAACTCCGTTTTCTTCGTCGAAGACAAAATCGGTGATGTTTGAAGAGAGTGATTCCAAAATCTGCTCCCGGGATTGATGCTTTGTATTCTACTGCTGCTCTGCCATCCGTT
>JAHHFK020001570.1:372500-556645 GCA_024533555.2 Aedes koreicus
CTCCACTACATACTACATATATAGCATATTATTTCGTATTATTAACACAGAGAACAGACGTTCATCTTCGGCTACTTGTGTAAAACTTTTAACCGACATTTCAAGTGTATGTCGTTATGCTCCTAATAGGCGGCGATGCAGTTGTGCGATAACTGTCATGTAAATATTTATCAATTAAAAACCTAGCACATAACCTGAAAAGTTTTGTATGTTTTTCTCTGCACTTGCTTCTTATACCGGCTGCCCATATTAAAATTTACACACGTTTTTCAAGAAAAGGTATATGGACATCAATGTCTGTTCTCTGTGTTATTAACATTATATACAATAAATACTTTAGAGGGAGCATCAGGGCATCATTCAAGCTGAAACTGGACGATGGTTTGATTGACTGCCTGAGTCTAGGAGGGAATAAACAATATCATTTTCTTCATCCTACCGATTCGATTGTGATGCTGTGAATTCTACTCCAACAGTTTTAGTGAGAATGACACGCCCTTCTTAACAAGACATCCTGTAGAAAGCTTAATGAGTATTGCGAATGGGGTTTATCAATTTGTTGGATCGTATCGTTGGAAGGAGAATCTTTATTTCCCGTGGATTTCACGTGATTGTCTCTGCTGACGGGTCCACCCCTCCGCCCTTCATACAGCGAAATTGTGAATTCTGATCGGTGGCTCAATTTGATCTTGCTATTAAGTGAAGCTGCATCCAACCCAAGCGCCCGCCACTTCCTTGCCTTGCAACAATCATCTGTAGTGAATCTCATCTGTACCACAGTGATTCAATAATATAGCAATAATATACTATCAATCCATTACGTAAAAAAATGCTTTACAAAAAAGTGAATCGATAAATACAGTGGAAATACCAATCACTGTGATACCAAGATGTAACTGACTCCCAGCTTCAGGTCTTGATAAAGAACCCCTACTGAGCCAATGACGTTTACCTAAGGTCCGGCCCATCAGGCAGTTAACTTGTGTTGGAAGCAAAATTATAGTAAACATTGCTAGGCAAGCGAGCGCCGACGTCAAACTACCCTAACATTCCATACTGTGAACTGATAGTTTGACATCACCATAAACAGCTGTGCCGTGTTAATAGATATACATTTAGAGGAAACACAAATACCACTATACATTTCCACATCTCAGGAATACCGTTAAGCCTGGTGGCCCGGACCTTGTATAAACGTCATTGCTACTGAGCCCCTCTGGCACGACAAGCCGGTTCAGCGCAAAAATATTGCCTGTTAACATTGAAGTACAGTTAACAATGGCTGCACTGCACGGTATTCTCTGGCAGGGATGCCAGATATTTTTTATCAAATGTCTGCGATAATAATTAGAAATGTCTGGGAATGTCTAAAGAAGCCTGTAAATTTTTTTTTGCAAAATTAGACTTCTTTCGTCGAAAAGATGTTATAGGAGAATAAGTTATGACAGTTTCACTATATGTGTGATTATTTTAACATTTCTGCATCTATTTTTTTGGATTGTATGCAATCTTACATCTTGTTTCTAAATTGTTAAAGTTACACTTAAGCTTGAAGCATTCGCAAAGATGACACGACTGTCTATAGTTTTTTTTTTCCTTAACGTGCTCTCCAGTTTCGTATTTTAAAATCGAAATTTAGTTTTCATTTGATAAATTTAACAGACTTTTTTTTCTTTGTCCATAAATAAGCACTGAATTACAATGAATTACAGAATCAATTTTCCGTTACATAAATTAAAAAGTTGAATTTAATAGTTTTTGTTTATTTCAATAATACAAAAACTAAAACTACAATAAAGCTTATTGTTATGAAACAAAATGTTTAGGTAAAAAGGTTTTTTTTTGTAGTTAAAGTCTTGCGTATCTCGATTTATTTATCGGTATTAAAAAGGTGCATTTTATATTTTTTTTTAAATATTTTTGATGTATCGTGTACGTGTATTTAATAGAGAATCGATTGTTATTTTGCGTATTAAGTATTTTACGCAGTATTTCAGTCTTGTATAAGAAATAAGATTATTCTTAACCCACCCACATTGAACTTATCAAACCCTACCTTTTTAGTGAGTTTACTTGTATTTTGATGCGGAGGTATATTTCTTAATGTTTGTATTTATGGATTAGTTGATAGATAGAGGTGATTGCATCTTGCTTAAAATACTCAGCGACTCTTTTTTAAGGTAGATTTCTCAAATATGATTTGTATTGTTGTGAAACTTGATTTTCGATGTGACTTAATAGCAATGGACCAATATTGCCAACGCTTTGATAGTTATTTTCATGGGGACAATAGCAGTGAAATTTTTTGTATTTTTATTGTAACAGAACCAGAACCAGATACAGATCTACCCATTTCAGCAGTTCCATAGACTGCCCATGACGGAGTATTGGACCGAATTAGTTCAGGAGTATCTACAAACAAATAATATTTAATTTAATAAATAGTTTTTTATGTATCACAATACTAAAGTTACTTACGTGAACGTGTTATGTAATCGGGATCACAAGAAATGTTTGATGGCGAAATCGACGGTGGACCGCCTGATCTACAAGGGCCAGCAGTGTCGGTTTATGTCGAGGGTGGATGAGTGGAGCTACTCAGACCCGCGGATCCTGTTAATATCGAGAATAGAATGGTGTCCTTTATATAATGTGTTATCAGTTTTCCTTTCGGATTCCCCTTGGGTTTTCGCGATTTTGTTTACATTTTCACGCCAATGTACGAACCGGAATAAAATGGCTGCTTCGCATCTCACTTTTAGCGCTAAAACAAAACATCCGGATTTTCGCGGTCGCACTTTCTCACTCTTTGTTTGTTGGTTACAGCTGACAACACTTTTTCGAAATCGGAACTTTCCTACTTGCTTTCACGGGAAAAAATGACATTGGTTCTTGTTTTCAAGACCCAATGAGAGTGAGTAATATAGAATTCGTTTTTTGAGCCTAGGTTGGAACTAGTTCCAACCTGCGATACCCGAACTTATTGTCAGTGCAAACCCCAATCCGATACGAGTTAGGGAAGGTCCATTAATTATGTCACGCAGTAGGGGGGAGGGGGTTTCGAGAAAACGTGACGATCCATGCAAAAAAATTTGAAGGTCCATACAAAAAACGTGTCATGGGGGGGGGGGGGGGTAACAAAACGTCAATTTTTGCGTGACGTAATTAATGGACGTTCCCTTACAAATAAAACCAAACACACTGACGTTTAACACACAACAAGCCGATCCCATTTTGATACCCGATCCAGTTTGGAACTGGATCAAAAACGAATTCTCTATAAGATAACAAGTACGACAGCACCAGACCAGAGCTTGCACACGTCAATTGCGGTGGTAAAAGTAAGCACTAACCTATACTCTGAGAATAATTCTATCGTTTTACCGACAATTAAATCATGGTCAAGATGACTATTGCATTAAATGGTTACAATAACCATGAAAATGAACCAATTCACCACGTTCATGGCATTCTTGACTATGATCGTGGTAACAAGGACTTCTCCGAAATTATGGTAAATGTTGATTTAACTATTTTTAAAGGTCGTTTTGACCATGATCATAGTCGGTTCAAAATCACTATACTGCAATAGTCATCCTAACCCCCAATAATGGTAAAATTGACTATCAAATTAGTCTCTGTGTAGTTGTCATTTGACAGTTTCAGTGCACTCAAATACCCTTAATTGAAATTTAAAAAAAAATTCAAATGTCTGTAAAAGTCTGGAAAATAAATTAAATGTCTGCATCGTTTAAAAAAGTCTGTAACAAAAATTAAAAGTCTGCCAATTTACAGACATCCCGCATAAACAATAACCATAAGAAGTGCCTAACCACCAATTCGGGGTATCATCCCAACTGTAAGTGGTATGGTCATACCATCTATAATATCGTTCCTGTATGGTAGATGTTTATTAGGGATGTCTGTAAATATGGCTTCCGTGTTCTCTGGTACCGATCAATCAACACCAGCGACACTCATTCAAAGCCAATGAGATTTATACAAGGTCCGAGCCACCAGGCTTAACGGTATTCGTGAGATGTGGAAATGTATAGTGGTATTTGTGTTTCCTCACAATGTTTATCTTTTTACACGGCACAGCTGTTTATGGTGATGTCAAACTATCAGTTCACAGTATGGAATGTTATTGTAGTTTGACGTCGGAGATCGCTTTCCCAGCAATGTTTACTATAATTTTGCTTCCAGCACAAGTAAACTTACTGATGGGTCGGACCTTACATGAACGTCATTGATTCAAAGCCGCATTTGTGAGCGTACACGCAAAAAAACCGCAGTAGAAACCACCATTTCGAGGGTAAAATGAAGCTCAAACACCAACAATTTTCACCTGACTATGAATGCGTTTGATTTTACCATGCCTGCGATTAGATCGACCATGGTGCGGTTGATATCAATATGAGGTCTGTCAAATATGCCACAAATGTTGAAGGTTTTACCATAAACGTAGTAAATTTGACGGAAATTTCATGGTAGTTTTAAAGATAGGCATAGTCGAGTAAAATGGTAGTTTTTACTACAAGAATTTTAACTGTGTATGTACACTCACATCAAAATCTAAACTAACCAGTTTAAAGTTCACACTAAATCGATATTTGCCTGGTCGACGTATAGCTCCGTATAAACAGCAACAATACTTGCTTAGTATAAACTTGAAATATAAGGGGTGTAGTATAATGCTGAAATGTATGTGCGTAGTTTAAACGAGATTTATTAGAAACTCAGAATAAATTGTTTTCCCGCCCTGGATTTGTTTTTGTTTTGTCAAACTAACCTAAAAATGAATGAAACCTGAACATTCTTGAATTTGTTCGTGTGAATAAAAACCGATTGATCATATAATCGAAAACATTCTGGTCGAGTGGATTTGTTGAGGCTATTTTTCGGGTGGAAATGTGGAACTTGGGCAATGCCACATGCAGACATTTAATCAATCGGAGCTCTTCTACGTGGTAATATTTCATTTCAAGTGACGTACTATCCAGAAAAAAGAGAGATCCGATTTACTGCCATGGATTTAATCGATCATCGAAAGCTGTTGTTTGGTGGTTTCATTAGCCACAATGGCCGCTCTGGCAACCTCTGGGGTTTCTCGGGGGAACCTGTAGATGTTTTGCGCCAAACCACGTAGTGCGACGGATTTTCTTCATGAGACTTTCGGTAGGCTTGAAAAGAACCATTAGCCACATTGGCCTTTCTCGGAACCTCTGAGGTGCCCCGGAGGAACCTGTAGGAGGGGACATTTGTGTTTTTGCACCAAATCACGTCGTGCGACAGCTCTTTTTTTTTATTTCACCTGGAGGGTCCTTCGGTAGGCATGAAAAGAATAATTTACCATAATGACCCATCCGGAAACCTCTGGGGTGATTTGGCGAAACGTATAGGAAAGGACATTTATATTTTTGTACCAAATCCCAGTGGTTCCCAGAGAGACCACTGTAGCCAATGTTTCTTTTCATGCCAACCGAACGTCTCTCCAAGAGAAATTACGAAGAAAGAGCTATCGCAATTGACTATGTTTATGACGATAACCGAATTTGTCAAACTGATGAGGGAGCACTAGTTTAGCAGCGACCGCTACAGAACACGGTAACAACATATAGTAGCGACCGGAGATTGAGTGACTAAACTAAAATGACAGCTTGATGCGCTAGTATTTTAGTCACCCAGATAGTTGCGCCCGATACGGATGCTCTTACACTGTCAAAACGGGCCATCACCACCATCCCCTTTTCGCTCGAACACATTAAATTTTGTTCTCTGTCACACTACCACCAAACACCTCGTGCGCACCTACACACAGTGTTGCCACATTTTTTCATGGTCAATCTGTATTTTTACATCCAAAAATCTTTGTTATCTGTATCTGACAGTTGAAAATCTTTTCGTATATTTAACTACTGTTTGGTGCCCGTTCACTGGTTGAAAAATAACTTTGCGTGCATCGCATTTGAACCAAGTAGAGTACCGGGATGTTATGTTAGCCTAGCTCCTTTATTATTTAGTACCAAATATTTCATTGATTCGGCGTTAATCAACAAAATCATGTTTCTACATATCAAGATGACCGATTTATTTCGTAGCAATTGAGACATTGTTCGAGCACGAACTTTTGCCGGTCACCAAAGGGCTTTCTTCGCTGCTGTTAGGCAGCCACCAAAAAGTGCACTTGGAACGATGCAGTGAATTGACCGATGCATTGGGACACCTTTTATCCTACTCGAGGGGCTGTTAACATATGTATTTACGATTGATCTGCCTGACTTGAAAAGGCGTATTGAGGAATTGTTTTGTATTTCCGTATTTTCGTTGGGTATTGAAGTATTTTTGTGTATTTTAGTATTGCAGTGTATTAGATTCAAAATATGTTGTATTTTCCGTGTGTGACCAGATTTTTTTCGCCTCGGAAAAATCACCGACGTCGACTGGGATTGAACCCAGACCCACTGGGGTGCCAAGTAGCAGTCACGCTTACCACTACACCACCGACGCCGGCATACACGTCCGTTTTGTTTGGGTTGTTATTTTGAACTGATATTGTCTTGTTGTAATAGGGCTATGTACTCTGGAATATAATGTAGGGTATACAAACGATGCTGGGATCATTGCGCGATCGACGATCTCGATCGGTGTGCATCGATTCGGTGATGCTGGAATAGGGTGTTGTGTGGTGGCTATGGTAGTTGTTCACGTTGTTTCTCCAACAAACATTATTAATCAATTTTTAGTTATTCACTTCCGCGTAATTTTCGATTTCCTTAACTTTTTAGACATCATGACTTCACTGGCTAAGCTGAACATTATCTACACGATCTTTAAATTAACGAATTTTGGCTAAATTGAACCTACACAGAAATAAATCTTGTATTAAAAACTACCATTTTACTCGACTATGTAGGGTATACAAACGATGCTGGGATCATTGCGCGATCGACGATCTCGATCGGTGTGCATCGATTCGGTGATGCTGGAATAGGGTGTTGTGTGGTGGCTATGGTAGTTGTTCACGTTGTTTCTCCAACAGACATTATTAATCAATTTTTAGTTATTCACTTCCGCGTAATTTTGGATTTCCTTAACTTTTTAGACATCATGACTTCACTGGCTAAGCTGAACATTATCTACACGATCTTTAAATTAACTAATTTTGGCTAAATTGAACCTACACAGAAATAAATCTTGTATTAAAAACTACCATTTTACTCGACTATGCCTATCTTTAAAACTACCATGAAATTTCAGTCAAATTTACTACGTTCATGGTAAAACCTTCAACATTTGTGGTATATTTGACAGACCTCATATTGATATGATGGTCGATCTAATCGCAGGCATGGAAAATCAAACGCATTCATAGTCAGGTGAAAATCCCTCCTCCGAATTGACAACCATCACAAGCCGTTCGTTCTTCGCATTGACGTGAATGCCTCCTACGTGCAACCAGCTAGCGAATCGAACATCATTGATGATTTCGATTTTCGACGTTGCCACTTGCCGGAACTGAATAACGCTCTCATGGACGTCGATTGGATTGAAATGTTTCGTGCAAAAGATACGGATGAAACGGGACGTATGTTTTATGACAAATTGTACGACATTATGGAGGAATATGTTCCACGTCGAACAAGTAGGCCTCATTCGTTTAAGCAACCGTGGTGGACAACTGAGTTACAGCATCTCCGTAACATTGTGCGAAAAGGTCGTAAACGCTATTTTCGATCACGGACTACTGTGAACCGGATCAATCTACAGTCGCTCGAAACCCATTACGCCAATTGCCAGGACGCTGCTTTTCGTTGCTATATAAGACGATTGGAGCAGACTGCGAAGCAGAACCCGTCATCCTTTTGGTCGTATATTCGAAGTCGTAAGCAATCTAACCGGATACCTTTGGACGTGACTTTTAAAGAAACTTCGGCCGATTCACCTCATGAACTAGCTAATCTGTTTGCCGATTTATTCGAAAATGTATACACTCAAACGTCACCAACTTCTTCCGCTGACAGTCTTAAATCCTGTCCTGCTTTCAATTTGAACTGTCCTGCTCTAGTTGTGAGCCAACATGAAGTTTTGTCAGTCTGGAAAAGTTGGATGTGTCGAAAGGGTCCGGCACAGACAAGATACCGCCGTTGTTTTTAAGAGAATGTGCTGACTCACTGCTGGAACCAAAGACGACTATTTTCAACAGGTAACTCAGTGAAGGTACTTTTCCCGAAGCGTGGAAGTTAGCCTGAATCACACCGATTTTCAAAGCTGGTAACAAACATGCTGTTGAAAATTACAGAGGTGTTTCGATTTTATGCTGTATGGCCAAGGTGTTTGAACAATTGGTTCACAAAGCTCTTTATGCTGTATCTCGACCGCTGATTTCTGAATTTCAACATGGTTTTGTTAAGAAGCGATCCACGACAACGAATTTGATGTCTTACGTAAATTTCCTATCAACAGAAATTGAGAATCGTCACCAAGTTGATGCCATATACTTCGATTTTTCAAAAGCGTTCGACAAGGTTCCTCACACTCTTGCAATTGACAAGCTGAAGTATCTGGGCTTTCCTGATTGGATCACAAAGTGGTAGCGCTCTTACTTATCTGGTCGGAGCGCTTTCGTCAAATTAAACGGTAGTTTGTCACGCGTCTTCTCCGTCACGTCAGGTGTACCGCAAGGAAGCGTTCTGGGACCATTGATTTTTAAATTGTTCGTGAATGACTTGTGCTTTCGGCTGAAATCACGCTTTCTCCTCTACGCTGACGATCTAAAAATCTACAAGGTTATATCATAGCGTCTCGACAGTTGCGCTCTTCAGGCTGACATCGACGAGATTTTGTTGTGGTGTTCTGAGAATGGAATGGAACTGAACATCAAAAAGTGCAAAGTTATTTCGTTCACCCGCCGGCAATCCCGAAAAGAGTTTGAATACTCCATCAGCTCAGAAACTATAGAGCGTGTTCAAGCAATTCGTGACCTAGGGGTTACTGTAGATACAAAACTCCGGTTCAATGAGCATATTAGCACAACTACCGCAAAGGCCTTTGCAGCACTGGGATTTATTCGTCGCAATACAAGTGGTTTCACCGATATATATGCTCTCAAGGCGCTGTACTGTTCGATCGTTCGTAGCATCATGGAGTATGCTGTTAGCGTGTTGTCGCCTTATCACTCAGATCATTCGGATGGAAAGGGTTCAACGCAATTTTGTACGGTATGCTCTTCGTCAACTTCCGTGGAATAACCCAGCAAATCTACCTAGCTATCCGAGTCGTTGTAGACTGATCGATTTAGAAACTTTAATGCACAGACGTACTAACCTACAGAGGTTATTTGTTTTTGACATTGTCGAAGGTGCTGTAGATTGACCGGCGCTGTTGCAAAACATCAATTTTTATGCACCTTCTCGCCAGTTTTGTGACCGTAGTTTACTTGTTGCCATAGAACTACGTATGGGCAAAACAACCCTTTCGATAACTGTGTTAGATCGTTTAACTATGTGAGTGCTGTTTTTGATTTTAATATATCTAAATGTGTGTTCAAGAATAGAATTAGAAACCTAGGTTAAGTACCAGTCTGTTGAGTTTTTTTTTTAATTCGAGACGAAGAACAATAAACAAATAAAAATTGATGGTGTTTGCGCTTAATTGAACCCTCGAAATGGTAGTTTCTACTGCTGTCTTTTTTGCGTGTATAAACCGAAAATGCAAAGAAAATAGTCACATGTTATAAATTGACTGTTCACATAGGCATAATAACAATGATTTGTCAAGAAAAATGTAGACACAATGTAAGAAACATATTTTTTTCTATGTTCCCAACTATGGCCTGTTGTATGAATAGCGTAGAGAACATGTTGTTATTGAAAAAAAAAAATTATAAAAATGTCTGAGTTTCGATTGTATGTTTTCATATGGCTCATCTAAACACAAACTTAAAGATCAAAACAAAATGTTTTGATTATCAAATGACTGCTAAATCAAATGTGAAAAATACTTAAGTGTTTCGTAGCAGTTTGATTTATGAAATGTTGTGTTGGGTAAGCGAATACAGTTGGCCTTGAATCAGAAAATCAGAAAAAAAATCGTACGTAGACTACAGTTAATCACAAATCTTTCAAGTGGGATGAAGTTGCATCCATGAATAGACCCAAGTTGGTGCTTATTGACCAAATTACATCCATATTACTCGAAAGTTTCTGACTTAATAATATGAGCTGTGTACCTTTTCGTGTTACATGCTATCAAATTACTTATTAAACTTATCTAAGCAAATGTGTAACTAGTTAAATACCGCCTGCTGCTCAAATACTTTATGAGTTATAATAAAAATGTAATCGATCGTAGCACATTAGGCTGAGTCAAGGAACACTTTATACCTAGCTGTTAAGCTTATTTCCCCCATTGGTTTACACATGAGCAGTGTGTGGAAGCCCATCCTCGATCGAGGGTTTAATTTACCACAGAAAATAGACACTCCAATTAATACTTCACGAGCGAACTAAATGCCAATAGCTTACATATTTTTTCATATTATAAATGTTTTGATATTAAAAATAGTCTAGCCTGAATAACTAGCACTGCAACAAGATTTGGAATTAGTTTTGACATCTAAAAAAGTTGTTTTTCCAACATTTTCAAGTTATCAAGCTTACGATAGTGAGCATCAAAAAGTATTATCCTTGGATTAAATCTTGATTAACTTCGTCGACCTTGATCCTAATTAACTTGACTCCAAGCAAAAATTTTGCAGATCAACCGAATAGAGACGGTAGTATTAGTTAAATCGAGTTGGAGCTTACCACTATTGAAAAAGATCACAGAATTCAGTGAAAAATTTACGAAAGTTAAACTTCAAACGAAAACTTTACAGATTCTCCTGTGAAATCGATATAATTTACGAAAAGGTTAGTGAACACAAACAACAGTATGGTGAAATTACAATTTTTCACCGAATTACAGTGATTTACTCAGAACTAATGTAAACATAGTTGACAGTTTCAAGAATCTCATAGTACACGCTGAAAATAAAACTCAGTGGTAAATCATCCAAATATTTTCTAGTGGTAGATAATGATATTTCCAATCGATTAAATTCTTAAAAATATTTCGAATAACGCAGTGCTCCGCTTGGAGCAAAATATATCATTATTCAAATCAGTTCGTTGGTTTTTATTGTTCTAATCAAACTGATTTTTATTATTGCAACTACATAAAAAAATTACCGAAAATCTGTGGATTATTCCAAGTATGCAGCAATGTAAGAAAATATTCAGCATAAAAGTAAAACAATATTTTGCAAATAATATAATTTGGCTTTCGAGTGGACAGCGTACGAAGATCAGATTGTATTTCATATGGTGAGCAGAAATAAGTAGAAATAAAATTTCATGAATAAGAATATAAGTTCAATTTGTGCATTGCTCACCTAATCAAGATATTAATGAATACGATCAAAATATGAATGTTATGTTTGTTCTTGTTGTTTTTCATATTATACAAGAATTGGTAGCTTATGCTATCGATACAATAACATTGTCTGACTTCAAACCTTAGAATCAAGGTATACGAATCAGACATGTGCAGAAGTAGCCCATACCAGTTAATTATTGAGATGGATGCTGTCCACCGAGGGTGCTTGGATTGACTACTGAAAATTGTCCATCCCCCTGTCATCATTTAAGACCTCCGTTTGCACAATTTCTAGTGGTTTCGTCAAGTTATTCCGTAGGATTGATCATAATAGCTAAAGCGTACTAGACATACAAAAACAAACATTGTATAGACATATATTTTACTAGACATACAAGAACACATATTGTATAGATTGATGCTATCCATCGAAGGTGACTTAACCGATGTTTATGAAGTTTGAACACAGGATTGAAATTGATGCTGCCCATCAAGATTAATTTCCTTGATGCCTTCAAAGCGGCCATCCTTCCAATATGTCGACGAATTCTTCTGTAGGCGGCTCAATGAGATTTACAAATATGGTTATTTAATTACGATCATAAAGTGCAACAAAAGAGAGGATTTTTCAAAAATCTGTAAAATCTGTATTTTTTCTAAAAATCTGTAATCTGTATATACAGAATTCTGTATCCGAAAGCTGCAAAAAATCTGTATGATTACAGATAAATCTGTATATGTGGCATTCCTGCTTACACACGCTGGTCATGCGAGAGTTGTTCTGGATTTGGACTTTCGTATACCACTTTACAAAACTGCAGCGAGACACGGACAACTTTTTCGTCATTTTTCAGAACGATATGCCACATTCGGGATGCGATTCGTCACACTGGGTAACGGTTTCTAATAACCTTTTTGATTATTTCACTAAATTCCTATCTCTAAGTGTCTTTTCTCATTGTATATGGATCGGTTGAAAAAGAAAAAGAACCGAAAAAATTATGCGAGGATAATCGGCTCTTGCTTTGACGGGTCGAAAAATGCCTTCTTTCGTATGTTAGAGCTAACGAAGAACTTTTACTGAACTGATCTTAAAAATCGATTGCACACCGCGTCGCGAATTGAATTCGTTTGGATAACACCAGCCATGTACAAACACTACACTGCACGCCGGGCTATTTTTTACCACGCTAGTGCGTGTATTGAATTCACCACTTTGACTTCGTGCTTCCAGACTTACACGCCACGCGGTTGGTACAACACCAATGCCTGTGCTCGTGTTTTGCCTTCAGACACCGTGTATGATGATTCGGCAAACACCACAGCCGAGTGTTTCCGATTGCGGGATACACGCGTGGTTAATTTATTTTATTTCTACTTATGCCGTGCTTGTTATACTCAATCAACTTATGCGCCCGTCATCCAACGGCCAAGAAAACAAACCTATAAGTCAAATTATCAAATTTTTAGAATCATCCGACGAGCAATGCTCTATCCGTGGTAACCAGTGTCATACTGGGTGTATGTTGTGCTCGTAACCACTCGGCTCGGGTGTTTTCCCAAAAATCAAGACACTCGTGTCGCTTCCTTTGCATTGCGGGTTCATCTATAAGCACGAAACTGAAGTGGTATATTATTGCCACATGGTGGTGTGTTTGCAGTCAAGTTCGGCTCTCGTGCAGAACGGTTTGGTGTTTTCACCAAGGCTGGATAACACTCGTACAGATTTCCCCACGGTCACTTGGATGTTACTGAAACCACTGCACCGCAACCGCACTAGATGAAATTTGGACTCTTGCCGCTGTTGGGTGGCCGTGCAACAAAAGGTTTTCGGTTCCGGCCCGGGGCACTGCCCGGCCCAACGTGAACAGTCCTTTACTCTTCACCGTACATCTGTATTCCTCTTCTCCTTTACATCCCACCTCCCCACCTTAGAGGGAGCTCCTCATCTTTTAGTCCGATCGGCAGCCAACAACAACGGTCGCGTTGGACACCAATGCACATACACTCCTAAACTGAAATCGATCTGTATTGGTGCGGGTATCCAGTTCGAAGCAACAATACACGCTTCAAAAATTATCCTGCTGTGCAATAGCGTCACCTCCCAACTTGAGCTGGGTTTTGATTGAGTTCCACACACATACACATACATTCCACTTTCTCTTCGAGCTACACAAATGGCGTCACTTTAGAAATCGCAACTCCCTGGTCCCCACTGCATTCCCACTTCACCGAAACATAACCCGACACTTTCCGATGTACTTCCTCCTCTAAAACCGCTTGCCCAGCTTCACACAAAATGGCTGAATTTAAATATTCTCGTAGGCCAAACAACAGCATCTCCCAACATGGCACCGATTCACAAAATTATCACTGTTATCAGCGGTTTCTTTTCAAGATTTTTTCCAACCTTTTCACATTCCTTTACCACAAAATAAACTTCCACGCAATTTCACTGCCGATTTCCACCTCATCTTCACGGTTTGCGGCAGCTGAACTCGTCAATCGCTAGAGATAAACTTAAAAAAGTGCATCTCGGTTTTTTTCCTTAAAAAGCGAAATGTAGGGCGAGACATCATCACTATGGGTCAACAAACTGTTGAAAGGTGTAATCAAGTTGGGGTTTTGGGTGTTTTTTTTTTTTCCGAGCTATTTTTTGTAGAACACTATAAAAATATTTTTTATAGGGGAAATAATATTCTCGTCTTTATCAAAATTAGTTTTCATTTCAATGATCCCTATACAATAAAAACGTTGTATGTAACATATGTTAGTCATTCTAACTCTATCTTTTGGCGCAGTACACGGTTCTTTCATCGTTATTTTGTTTACCTTTTATCGAAATACTCTTTGTGTTTAAAATCGTCATTTATGTGTTATACGTTTCGTTTATTGATTTGCGTTGTCGTGCCAGTACCGTCGTGTAATTTCGCAAACCCGAAGTGCAATCATTTGATAGTGTAGTGCAGTGTTTATGGTGACGATTGCAATCAAAAGAATCTGCCTACCACCTCCTCACGCATATTTTTTCTTCCAAAGCGACATCTGGAGGTCAGTATCGGCACTGTGAATTGCACACAACTTCCCTGCCATAACAAACGACTTCACCCGCCTTGCGTGTGGCATATCTGCTGGTGCTATTTTTATCGCAAAAAGCTTCAGAATGGAATCAACCTGCCTTCAGTGTTCTGAACCGGTGAAAACCTTGAAATTTATTAAATGCCAGGGTTTTTGTGAAAAAGTTGCCGAGCTCTTTATCTCGTGCAAACATGGATTTAATCGGCGAACAACCTAATTTATTCTGGTTCTGCAATAGTTACTCCGGAATTATGAGTTCAAAACATGTTCGGGACGCTTTTGGGGCGTTAACGGAAGCGTTACGAAATCTGAGCGAAACACATCGTTCAGCGCTGGAGGGAGTTAGAACCGAGTTAGAAAAGAACAGGGAGCAAGTCGAAGTTCTGGTTACGATAATTTCCACTGTTGCTGCTGTCTCTGCAACCCCCGCTGCACCCGGTCCATCCACTGGTTGGCCTAGTCTGACACGGAAAAGCAACAAAAAATCATTTGGCGCTGCAGAACTAATTTCACCCGATTTGCCTAAACTATCGTGTGGCACAAAAAAACTATTTGCGAACATTACATCGGTCGCGACTGTTCTCCCAGAACCAGAAAAATGTTGGGTATTTCTGTCCCGTATTGCAGTCAGTGTTACGGAGGATGATATTCTTGCTTAAGCCTCTGAATACATACCTTGCGATGAACCGACCGAGGTTAGAAAATTAGTAAAGGAAGATGCTGATTTAACGACTATGCGATTTATTTCGTTTTAAATTGGGGTCGACGAAAAGTACCGTGAAGTGGCTCTCAGTGCTGACACATGGCCATACGGAATCTACTTTCGGGAATTCGTTAAATACCAAGACAAGAAATCCGGACAGGGGTTTCCAAAAACACCTCGTCTGCATTAGATTGTCGTCTTCATCCCACGTTGGATATCACAACAATCACGCAACCGGAATGCACACTACAGGGCATTAAGGGAACCTTCAACCGCTCCGACCCAGTCGAGCCAACCAACGTTCATTATCAATCCAGCATCTGTTCCTGCCATCTCAGCCATCCCGGTCCTGTGGTCCGAGTTTGGGGGAGGGTGTGGTTGGAAGTAGAGAAGGGGTCTTCCACCATACACTTCAGGGCAAGTACTATTATGATCTCGAAAATACGTTGCTTGATGCTGTACTAAATTTTAGCGCCGTTTCGTCAGTCATGGACACCCAAAGCCTTGGATGCCCTACCATAGCATCGAGTCCTTCCGATGTAGCACCACCGATAGCTGCTTCAGATTATCGAAACCATCCCGATCCTATGGATAGAAGTGTAACGAAGATCCGTCGAAGTTCCCTCTCAGACAAGGCGTACGCAGTTTCACGCAGCTGTAACCAAAACTTCACTTTTTACAATCACTCGACACGTATAAAATAACTTCGACCGCACTGAACGAAGGACGCGAGAAGACTGAGCAAGAAAGTTATTTAAAATACCTAAACAACAATTTAAAACCTACTGATGGTATAATTATTCATGATTTTTCAGATTTTTTTCTTTCGTCGCACAAGATGCAGTTCAAGGATTTCATAAGGCAAATACAAAATGCAGTATTCTTTCTTTTGCTATATATTTCAGGGATGATTCGTCAGATTTAAAGTTTACAAGTTTACAAACGCAATCATGTTGCAGTTCGTGTATTTATAACAGATTGTGTTAAATACATGAAAAACAAGTTGCCTGGTATGAAAATTAATCACTTTGTCTCTGATGGATCGGGAAGCCAAAACAAAAATAAAATAACAGCTTTTAATTTATGCCAAATGCAAAAAGATTTCGTTCTTAATGCGGAATGGAATTTTTTCGCAACATGTCATGAAAAAAGTCCATGCGACGCTTTAGGTGGAGTATTGACACGCAATGCAGCAATAGGAGGTTTACAAGGCCATCTCATAACTATGGCAAATGAACTTCATCTATGGGCCACTTCTAAGAAAGATTCCAAAATACAGTACGATGGTACGACTATTATTCAGAGCATGATTACAAAACTATGGAAAAGAAATTGAAAAACCGCTATGCTCGCGTGAAACAAATTTCGGGAACCCAATAATATTATTGTTTTAAACCTAAAGTTGAAATGAAATGTATTATCGTAAAACGATTCTCGTTCTCCAGCAATGAAACATGTGTGAAACTGTAAAATAATGATAAGCAATAATTTATGTAGTCATTGTGTATATTAAAAACAAATTTGGGAATAAATGGATTATGTTCACTTCCATTATATGATGCAAAACAGCTAAATGAACTTATAAAAATAACTTCTGATTGATGGGGACGCATGGTTGGCAAGTTCCTTCAAGTAATAAAAACGCGTAGTAGGATAGTCAGCAAAACCTAAAAACATAGCATTTTTTAAAAAAACATATCTCAACAACTAAAATACATGCATCGCCAATTTTTTGGTATGTTATAAAAAAATGTTCAATCTTTTAATAAAAAATATGAAAACGAGGGAATGCTCTAGTTCCGGGACCATGAAAACCTTTAAAAACCAAAAGAATCTATGATTGCATAATCAATGTTGCAGTGAAGGATGTGTTTTCCAGTTATTTCTTAAAAGTATGTTTAATTACCTTTCATTTGCAATTTTTATTGATATAATCGGCTCAGTGGTTCAAAAGTTAGGATTTTTTTTAATAAAAGCATTTTTGAAAATGTCAACTTTTTGGACCATTCTAATGCAGAAACGGCCACCCTAATAACGAAATAAAAAATATGGGTCGAATATTTTTCGATAAAGAACAAAACCACCAATTATTATGAAATTCTGAGAGAACGTATATCTATTTTCTATGGAATTGCTGTATACATATGTATATATATTTATGTATGTAAGTGCTCTATATTTCAGCTCTCATGACCTAAGACAGAATTCTAAATTTGCTTATGAGGAAATAAGAGAAGTTCATAAAAGAAGATATCTTCTTCAACCAATTGCATTGGAGGTGTTCTCCTGTGATGGCCGCAATTTTTTGCTTAGTTTCCCTAGAAAAGTAAGGAACAAAGTTTATCAGAGGCTTATGTCTGTTGCCACATCTATTTCTGACAATGCGCATCAATCGGTTGCTGGACAAAGTCGATCGGCCAATGTAGAACAATCATCAGGAATTTTCAGTAGCTTGATAGGTGAAAAATCTGTAACGCAACGGTGGGTGGTAAGTATTTCCAGTTCTTGATTTGTTCCCGCGGTTCTAAATTTATATCCTATAAGTAATCAATTAAAAAAATAAATAAACAAAAACTTTTCATTGCAGCGGGGTGAAATATCAAATTTCCAGTATTTAATGCATTTGAATACGCTAGCAGGACGTTCCTACAACGATTTGATGCAATACCCTGTGTTTCCTTGGATACTAGCAGATTACGACTCAGAAAGGCTGGATTTGACCAATCCTAAATCATTTCGTGATTTCTCCAAACCCATGGGTGCCCAATCTAAGAGTCGGTTGGATCAGTTTGAGAAAAGATTTAAAGAATGGGATGATCCTCACGGAGAAACTCCACCATATTTTTATGGAACGCACTACAGTTCGGCAATGATTGTATGCTCATATTTGGTGCGCCTGGAACCATTCACACAACACTTTTTGCGCCTGCAAGGAGGGCACTTTGATCTAGCCGATCGTATGTTTCACAGTATTAAACAGGCATGGCATTCCGCTTCTGAACACAATATGGCTGATGTTAAAGAGCTTATACCGGAGTTTTTTTATCTGCCGGAATTTTTGATCAACGATAATAACTTTGATTTTGGTGTTAAGCAGGATGGAGATATTTTGAACCATATTGTGTTGCCTCCCTGGGCAAAGAATGATCCCAGAGAATTCATAAGGATCCATCGTGATGCTCTGGAAAGCGCACACGTTAGTCGAAACCTGAACCTGGTAAGTATGCAGTTTTAATAGGGCTCCTTCGTCGTACGGCGGCTATTTTCATCGCATGTCTCAAAAGCCATGAAAAAAGCTAATCATTTCGCATAACTTCTTCTCTCATGTGATAAGTTAAAATTTGTGCTGAAACAATCGAACGAACCCTTGAAGTAATTGTTTAGTAAACCATTCTCACTACAGCCATATTACTTAATATTACATGTTTGAAAATCAGCATTCATACTTTTTGTTTTCATTTGAAATAGTGTATATGACTTCTAATATCAAGATACTCTACACCGTGTCCTTACGACTTCCATCGGCATTTTGTCCCAAATTCGTTTGATTACGGTTTTGAATTGGTTCATATTAGACGCCCTGTGGTCATTTACCTTCGCCAGCATGTTTGACTATACGAAATAATCCAAGGGATTCAAATCGGGTGAATTGGGAGGCCATTCATTCTTGTCCAAAAAGTCGGTCAAATTTTCTCGGCACCAGCCCTGAACGAGATTTGCAGTATGCGATGGCGCTCCGTCCTGCTGAAACACATAGTGATCATCTCCAAACACCTCTCGTACATATGGCTTGACAACTTTCTCCAAAACTTTCGTTTTATAATATACGGCATTCACTTTAACGCCGTTTTCGATGAAAACCAGTGATAATTTGCCTCGCTTGCAAATTCCTCCCCAAACCATCACTGACGCAGCACTTTGGAACCGTGGAATATTCCTATCACTATCTGGAACAGTTCTCGAAGAGAGAGGCCACAATCTGTCGTTCTGGACATTATGGGATTGTTGCAAGACGAATCACTTTCCGTCGGAAAAGATAAATTCTTTCCCACCGTGCCGCGACAAAAGCAGACTTGCTCTTTCGAGTCGTTTCTGCTTGGAAGGTTCCGAAACTCCGTGAACCTTACGTTTCTTGAAAGCTTGGAATCCGAGGTCAATTTGCAGAATATTGTGAATTGACGATCTCGAAACATTCAGATCTGCGGCCATTTTACGTACAGAGCGCTGTGATTTTCGTCTAATCCGTTCCCTGACCACTTTAACAACTCGTGCAGTCCTCACCGTACGAGTACGACCGGATCTCTTTCGGTCATCCAACAAGCAGGTGTCACGATACCTTCGGATGGTTTGGTACACAAAATCCCGAGGTTTTTCCCGAGGTTTTTCAAATTTCTGAAAATAGCGCCCGGGCGCTCACCTTTCAGAAACTTTTTTATCACGAAACTACTTCATCGCTGGTAAAAGATAAACACCGAATGAAAACAATCGGACATAACCTAAAAGCGTTTGTATAAACATAGTGCAAAACTACACCAACACATACGTGAAGCATGTTGAGTAGTTGCACGACACCAATGCAAGGAAAAAGTGAGTGAGAATATATTGGACACGGTGTATATCACGTAAAATAGATTGTAGTGTGAATGGAGTATAAGGCGGTTATGATAAAACAAAGCGGAGTTTGACAAAGTGGCACTTAGTCTTAGTGAATATCGGTGATCGATTGCAAAAAAAAAAAATAAAAAAAGGTCAGAAATGATGTATTAACTGAATACAAATTTATTTTTTTACGTGTTCAGTTTAAATCATACTTCAAAGATTTTAGCTTTCTGTACTAACGCTGATTATATTAAACTTTATATAATAGAGTTATATATCTCGTTCAGAGTACAGAGTTGTAACATTTTATTCGCTATGGGCCGATTTCTTCACCTCCGCTTAAGTTGTAAACCAGGTTTACCCATATAGTTAAACCTGGTTTAACGTTTAAGTGGGGGTGAAGAAATCAGCCCTAAGTAATAGGTACAACCGAATGTCATATCTGTTCACCTTTGTCTCGGAGTGTTAGAATTTGACAGCCAATTGCAATATAAATATTTAGATTTACATCATATATAATAGTAATAATATAATTTACATACTATATATTATGTATTTACTTTCTTTTTTAAATACATCCAAACAAGCATAGACAGCAAAACGGTGGCATTTCTTAGGATGCGTATCGAATTTCTTCGCAGATTACTTAAAACTAATACAATTTCTTTGATTACAAAACGATTCCAACGACACTTGTTGTCGAGTTTGTGCAACGTTGCCAGAAAGTCTTCATTCGAGTAGTGTTTTCGAGTATTATAATACAACGTTGTAACACATAATACAGCAAGATGATATCGAGCTGTCAACATTGTATGATTGTACCGTGCGCTAAATTTTGTGCATTTAAGTTTGATATGAATTTTGAAAAGGCCTAAAAAGAGTTACACAATTTTTGTCCTGTTCATATTACGTTGTCTCAAGCCTAGTAAAAGAGCGCAATGTAGTACAGCTCGTAACTGATCAGAAATTGATTAAAAAAAAATTCTGGACTGATGTATGTGTTCCTAATTATGCGCACTAAAATTAAGATATTCCAAATTTTGCGCACTTGTGTTCCTAATTTTACGCACCATAATAAACTTATAGATACTTATGCAAACTTGAAACAATTTGAGTAGTATAGTTGTAGCAATGGAAATTTTATTCAATTATTTTTTTTTAAAGTAAAATAGCCAACTAATTTTTGACTAAAGCTAGGTCATAATCAATTTATGTTTAAAAAGCGATAGTTACTATTTTTTTTTTGTTTATTTGGCAAGGTCGAACAAAAGTATCCTTAACTTAATCCAAAACTCAGCATTTTATTTTTGGTTGGTTTTGTTTCTTCACGACAGCTTTATTTTCAGCAATTCTACCGGTTTTTCGATTATTACCGCTGCCAATTTATAAGATTCCATTGTTTCGAAGTACCTTTTATATTCTTCGCTCGTAGCAACCGCACACTGATAAAAAAGCAATGATGATATCTTAATATATTCAAAACTGCGCAAAACTAGGCAATGCGCAAAATATAGCGGACTTACGGTATTGCGTTTGTGGAACGCGCAGCACACGTAAAAACCTTTGTAAAAACGTAAACTGACATAAGACTTCTATAACGTTAACTGACATAAGACAGCCTGTGATATTCGAACATCAACATGGTTTCGTAAAAAAGCGGTCAACCACGTCGAAGTGATGAGTTGGAACGACCCAGTGAACCTACCGCCATACGAACATCGATGTGCACTCATCGATTTACAACCGCTGGTGAGTCGCCGAGTGATGCTGAAAAGGTTGTTCATAATATTCAGGTTGTTCAATAACCATACGAAATTTATTAGGGTTCTGTTCGAGTCATATCCGCGGCGGCTATGTGTACCGAAAAACTCGGATATTTTAGCTGACTCGATAAGGCCTGAATGTCTTTTTGCGAAAATTCTCCGTACTGTGTTTTTTTGTTAGATGAAAGTGGGAAAAAAATACCGAGAGACTACAACAGGAGGATGCACGTTTAGTTATGAATGAGGATTGTTTGCATCAATAAACAATATAACTGACAAAACTGGTTTTAGTACTATGAAATTCGAAGCTAGCTGCAACAGAAAAGTCTGTTTGTTTTACAGCGTTCGGTAATATTTGAGAAAATCGATGTTCGGTTATTGCTGATTGAATTCATTTTTGTCAACCGAGTTTTTCGGTGAATTTGACAGATTGTGTGAAAGTAAAAATTTAACGAGAACTCTGTTGTTCCATTTTGAACCGAACAGACTATCGAGCGTTCAGCAGATAAAAACTCGGAGAAATTCAACCGAGTTTGGTATAATTTTCTATGTATAGGTGAAAAAAATTCGATATTATTTTCAAAGTGTAGGTGAAAAAGTGTATATATGTATTGTGATGTCGTGGATTCCCAAAATAACACACGATGTTTACTCGATTGCAGTATAACAAAGAAGGCCGACTTTATTCATCGTAGAAACCCCTTCAGCTCATAGTGTTTCTGACGGTCTCTTCCCTGAAGCTGAACTCATTAAGCCCGGAGGCAACTAATACTCTACAACTCCTCCTTTTCTTTATAGTTTATAAACTTTGTTCACTTTGTAATCATTCAAATGGACTGGCTTCCTAACTTCGCGACGTGGTCGAAAATCTGCTGGCAACGTTACTCCTCCTGAAACTTGTTCTGATCGATTTTCTGAACCAGGTTCACTAGTAGAATCTGTATCATTATCATTTGATTGATTTTTCTCTAACAATTTCAAATGGGCGATATTTCTATGAATGATTCGGTCTGACTGCTTAGACAACAACTGAACATCTGAACCTTTCCTCTCGACAACCGTAAATTCTTCCGGGCTGACATTTGACGCAAGCTTGTTATCCCTGATTATACGTTTCACCACCACCGTATCTCCTGCCTTGACTAGTCGTGGCTTCGCTCTACGACGCCGATCTGAATTTTCAGCACTTTTGAGTTTCTGCTCTTTATCCCTATCTCTCACTTCTTTGTCAACAAAACACTGTCGGTGTGCTATCAGTTGTCATCTGACTACTCCGGAAATCATGTGGTATAAAATAAGACTCCTTAACCGTCAACCATAGTGCCTTAAGCCGTTTTTAATTCAGAGTACATACATATGTTAATGCGTATTATCAGTATTCACTACCAGTTGCAAATGTTTTGTCCAATACTGTATGTATTTTACTATAGTTTACTGGCCTGCTGGTATTATTATTTTATATTATAAAGTCAGTTCATTATTTTATGTTATGATATTAAATGATGTGTCATAATTGCATGTAAATTCATTTCATTAAAATCACTATTTCCGATGAGACTCACTGCATAAATTATTACAAGGTAACGGAACAGCATATCGAAATTTTAGGTTTACTATTCTATTGCTATATAATTTCAGATCATCCATGGATATCCCAAAGTTTTATGAGATAATTTTAAATCATTTTTTTTTTCTCGCAGCTACATTGTCTTAACTTTCAGGTCCACAAATGGAATTGTTATTATCATTCTTATATTCATTCACTATATTATTTGTCATTGTAACATCCATTCACTATATTTTTTTATAATTATAATATTAGTTCACTATATTTTAAATATTACTGTATGAAATTGAATATATATTGAGAAGGGAGGAAGCATCAGGGTATCACTCAAGCTGGAATTGGACAATGGAGTGGTATGACAACCGGCGTCTAGGAGGGAACAAACAGTATCATTTTCTTTATCCTACCGATTCGATTGTGATGCTGTGAATTCTACTCCAACAGTTACAGTGAGAGTGACACGCCCTTCTTAACAAGCCATCCCGTAGAAAGCTTAATAAGTATTGCGAATTGGGTTATTCGATTTGTTGGATCGTATCGTTGGAAGAAGAATCTTATGTTCCCGCGGGTTTCGCGTAAGTGTCTCTGCTTACGGGTCCGCCCCACCGTTTTTGGCCCTTCATACAGCGTTACTGTGAATGCTACCCGGTAACTCAATTTGATCTTGCTATTAAATGGAGCTGCATACATGACAAGGTTTTAGAAGGGATGGTGGCAACCTTACATACATACATACATTTATCCCTATCTCTCACTTCTTCAGAAATGCTAGAGTGGTTATCCGGAAAAGCAAGAAGTTTATCTTCCATCACTCGACCAAACATAAGAACATATGGGGCTACACCTGTCCATTGGTTACATTGTTTTATCTTGTAAATTTTGTAAATACTGTAAATTTTTGAAGGTTGTAATTTTATTAGTTAATAATTTTGTAAATATATTTCTAAATTTTTATTTTACTTCTTTATTTTTATAAGCATTAAATTTTTGAAAAGGATCAAACAGTATTAAATAAAATGAATTAGCATATATTATCGCATATTATCACTCATTTCCCATCCTTGACATCCCTATCCCTCATTTGCTATGACAACCGTTACGCGCAATGCTTGACAAAGAGAAGGCCCCATACTACCATACGGAATCAGCCGATATAAACAGCTGTCAGCGCTGGGATCGGCATCCAATAAGGTAAAAGTTACAAAACAGTCGACTAGAGTTCCTACAGGAAAAGTTGTAGTTTGTAATTCGCGGATGTCAGCAGGTGCAATTTAAAGTGGTGCATATCGGACATCGAGCGGGCAACGGCCTGGGTGTCTGCCACTGACAGCGTAGTCCGACGAAATAGTTGTGCCGAATCGAAGCCGAAAATTACACTGCGAGAATAGTGAAGACGACGAACTCGAGTGGAGCTGGAAAACGGTTTTACGTTGGACGGTCCATAAACCAGATCTACGCTTGTGAAACTGGCGAGTCTCAGCAAATACCGGTAATTTTCCCTCCCCTTTCCTTTTTCCTTTCCTCAAAAGTAAAAATAATAAATTAAAAAGAAAATTGTATTCTATTTATAAATCATCTCGCTGTTCTTAATTCTTGCAAACTGATTCCTTTTCTTTCATCTTTTTTTCTCGAGTTTTCCACCTTGAGTATACTGTTTAAGGGAAGTCCGCCCAATTTTCCCCGGAGCCAAGAATCGACCCAGAATATCAGGTTTCAACCTGAAGGGTGAAAAAACGGAAAAAATTATAAAGAATCTCTAACACTATGAGGCGTTGAGTTGTACATCAAGACGCACATACGAAGATCCCACTTCCAATCCGTATCTTCAGCTTGACTAATTTTCAGATGTTTCTCGATCATACCATTCACCCTCTCGACCTCCCCGTATGCCTGGGGCCAATACGGCGTTGTCTTCCTCAACTCGATACCGAATTGGTCGCAGAGACTACGTAACTTCTCACTAACAAACTGCGGGCCATTATTTGTCTTTAATGTTTCAGGCATACCAAAACGACAAAAGGTCTTGTGGAAAGCTTTTACTGTCAACACTGCTGTGATTTGTTTCATGACAATAACTTCAATAAACCGACTGAATTAATCAACAATCACTAGCAAATTATGTCCTGATGGCAAAGCTCCGATGAAATCAGCTGCTAAATCCGTCCATGGTTTCTCTGGCATCCTTGTAGACCTGATTGGTTCTGGACATTCCAATGCTGACACAATCGTACACGATTTTCAGTGTTTTACCGTTCGTTTCGCTTGATTGTCAACTACTGGCTACCACACTTTTTGTCGCAACCCTCTCTTCATTGTGACGATACCAGGATGTGACTCATGAGGGAGTTCGAGAATCTTATCCGGAAGAATAGTAGGAATAACTTATCGGTTTCCACGCATGATCACATTTCCCGCACGATGCAATTCAGATTTAAAAGCCTTAAACGGTTTTAGGTAATTCGGCCAGCTCCTATCTTCCAGTGCCCCCAAAAGACTTTGCAGTGTATTATCCTTAACTGTCTCCTCCTCTACTTGGCGCACTATAACCGCAATCGGATTTGCTGTTGCTACCAAGCTTCTTATGAACACTTCGCTATCTTCATCGAAAGGTTTTGGTCTGGATACCGATAGTCTTGAAAGCACATCCGCTATGTTTGTAGCTCCCGGTTGGTAGATTACTTCAAACCGATAAGATTGCAAACGCAAAACCCACCTTTCTATCTGAAGGCACGGCTTCGAGCGATGGCTGAAGAGGAAATCCAATGGTTTGCAATCTGTAATTAACTTGAATGTCGTTCCCAGCAAGAAATGACGAAACTTTTCAATGGCCCACACCAAAGCCAATGCTTCCCTTTCTGTTTGGAAATATTTCTTCTCCAGGTATGTTAGCAACTTGCTGGCGAAGTCAATGATTCTTTTCTCGTTCCTATGGTTTTCCTGAAGTAAAACCGCCCCAAACCCGATAAGGCTTGCATCCGTTACGAGAAAACTCATGTCCTTGGGATAAAAAAATCCAAGAAATTTCACAGAAGATATTTCGGATTTGATAGCTTCAAAAGCGGTTTGATGCTCATCTTTCCAAACAAATGATACTCCACTGCGTAGAAGATTCCTTAACAGATCAGTTTTACTGGCAAGGTTTGGTAAGAACCTTCCAACGTACGTTATAAGCCCCAAAAAGCTACGTAACTCAGCCACAATAGCAAGAGGACGGAATTGTTGTATAGACTAAATTCTAATATCATTAGGTTTAATCCCGTTAACCGAAAGTTCATGTCCCAGGAACTCTAGTTTCCTGACGCTCAATTGACACTTTTGTGTACTAAGCAATATCTCATAACTCTTGAACCTCTCTAGTAATGCTTGAAGGCGCCTGTCATGCTCCTCCTCTGACCTTCCCGACACAACGACATCATCAAGGTACACAACAATTCCATCTAACCCGGCAACTACAGTCTCCATCACTTTCTGGAACAGTTCTGGGGCTGAGCTAATCCCAAACATTAATCTTTTATATTTATCGAAATAATGAACAAATTGTTAGTATCACACGTAGAAAACAAAACCGAACTCGGTTGTATTTCAACCGAGTTTTTATCTGCTGAACGCTGGGTAGTCTGTTCGGTTTAAATTGGAACAACCAAGTTCTCGTCAAAATTTTACTTTCTCGCAATCTGTCAAATTTACCGAAAAACTCGGTTGACAAAAATAAATCCAATCAGCAATAACCGAACATTGGTTTACTCAAATATTACCGAACGCTGTCAAACAAACTGACTTTTTTGTTGCAATTAAGGAACTTGGTTCTTTTTGGCACAGCTAGAATTTCGGTTGAAATAGCTTCGAATTTCATAGTAATAAAACCAGTTTTATCAGTTACATTGTTTATTGATGCAAACAATCCTCATACATTACTAACCGTGTATCCTCCGGTTGCAGTTTCTTGGTATTTTTTTCCGTTTTTACCTGACAAAAAACATAGTACGGAGAATTTTCGCAAAAAGACATTCTCCGCGCACATGCGAGATAAATTGGCTGACGATTTTTCAAGCCTTATCGAGTCAGCTAAAATATCCGAGTTTTTCGGTAGACATAGCCGTCGCGGAATTGACTCGAAGAGAAGTCATTGACGTTTAAGAATATTTAGCGAATGCTCGGTTCAGTTTACCGAGCTTTCTTCGGTTTTCTCTAGAATATCCTTACTTTACCGTACTGTTCGGTTCATCTTTAATTTTTATCTGTCAAATATATCATATAGTAACCGAAGTTCGGGTCTTCTGCTGGGCACCATTTGCTTGATTTTAAATGATCAGCACGCCCGCATGCAAAGCATGTCATAATTACACCTTGATTCATAACTGGGGCTCGCCTTGAAACCTTTTGTTAAGGTCTGTAACTTTGTCCCTTGACAGGATTGCAGTCACATCTCCTCTGTTACCCAGAACACTTTTTGCCATTTTCATAGATTTTTCCCACTCAAAGATCTTGTATCCCACTTAAGAACCTCCATGCGTAGCGCATCTGAGTAACATTTCTCTGTGATTTGATCAATGATCATTTCTTCGAAATTGTCTGGTTAGAAATCACAACGCTTTACCTGTGTTCGCAACTTCAGTGCAATGTTTGAAATCCTTTCTGAAGCTTTCTGTGTCATCTGTCTAAACACATATCGTTCATAAGCCACGAGGCGTTTAGGCTCATAATGAGCATCAAAAGCTGCAATAGCTACATTGTAATATGGAGGTTTACTCAGAATCAATGGGATTCGTTTTGAATCCGGTAGATTTTCATGAAGGGCTTGAAGGTCTGGACCTCCGAGATACAATAGCTTGGCACACATATCTGATTGATCATCTATGCCACTCGCTCTAAAATAGCATTCGAGTTGCCTTTTCCATCTGGCCCACTCTGACGCTAGACGCATTTCTTCCACGTTCATATCAAACGGCTTCACCGGTCGAAACGACTCCATTAATCTAATGATATGAAAAAAAAAAAATACAAACCACTTATGATACAGCCAAGTCAATCACTAATATTCTTTTATGTCTTACCGTGGAGTATGTGGATAACAAAAATACAGTAACTCCCGCAATTGAAACATTTCATGGAGACAAACTTGATAAAGATTGGACTCGGAAAAAATGCGACACTTTTTTTTGGGTGTTACTTTTTTATCGCGTGGGTAAAAATTAATGAAATTTTTGGTAATATTAGTTTAGAGTGTTATGTTTATGTGTGCACAATTTTAACGCGATAGATTTCAAGATGCATTCGAAAAAAGAAGAGCTTCGCCAGCAAATCTTGGGCGCGGTGATCGATAATCCTGCTCAGTCGCACAGATGGATCGGCAAAAGGCTTGGAATCCACCATTCCACCGTGTCCCGCATTGTGAAGGTGTTCCAGGAGACGAAGACCATCGAGCGGCGTGCTGGAAGCGACCGAAAACCGAAAACCGAAAACGGAATATCCAGTGAAGGCGTGGAAGATAAGGCAGTACTTTAAGAATAACCCGAACCTTTCCACCCGAGACGTGGCCAAAAAGGTCAATTCGTCGAAGTGGTTCGTCCAGCAGACAATGAAGCGGGCTGGACTACGTGTTTTTAAGGTCAGGAAGGTGCCAAACCGGACTGACAAGCAAAACACGGTGGCCAAATTGCGTGCGCGGAAGCTGTACCATGAGTGGCTGGTCAAGCCAGGCTGTCTCGTCATGGACGACGAGACATATATCAAGGCAGACACCAAACAAATCCCCGGCCTCTAGTTTTTTGTCGGTACGTCCCGCATGGAGGTTCCGGAAAAGTTCCGCAAGAGAAAGATGGACAAATTCGCGAAGAAGTATCTGTTGTGGCAGGTGATCTGCGAGTGCGGACGGTACAGCAAGCCGTTCGTTACAACCAGCACCATAAACTGGCAGATTTATCGAAAGGAATGCTTGCAGAAGCACTTGCTGCCCTTCCTCCGCTCTCACGGTGGTCACACGCTGTTCTGGCCGGATCTCGCTTCGTGCCATTACGCCAAGCCTGTAATGGATTGGTACGAAGCAAAGGGCGTTAATGTGGTCCCGAAGGGCGTTAATGTGGTCCCGAATACACCAGAACTTCGTCCGATCGAAAAGTTTTGGGCGATAATGAAGAAGAAGTTGAAGAAAAGCGGGAAAACATTCAAAACCGATAGAGCTTTGAAGAAAAACTGAGAGAAATTGTGTAAGGAAGATGGACAAAGCCTCGCCCAAGATCTCATGAACAGTGTTAAGAGAAATGTACGAGCATTCAGCTTGAGGGAGGAAATTCAATAGATAAGTTATGCCAAAACATAGCTAATATATAGTTATTTAATCCCTGAAAATTTGAGAAGATGCAAATAATTTCAAAACAACAAAGTTTGAACCATCCAATCGAGGCCAGCTGCCGTATATTTTTTCCTATTATCATAAGACTACATTCTCAACCATTATTAATTTACTCTTCAATAATCCAGAGCAGCAGTCATCGATATCTTAACAAACCTTATTTCTAAATCAGCAGTTTTGCATCATCCAGTCAAGGCCAGCAGCGACGATTTTCACCACTGATCTAACGTATTATAGCTAGACCAGCAGTCATCGAAACTATTACCGTTTATCTTCAATACCAACAGTATTGAATAACTAATCTACTCAAGGCCATCAGCCATTGATATTTTTTTACAAGACTTTGTACTTGACTTCGAGAAACTACATTGGAGCGTCATTTCTATACCCCAACTAGTATTCCCAGCTATGTTCCCATTAAAACATATAATTATAACGCATCAGTTTAGAACCACAATAAAAAAAAACAACAGTTCTATAGCATCTTTAACTTTATTTGCTTTTGAAATCCGTACACATTGCAAACCACTTAATTCACTCGTGAACCTTAATTTGCATAAATAAACATTCACTCAATCCGCACGTTGCTACAGATCCAGTTCAAGTAGTTTATTTCCAGTGTAAACACACGCGAATAATGTTGTAAAACCTTGTAGAAAAATGGGTTCAATCAGAGAATTTCCGTCAGCTTTTCACTTACAAAAACAATAATCGTAGAGCGTTTCATCGTTGCACAATCCAACACCATCTCACTAAATCAGCATCCACTTTTCCTGATTTATCCCCGTTTCAAAAAGAAAAACAAACATTGACCGAGAACTTGCTTATGAAATGAAAACATAACCATAAAAAATAAGTTGGCAACCTAGGTGTTTTTTCCTTGTACTTATCCACATGCTCCAGGATCCACATAATTTTTCTTGTACCGGTGGCATAGCACCAACTCCACCCCAGATGCAATAACCGTACTCATTTTTTTCCACTGACCTGTTTCCTATGTCGTGCGTACAAAAACTTCTCTGTAGGCTGCAGCTTCTCTGCCTCCACCACCCGATAGGACGAATCAGTTGTGAACGGTGGTGGAGTTGAAATAGTGAAATAAAAAAAAATACAAATGTGTAAACAGCAATAACATTAGCTACAGAATCCATCTCAGACAGACAGGAGTACGAGATAAATTAGATATAGCTTTCGTGCTTGACATATACAAAATTAACTGTTAGGCTTCAAATCAACTCCAGTTGGGAATAAATTTCACTCGTTTTCGATCCACCAAATTGAACAGTCCGTTTTTAAAGCTATCGTCGCGTATAAACACTTTTGGTTTCAAATTTATTTGGCCGTTTTCTGTTGTGTGTGATTACTAGTGAGTGTTGTTGAAAAATTCGAAAACCAGGACCGAGATCACGACCATTCCGGCCACTTACCGAACCGCTGGTCCAACATATTTTGGTGCCATGACCAGGATCGTGGCATTTTCGAGATCGATGAGGTCGCCGACCGATTCGCCATTCTTCCTTGGGACAAAGGTGCCCGTTTCTTTCGCCATCTCCCAAGCCATCATACGGACAATCGAGCTCTTGTAATACGCCATCTCAGTAGTGCTCCTCAAACGAAGCATCCGCAATCGAAGTGCTTGGTAAATAGAGACAAAGCCAATTGTGCCATTGCCATCGAGCTACACCATCAACCGCCATCCTTGGGCATCCACGAGAAGAGCTGCTATGTGCTGTGCCATAGCCACAAAAGACTTCTGCGTGCTCCAACATACAAGTTCAGTGATTTCGTGCTGAATACTAGCAACAGAATACGACTTCTGGCAACATTCCTGCTGTTCTCCGTTGAAACTCTATGAACACGACGTGGTGCAACTGGTCATCGCTAACGGTGTTACCAGTTTTCGGTAGCCGTTGGTCCTGTTTACAAGCATAAATACAAGGCAATAACCCGCCTCGGTCAGGTGAGCACCTTTCCAAGTGATTTTCTGTTTTGCCGTTAGTGCTTTCTGGTCTTTTCTTGCGCTACCGTTCCATCACCATACAATGGAGGAAGAACGTCGGAAACAGGTGCTGTCATTCCAACGGACGACTTTACTGGCATCTCTAGGACGAGCGGAGAAATTAATGCAGCAGTACGAGGAGGAACGGGACAAGCTCGAGGTCGAACTGCGATTGGAGAATCTCGATACGGTTCAACAGGAGCTGGAGAACATTCAGACGGAGTTGGAGGATATGGAGGATACGAACGAAGGCATGGTGGGAAATTTACAGTACCGCTCCATTTTCAAGACTCTGTTCTTTAAAATAAAATTCTTCTTGCGCTCTAAATGTTCTTCCCCAATTAATCTGCATGGCAACCTCCCTCAACAAACTGCTACTGGTGTCAACTCCGCTTTGATGGGTCTTGAGCTACCTACAATTTCCCTGTCAGAATTCTTTGGGGACTACAAAGACTGGCTTGCGTTTCATGATACCTTTCTTGCATTAATCCATGTGAATCCGGGTGTGGCGGACATTCAAAAAATTCATTATCTAGGGGCAGCTGTCAAGGGGGACGCAGCTCAATTAATCGAATCAATTGGTATCAGTGCTGCTAATTATCCGCTCGCATGGGAAGCTCTCGTTAACCGTTATGCCAAAAGGTATCTCCTGCGAGAACGTCATCTTCAAGCCTTGTTGGAGTGTTTCAAGATGAAGAAAGAGTCAGCGTCCGTCTTGCATACCATCATAATGACTTCGAGCGACATGTCAAAGTTCTAGGTCAGTAAGGGGAGCCAGTTGATTCGTGGAGCACCATATTAGAGCATATTCTCTGTACGAGACTGCATGACGACACCCTAAAGACGTGGGAGGATCTCGCTTCAACCCTGGACGTTGTTACCTACCAACGACTGATCGAGTTTTTGCAACGCCGCATGAGAGTCCTAGAGTCGATTTCCGTGAATCAATACCATGCGTTTGTCCCAGCTCAACCACATTGCCATGCTATGTATTCGAAAAGGACATTTCCAACCAATGTTTCGACCCATGCTGCCATTGAAAATTATCCTATGAAATGTTACGCCTGCGATGAATGACATCCCTTAGTGCGGTGCTTCGAATTTGAGAAACTCCCGATCTCCGAAAAATTGAAACTTCTCAATGCCAACCGCCTTTGCCTGAATTGCGTCCGCAACGACCATTTTGTTCGAAATTGTGCTTCGAAGCCGCAAGTCATGCCAAAGGCGTCACCATTCCTTCATCCATGCAGCCTACGTCAATTTTTCTGACCGATCCAGCACAGATGGCAATACTTCTTCTAGTTGCTTATCCAACGCACTCCTCCAAACCAACACAGTTACTTCCGATGAAGTTCCACTACTGTCAGCATCAACGTTGGTCAAGTCCCAAGAACATACGTGCAGTATACCGATGCAAAGCTGCAGCAGAAATGTTTTTATGCTTACAGTCGTGCTGAAAATCATCGATTGCTATGGTGAAGAGCATTTTGCCAGAGCAAAAGGAGGATTGCGCATCCCAATCAAACATCATCTCAGAGAACTCGGCTCAAATTCTGCGACTGAAACGAAACAAAGTGAATGTTTTGATCCATGGAGCGAGCCATGGAGTAAGAGAGAAACCGCTACATGCCCGGGACTCTGTCCGGACTCAAATTCGTTCCTGCAAGGAAGATTTCATTCTGAATGTAGACTTTTTAGTTCTGAACAAGGTGATTCCTAATCTTCCTGCTCATGACGTCTCCATCGATGATTGGAATTTACCTCAGGACCTGTTCTACGCTGATCCCAGCTTCTACAAAAGCTCTGGAATTGGTTTGATCATCGGCAACGAGCATTTCTTCTCTTGCTTCAAGACTGCTGCCCGGGTCCAACTGTCCAATTCCCTTCCGATGTTTGTTGACAGTGCCTTCGGATGGATCGTCTCTGGCACCATCAACTCGGATCGTCATTCTTCCAATGCTACTAGCTGCTCCATTACAACCGTCTCGTTAATGTCCCTCAAAGAAAGCTTGAAACGCTTTTGGAAAACCGAAGAACTGCCAATTCGATCCACCAATTCGTTGGACGAGAAGAAATGTGAGAAATTCTACAATTTTACTGTCTCCAGAAACTCTTCAGGACTATATATTGTGCGACTACCCCGTAAATCCAACTTCGATGCGCTGGTTGGAGAATCCAAAGGCCCCGCATTACGACGTTTTGAACTTCTTGAGCGCAGACTCGACCGGGAAGCCCACCTGAATGAAGAATACATTTAATTCATGCAAGAGTATCTAGAGCTAGGGGGTATTCGGTTAGTGCCTGATGAAGAAGCGAGTGTTTCTAATGAATGTTTCCTCCCACACCATTCTATGTTGAAGGAGTCTAGTACAACGACGAAGGTGCGCGTTGTCTTTGATGCGTCCGCCAAGACATCTACGGGACACTCATTGAACGAAGCGCTACTTGTACGGGGCCTGCAAGAACGATATTCTCGATGAAGTGCAAGACGATATTCTCGACATCAGTCTGCGATTCCGAACTTATCCCGTAGCAGTTGTGGGTGACATCGAAAAGAAGTTCTATATCACGTAGACAACACTTCGCTCCAATAAATACTCTTTCGTTTCGTCAAATCGGATCCAGTACAAACTTACCGACTCCTAACCGTAACCTACGTCATGGCTCCATCTGCGTTCCTTGCCACTCGAACTCTTGTGCAGTTGATTGACGTCGAAGGGAGTGCCTATCCACTCGGAGGACCAGCCCTCCGCAAGGGATTCTATGTGAACAATTTCATCGGAGGGGCCCAGTCGGTCCAAGAGGCTGTCCAGTTGAGGACCGAACTGGCAGAATTGCTGTCCAAGGGTGAATTTCGCTTGAGAAAGTGGACGTCGAACAAACTGGAAGTGCTGCAAGGGTTGTCTGCTGAAAAAATTGGTACTCAATCCACTCTAAAATTCGATAAAAACGATACTGTTAATGCATTGGGTACTTGCTGGGAACCTGAACTCGATATATTCCGTTTCGGAGCTGTTGTTCGACCTACACAAGGACTACCCAACAAAAGACGCATTCTATCCGGAATATCGCAACTATTTGACCCTCCTGGAATAGTTTCTCCGGTCGTTGTACGAGGCCAAATGTTGATGCAGCTTTCATGGCTGCAATCATCTGGCTGGGACGACGATGTTCCGGAATCTATCGCAAAAAAATTGGAAGATTACATCAAGCAACTGCCGAAGCTATCCAAGTTCAACGTGCCACGCTACGCTTTGCTTCCGAACGCCACCATACAGCTACACACCTTCTCCGACGCATCCGAAGCTGTTAATAGTGCCTGCATATACGCTCGATCTATGGACTCATATGGTAACGTTGCCGTGCATCTACTAACATCTAAATCTTGAAGCGTGTCAGCCTTCCCCGATTGGAACTTTGTGCCGCCGACCTAGCTGCAAAACTTTTCGTCAAAGTATCTCTGGCGCTACAAATAGAAATATCCGCTTCATACTTTTGGTGTGACTCCACAGTCACTCTACAATGGCTTAAATCTCCCCCTAACACCTGGAAGACATTCGTGACCAACCGTGTATCTACAATAGAATCAGCCACTAACGGAGCATTCTGGAACCACATAGCTGGAAAACAGAACCCCGCCAACCTGGTATCGCGAGGAATGGAGATCACCGATATCGACCGTTGTGGATTGTGGAAGCATGGGCCCAGTTGGTTGTCTCTATCCAAACTACAATGGCCATGTGAAAGCATACAAGAATACCCAGAGGATGGAATGGAACGTCGCAACCTTGTTGTAGCAGTAACTAGAGCCGAATCCAGCGTCAATCCTCACTTCATTCGGTAACATCAACACTTACTGCCTGCGCATACTGCCTTCGCTTTGTCCGCCACTGTCGTGAGAAGATTCGCACACAGCCCTCCAATACTGGTCTGATTCCCAGTAAGTTTATTTCAAGAGACAAACTAGCCGCTGCCCAATCAGTTCTAGTCAAGCAAACTCAAGTCGATGGTTTAAAAGAGGAACTCAAAGACCTTCACCAAGGCAACGCAGTTTCAAAAAGGTCTTCGATTCACTTGCTGAGCCCCTCTCTCGACCCTGAAGATATAATTTGAGTGGGAGGGAGATTGTACCTATCAGAGCAGCCCTATGTCAACAAACACCCTATTCTTCTACCATATCCTTACCCGTATACAAGCCTTCTTGCCAAATACTACCACCTACAACTAATTCACGGCGGTGGGTGGCCGACTCACACCGGCCGCTATGCGGGAGAAGTTCTGGCCAACGGATGGGAGACGTCTCATCAGAAGCACCATCCGTGCGTGTTTCTGCTGCGCCCGAACAAGTCCCGTTCCAGTTACCCAGCAACTAGGACAACTTGCAATTCATCGTATCAGCCCCAACCGTCCTTTTAAGCATCACAGGGGTAGATTTTGCTGGACCCCTGTATTTGAAGCCGATCCACAAAAGAGCACCGGCAGCCAAGGCGTACGTCTGCGTTTTCGTCTGTTTTTCCACCAAGGCAGTCCATATCGAGCTGGTGGGAGATTTGACGACTCAAGCTTTCATGGCAGCATTCCGCAGGTTTACGGCACGTCGAGGTCTGCCAACTGATGTCTACTCCGACAACGGTAAAAACTTAAAATCATCTTGAGGAAATTCACTGTCTGCTGAAAGAAGAAAGAGAAGCTGAGAAAATATACGCCACCTGCGCCGATGAAGGAATTAACTGACATTTGTGTCCACCAAAAGCGCCTAACTTTGGTGGATTAAGGGAGGCTTTAGTTAAGGTCACCAAAAAACATATCCACCGACAGTTGAGAACTTCTTGGCTTTTGATCGAAGCAATGACAATGTTGTTGACGCAAATTGAGGCATCGATGAATAGCAGACCAGTTGTTCCCCTATCGGATGATCCCAACGATTTAGCTTGCCTTACTCCTGCACACTTTCTGATTGGAACGACGATGCATGCAATTCCCGAACCTGATTTCAACACACATACTAGGGCAGCTACGAATATATTAAATAACTATCAGGCCATACAGCGAACTTTCCAACAATGTTGGGGACATTGGAGACGGGAATACTTGCAAGAGATGCAACGATGCACGAAGCACAGCAAGCCGAACAATGTGTTTCTCCCAGGGCGCCTCGTAATCGTTGTCGATGAAATGCAGCATCCTGTAAAGTGGCCTCTTGCCCGCATAGTCAATGTCCATCCCGTCAAAGATCTGCTGACTAGATCAGTTACTCTGAAATCATCCCGTGGTATCATCAAGCGGCCTATCACGAAAATTTGCTTGCTTCCTTCCGATGCAGAGTTTTTTCCTGATGCAAGCGACAATCCAAATATCCCCAAATGAGATGACAGCGTAGTAATCGTCGACGGACATGTGGAGCAAGCAGATTAGACCTAAAACACAGAGGAAAAGAAGAATATTGCGTCAGATAGTTCGTATTATCGTAGACTAACTCTAAGACCAGTAGGCCCCGAACAAATACGATTTTTTTTCTTGGCTCAGTCAGTACTAGCACATCGGTCCCATGCTCGGTCCCAAGCTTAATAATACGCCCCTAATAATAAACTCACACGAACACGCACTCAAATATTCTGTCAAAATAACACAGCAAATCAAAACAAAGGTGCAAATATGTATAGCAAGGTGCTGGCTTCAAGGTGTACTTCGGACCAAGGGGTTCTACAACAGTGAACCAATTTCAAATCGCTAGTTGCATATTGATTGTTGGTATTATGGTCCCCTTTTTATGTTAGTTTTCTGTAGCGGGTAGGTGTAGTACTAGATTTCAAATAAGAATAATTTTGAAATTGAGCATTTCAAGGTGGCAGCGATGTTGTGTAACAGCAATAACATCTGCTACAGAATCCAACCTTGACAGGAGTAAGAGATAAATTAGATATAGCAACGTTGGCATCAACAATACCAGCAACAAAAACAACAACAACAACAACAGAAGTAGCAGCATGCTACAGTCATTCGCTACCTACGAAGTTCCATGATAGCACCAACATCGGAATTACGTGGACTCAGCAATACGACGACGATAGCGACGATCATCAACAACAACAGCAATAGCAGCAGCAACGTGCTTCAATAATTCGTATGATTGCGATTAACTGGAATGCACCAGCGCTCACTGAGGGATGCCTCGTCAGCAGCATAACTAAAACGACGACGATAGCGACGACGGAAACTTGACACACCCTGGTAACAACTGCAGTAGGAGAATTTCCAATAATTAAGAATAAGCATTGCTGGTCAGTTCCAGCTCTGTTGCATTTTGTTCGATCAATAAAAATTAATTCATTCGATTGTGTTGGATTTTAAAGTTTCTACGTGAAGTAAAGTGTTGTTCGAGTTGCAGACTACTGCTAAGGGAACATTAGCAGCTTGAGCGGAACGTTATCTTCGTATTTGCTGGAAAACAACGTCTCGAGGGAACATCGAGGGTAGCAGCACCTTACATCACGGGAACGGACAAATCCAGGCAGATCGGATCTACACCCCGACTCAACGAATCGCAGAACACGATGACGGTGAGTCCTAGGCTAAGATTTTAATTAATAAGAAAGTGAAAAGTGCAAGAAAGTGTGAAGTAGATGTAAATCTTATGCTAATTTTAATTGAATGAGAATTCAATTTTCAGAGAATCGATTTATTGTACTATAAGTTAACCAACAGTGATTTTTTTTGTAAAAGTGCGTGAAACGATTAATTTCTCTCCAAGAAAGTGCCAACCACGAAAGCCGCATCGGTTAGTGAACTTCAAAAGCAAGTTGAAGAACTCACGGCAATTGTTGAGCTACAGAGTCAAAGAGCTCAAATTGCGAGTCATCAGATTGCTGCTCTTCAAGCAACATCTGACGCTGTAGTGTCAACCGCATCAGCTAATAACCACAATAATAATAATAACAATAATCCACCCAGGATACCAGATTTAATTTGACTGGTACCAGAATTTAATGGCAATCCTCGAAATCTACTAAAGTGGATTGAGTCGGTCGACCAAAAACTAGAAGAATCTGCGATATTGCTGTAAATATGATGCACGACACTATTAGATTCACCAAAACAATCTCTACTCTTTATTCACTTCTATCAAGCAACCCCCACTCCCTCACACTCTATCCTACACACTAAATCCAGGATACCACATCCTCCCCCCGAACTAATTGATAAAAGAAAAATAAACAATAACATTTTAAAACTCATTCATTCATCTGTTGGTTCGATTGAATTAAGGTATCTCTGCGGTCTTTTGATCTCTCGAGTGTTTCGGCGTTTTGCAATGGGTTCCTCGTCGTCTGGCAATCCTCCAATCCCCGAATGACGCTTCGCAACTCCCTCTACGTCTACAATCGGTTCGTGCATTGGGTCGCAGTGATTATTCATCGGCTGTGATGATTCATTCTCCTCCTCTCCCAGATACGCTATTAGAGAAGAAAAAAAAAATAAAAAGAAAGGGAAAAATATAAAATTGAGTAAGATATGTGTATTCAAGAGAAAAAAAAAACATTTTTTTGTTTACTTTACCATCGTCTGCTGTCGGCTTACGCTCCACAAATTTCTTAAGAAATTTCACATTTCGGTCGTATACTTTATCAGTAGCGGCATCAACAACCGTTGCTCTGCCAGCTCCCTGAATGTCGATTACTTTGTGAAACGCATTTTTATACGCTGTGTCAGCCTTATCCCGCTTTTGATGTGAGACTAACACGGTGTCTCCTACTTCAATATCCGTTTGTCGAGCTCCACGAGTTATGTCCTCTCTTGTGTTCCGGTTGAATTTTGCCTTCTTATCTCGATCTCTGAGTTCTTCGTCAAATGCTTGCTTCTGATCGGTACGAAAATTTGGCAAAACACTCCGCACGGTTCTCCCAAACATCAACTCCGCCGGTGGGATTTTCGTAACATGGTGAGGCCACGAATTGTAGGACGCAACGTAATCAGAAATAGCTTCCTTCCAATTTAGTTTCCCAAGTTTGGAAATTGCAGTGATTTTATTAATACCCTGCATATTCCTCTCCACAAGACCGTTTTCCGTGGGATTCAATGGAGTACTATGAATCAACCGCACCCCCCAGATGTTTTTAAGCCATGATTTCAACTCTACGCTGTTGAAAGGCGGCCCATTGTCCGCTTTTAGTGTCTTGGGAATGTAGTACGTGTTGAACACCTTCTTTAGTGTTCTCTTGACAGCTTCAGTGTCTGTTTTATCCAAAGGAACAACGACAAGGAAACGGGAATCAAAACTAACGCCTTCCAGTTATGTGTATCAGACGCCGAGGCGAAATCCATCGATACGTAGTCCCAAGAATTTTGAGGAAGTTCTGTATTCTCGATCGGTAATGGCCGGGAAGTTACGGTTACAAGCTGGCATTCTGGACAACTCTTGACAAATTCTTCTGTTTCCCGGTCCATCCCGGGCCACCATAATCCTTGTCTTAGAAAATTTTTCATGGTTGACATACTCGGGTGACTACGGTGGGCTAATTCTAAGGCCCGATCTCGTAATGTTGATGGCAGTACCATTTTCTCACGTTTCATCAGTAAGTCTCCTTGGACATACAATTCTCCTTGAAAAGCCTGATATTACTAAATTTGTTTCGGCCACTTCTCCTTCTTCATGCTAAAAATCATAGATGAAATGGTCCATTCTCAGCATCCATCCTTCAGCGCGCGATAATATTCTTTTTCCGACGTCTTTGCGGTTATCGTTCTTAGTCATGAACATAAGCGCTTCATTGTCCGACCGCAACGTAAATCTCCGTCCCAAAATATAGTACGCGAACTTCTCCATAGCCCAAATAATAGCTAAAGTCTCTCGATGTAATTGCGGGTAACGACTTTCCGCAGTTGTCAAGCTTTTGGAAGCACAAGCTATTATTCGACGTTCTCCAGTTCTTTTCACTTCCTGTGCCAATACTGCTCCCAGGCCCCATGGCGAAGCGTCGGTATATAGGACGGTACGATCGTCTTCGTTGAAGTATCCTCTCTTAATCAGATCATTCTCAGCTTCCTCCTTAAGCTTCTTAAATGCTTCTTGATGTTGTACAGTCCATTCGAATCCGGAGTTCTCTGCCAGAAGGCCACGTAACAGTCTAGTTTTATGCGAAAAATTGCTGATGAACGGACTTATGAAAGTCAGCATACCAAGAAAACTGCGAACTTCTGATGTATTTTTTGGCTCCGCAAACAAATTGATGTCAGATATTTTCTTCTTAGTTGGAAGAATACCGCTACCATCTATCGTGAATCCGAGGAAGTCTACCGCACTCTGGTCATACATCGATTTACCTTCGTTGACTGTGAGATTATTTTCGCTTAGAATTCTTTTCACTTCAGCTACATGGTTTCTTAACTCCAATAGATTCCTCCCGAAAATCAAAATATCATCAAGGTAGATGATGATATGTTTGCACTTCATCAGTAACTTTTCCATCACACGCTGGAAAAGCTCTGGAGCGCATGACAATCCGAAAGGCAGCCTTCGGAAGCGCATCAGTCCATTAGCTGTCATGAATGTTGTGAAATGTCGAACCTCCTCATCTAGCTCGATGTGGAAATACGCATCCTTTAAGTCGAGCTTAGAAAAATACATCGTTCCATTTGGAATCTCCGTCCAAATTTTATCCAGTGAAGGCATAGGATACGGCTCCCTGATGATTGCCTTATTCACTTCACGGTAATCTACCACGATGCAGAAATATCGGATGTTATGATGTCGTGTTCTTAGTCTGCCCGCTCAATTATGCCCTTTTCCTCCATTAGTCTTAACCTCTCGTTGGTAGCACGTTCAAACGCCTTCGGGATGTTATACCGGATGATTTGTTTGGGTGTAACTGAATCATCAACCTTAAACCTCACGGGTGCAATAGGGATTTTAGGAAACTCCGGAGACGTTCTCTCAGCATCAACGGAAACATTAAGTATTTCCGGTTCTATACCAGAGACTGAACATATCATTTTGTTGGCCCTGCTGAAACGCGCATTCGGTACATCTTGAAGACCAATGTGAACCAAATTCAACTTATTTGCCGTTTCGTAACTGAGCAACGATAAATCAGTGCCTTTAACAACAAAAAATTTTGCTAAACGCAATGGCCGATTCTTGACTCCGATATACGCAGTAAACGAGCACTCCACTTCAAGCGGACGGTGAGTTGCATAACTTCGCAAAATTTCTTCTGGAAACAGTTCTTGCACTACTGAGCGACATTTGCGTTTGATCAGTTGCCATCCGTTTGTCGTAATGGTGTTCACAGTAGCTCCGGTATCGACGAGAAATTGAATATCTTCAGTCCCTATTTTACAACATATTAGTCTGGGATCTTCATGTCTTTGTGGGAAATTTGTACTGCCGGTTATCAACTACCAGGATTCACAATGAAACAGAATAAAAGGAAACAATAATTAAATACATAGAATATTTTTTTTATGAATTCTTCATTTATTGTGGAATTTCAATAGTCCCATATGTATTAGAAGATGACAGTAAATCGAAAAACACAATGCTACTTTACCTGATTTATCTTCCCTGCAGTAGCCATGATGGTATCATTTCGGTCCCCCGGTTCTCGCCGGCCCTGATGACTAGCTTTGTTTCTTGAATAGCAAAATTCGGAAAAGTGTCCCTCCTTTCCGCAGGTATAGCATTTCACCCGGAATGCCTTGCATTCCTTGAATCCGTGAGTCCTACCACACCTTGGACAACTTCGATTGGTAGCGTTGTAGCGTTATGGCGTCCGGGTACGGAAACCGACTCCACGAGAACGGCCATCCCTGCTGTACTCAAAATGAGGACCGCTGCGCGTTAGTCTGGATTCCAACCTGCCAGCAGCTACTGCGTTCACCGGTCTCACAACATTCCCTTCGTTAGCGATTTCCATACTGTTGCTTGCGTTTCCTTTCACAGACTGTTGTCCTTCCTCAGTTTCCATCCGGATGTAGTCAAGGTGTCTCCCGTGAGCCATGAGCCGATCAAGATCATTGTTGATCACATCGCTCATTTCATAAAGCTTCGTTGCGATTTTTGGTACAGAACGTCTGATCAGCGCTTGAGTGAATTCTTCCTTACGCTGGTCTGGGTCGAAATCACAAAATTTTGCTTGATTTTCCAATCGCAGCATCCAATCAACAAACGGTTCTGATGTCCCCATTCGCATTTCACGGAACTTCATTCTCTCCTTTGTGCAGTCACAGGTTTGGTCAAAATACCTATTACCATATAACTTAAATTAAAACCCAAAGCATAACCAATTTCAATATAGACCGAAGGAGTATTTTTTTCAAATACAAATTTTTTTTACAGGAGAAAATCACTGCGAGTTCAATAAATCAAGGTTGGGGAACCCCTGTTGAATGCTCAAATCTTAACACCCCACACAAAACTATTCCCAATATTGATGAAACAAAAACAAAAACGAACATCGAACATTTACCTGTTCAGAGCTGCGACCGTAGCACTGTATATGTCATCCGAACCTTCAAGAAGCTTTTCTTGTACCTCAATCACACTCAACAAGTAATTGCCGGCGTAAATCTTCAACCCCGCCAACTGCATTTCAGATCCAACGGGTTCTTTGCAAGCAACAATCCGCTCAAACTGGTTCCAAAAGCGAAACCACTCCGCTTTGCGTTTATTGAGAGGCAAGCTTTCATCAAACGGTTGAAGCGGCCACGAACCAGCAAGCCATTTCGATGCGGTTTTCGCGGTCTTAACCACCAACTCTTCTGCTTGTTTTGGGGCACTGCTGGAATTACCCGACGCAGAAATTTTCACCACAGATTTTCTCGATTCGTCTCTATTTGCTACACTTTCATGCTCGTCACTAAATTCCCCTGAAGAGATATCCTCCACGTTCCACGATCCACTCATTTTATCTGCTATTTTCACAAATTAACTCGTCAAAATTTCCACAATTCCTCTCAGAATTCCTGACGGGTCAGCGCTTACAAATGATTGAAAAAACACGAATACATATACCAAACACTACTTCTGTGAAGAGCACCATGTGCTTGATTACTGTATTGGTATTTCTAATGACAACTTATACTTGAAATCTTCGACAGCTTCTCCATAACTTCCCTCTTCACCAAAAAGCAACGATATAGCAGTCGTACGTATACATATATGATTCAGATTCGTATTTGTTAATCCCCGCACTCAATGTTTTTTTTTATAAATGCATAACACAATACATGCATACCTCACGCTTTCGTGATTAAAACGTCAAAATGTTTCCTTTTCATCTGTTCCTCATAGCAGTGTGCCCATTTTTTTTTTTTTTTTCAATATATATAAACATTTTGTTACGATCTTAATAAAACACGTGTTCATTCAATTTAATTTATTGTTTATTTATTATTTTCTTAACTGTTGGTGTTGGGCTTAACCCGAATAAATTGTTCATTGGTATTTTTTTTTTTTTTTTTGGTCTTGGGCTTAAACCCGACGCAATGGCTTTGATCGATCAGGATATCACATATGTTGATCTTGGGCTTAACCCGACTCAACTGCTTTGACCTTGAGCTGAACTCGGTGCAAAATTCGAGTTATTAGTTGGCCTTGGGCTTAACCCGACTCAACTGTTTGACCATGAGGTAAACTCGGTTCAAACTTTTTTTTTTCTTTATATATATATATATATATATATGGTGGTCTTGGGCTTCACCCAACTCAACCTTTCTGACCATATACTTACTCAGTGCAAAGCATTTTATACTAGCTGGTCTTGGGCTCGACCCGACTCAACTATCTTGGCCTCGAGCTATACTCGGCGCAAGTAATATTAGACAGATTAAATTTTGACTTTCTTTTTTTTCCTTTTTTAATAATTGCTTAATTATTATTTTTTTCCCATCCTTGATAACTGAAGAGCAGTTGGTCAAAAAAAAAAAAGAGTTCACGTATCTAATCTTTAATATTTCTGCATTTCTCGCCACACTTCAAATACAACACAAGTTTCAAGTGTATGGGTTTCATCCTGGGATGGCGGGAATTGCCGACACTGCCACCCTCACACAAGGTGCGCGGCAGGTTCCTTGCCGCTAATACTGCCCTACTCCCATCACTTTGATATATATTTTTTTCAAATCATTACTTACCATACCAAAGTCTCCTTGCGCTCCGATAGAATTTGACCAGCGAACTTTTATGGACAAGGATCGCCAATGTGATATTGCTGTAAATATGATGCACGACAGTATTAGATTCACCAAAACAATCTCTACTCTTTATTCACTTCTATCAAGCAACCCCCACTCCCTCACACTCTATCCTACACACTAAATCCAGGATACCACAGAATCCAAGAAATTTGTTCCTCAAAATTAACACGCTCAAATCTTGCCTATTAGCTAACTATAGCCATACACCAATGGAGTGGAGTGCGATTAAATCGACTTTAATTGAATACTAAGGTGACAAATCCGATTTGTCCACCCTTGTATCCCGGCTGACGAACTTTTTTTTTTTTTCCTCTGTTCGGGACATAAACCACTGCGACCAGTAATTTGATCTATTGTAGTATATCCCGTATGCTTTGTTTAGTGCATGTCGAGTTACTTCATCACTATGGAGAAATGATGAAGTATTCGGTGTTGTTACAGTTGTCATTGTTTGTTTTGTTGGCAATGAATCGAGTTTTATTGAAAGTTTCCGCTATTCAAACCCTTTGTGAGCGACAGTACTCTTCAAAGGCGTGCCCCTTTATCCGTCAAAACCGGATTCATTGCAAACAAAACAAACAATGACTCCGATACTGACCATGCATCAGAACCCTAGTCATAACCAATTCAAACTATAGAACATCAAATAAAAAAATGAGAATTCACATAAATGAATACTAACCATGTTTCCCTTATTCCAAGCTCATCCTCGGTGGCTCAATCCGAGTATTGTCACTTTTCACAAGGCATAAAATGTAATAAGGACTAATATCATAGACTAACTCTAAGACCAGTAGGTCCCGAACAAATACGATTTTTTTCTTGGCTCAGTCAGTACTAGCACATCGGTCCCAAGCTCGGTCCCAAGCTTAATAATATGCCCCTAATAATGAACTCACACGAACACACTCTCAAATATTCTGTCAAAATAACACAGCAAATCAAAACAAAGGCGCAAATATGTATAGTTAGGTGCTGGCTTCAAGGTGTACTTCGGACCAAGGGGTTCTACAACAGTGAACCAATTTCAAATCGCTAGTTGCATATTGATTTTTGCTAATATATGTTCCTTTGATTACAAAAACAAATATGTTCCCTAGTTTGAATTAATTCAGACTAGGGTTCGGTCGTAGATCTGATACCCCGTAACGCACCACGAAAAGGTGATCTACCAGCGTTACGAGACAGCTGACGAACTTAAAACAAGGTTCGCAATCAGTCCTGGAATTTTAACAATGTTCCAGATCACTTCTCGCAGAGATAATAGCTAAAGTTTTGATCAACAATAACACGCCCAACGTGGCAAAAGCAATTATGAACACACATGAAACATTGATGATAAATGCGTTTGTCGATGGTTTGCATGACGCGACGTCTGATCTTACAAGATCCACACGTCCTCAATCTCTGACAGCAGCATATCAAGTTCATTTCACTTCGTTCAGCGAAAGAAGAAAGTTCATTCGATCCAGCGCTTCGTTATTTTGGAAGATTTATTCGAGTGCGATCCTTGGAAATAATTAGTTTTTTTTCTCAAAATCTATTCATTTCAGTGAAATGAGTGAAAGTGAGTTTTTTTTTCTAATAAGACAGTGTGGTTTTCCAGTGAAATAAGAAAATCAAGCAGTGCTTGCTGGCGAATTATCGTCCCGCTCATTTTCGCTTCATCTCCGCGTGGTGACGCTAACCAGCGATACACTACTACATCGCCAATGGTCATCCGACATCGTCGAGCGAGTGCATCCGAAGGCGATCGGATTCACCCGTACACCCACGCAGCGCACCGCTCCCCGCTGCCCGCATAGAAGTGCAACGTTCAGGCATACGGTGCGTCAGCAGCAGTAGCAGCAGCAGCAGCAGATCAGTAATATTAGTTAAGTTTTTTCCCCTGTCTCTCATCCCACTAGAGTTTAGCGTTAATTTGTGTGTGCTCATATTATGTGTTTGTGTGTGATTTAAATTTTTGGGGGCGTTCAACGCTCCCACGAGTAAGGCAAATCGTGCATGTTGAAGAGGTTTCTTCGACATGGACGGTTTGGCTGAAAAAGTGCCTTTGCCACCTGATGATGGGGAGGCACAAACAAAATTCCGACCGCGATCGTATCCATATTGTCTACTTTCAGCCCAAAATTAAACCTCTGAATGTGTACCAAATAACTACTGATTTGACGAAGCAATTCTCAGCCGTGACAGAGATCACGAAAGTAAAATTTAATAAACTCCGTGTTGTCGTCTCTAACCTGAAGCAGGCTAATGAGATTGCTTCCTCCCAGCATTTTACACTGGAATATCGAGTTTATATTCCAGCTCGTGATGTGGAGATTGTAGGAGTGGTCACAGAGGCAAGTCTGTGCCCTGAAATTTTGGAGAGGCAGGCGGTTGGCCGATTCAAGAACCCTCTGCTCCCCCCAGTTCAGATACTGGAAGTAAGAAAATTAGTTAAAATATCGCACAACGAGGGTAAGAAAAAAGTTACCCCCACAGACTCGTTTCGGGTGACCTATTCTGGCTCTGCACTTCCTCACTACTTAGAACTGGACAAACTTCGGCTACCTGTGCGGTTATTTGTACCCCTGGTAATGATCTGCCAAAACTGCCAGCAGATGGGGCATACGGCCTCCCATTGCGGCAATTAGGCACGCTGCTAAATTTGCGAGGAGAAACATGAGGCTGGTCCCTGTGCAGATAACACACTAAAATGCGTTTTCTGCAAGGGAACTACTCCCCATGCTCTCTCGTCATGCCCGGCGTACAAACAACGCGGGGAAAAATTGGAACGTTCTCTGAAACAACGTTCAAGGCAATCTTTTGCAGAAATGCTTAAGAAAGCCTCGTCACCCGATATCAATACAAATCCTTTTGCTGCTCTGTCAGATGACGAGTCTGATTCGGACTTGTTTGAGGGGGGGACATCTTTCAGTTTTCCGGAAGGTGCTTCACGGAAGCGAAGACGCATCCGAGCAGGGAAAGTAGCTGAACAGAAGCCCCAAATCAACATGCCCAATTCAAAGAGCAGTGGAAATAAGGAAAATCCAAATCCTCCTGGTTTTCGAAGTGCCAACTACACACAGGATTTCCCATCTCTCCCAGGGACATCCAAAACCCCTGATGCCCCGATTTTAAGAACAGAAGCCCCCTCTTCATCTGGGCTGTTCTCATTTGATTACATTGTGGAAGGAATTTTCAAGTATCTCGAAATGTCTGACCCTCTTAAAAGCATTGTTATGGCAATGCTTCTCACTGTGAAAACTTTTTTGAAGAAATTAACATTAAAGTGGCCCCTCCTTGAGGCTATCATTTCCTTCGATGGATAATTTGCCAAAAGAGGTCGGGGATTTGATCACTGTTCTGCAGTGGAATTGTCGAAGTCTTGTTCCTAAATTGGAATCATTTAAATTTTCAGCTCACAATATCGGTTGTGATGCATTCGCTCTTAGTGAAACATGGCTTTCTCCCGAAATCGATCTTCCAATTCATGATATCAACATTATTCAGCTTGATCGTGAGGATTCACGTGGACGAGGAGTATTTTTGGGGATCAAAAAGTGCTACTCCTTCTATAGAGTGAATTTTCCTCCAATTCCAGGTATTGAAGTTGTCGCATGTCAGGCTGTTATTAAAAATAAAAGCCTTTGCATTGCTTCCGTTTATATTCCTCCTAGAGCCTCAATAAACCAGAAACAACTTTCAGATATTTGTTCGGTTCTTCCTGCTCCGCGGTTGGTCATGGGAGATTTAAGTCTCACGGTACAGGCTGGGGAGAACTTTACGTTGACAACCGGTCTTCTTTGATATATGACCTCTGTGACAACTTCAATATGACAGTTCTCAACAATGGAGAAATTACACGCTTGGCCGTCGCATCCTCACTTGGCAGTATGTTAGACCTCACATTTTGCTCGAATTCATTATCGTTGGACTGCACATGGAATGTGATCCAGGATCCCCACGGTAGTGATCATTTGCCTATTGAAATTTCGGTTGCCACCGGGCTCACTCCGCCGGAATCCATCAACGTCACGTATGATCTAACTCGTAATATCGATTGGACAAGGTTCAAGACAGCAATAGATGAAGCCGTTACAACGGTAGAAGGACTTCCTCTCCAACCTGATTTTGGAAAACGCGCTTCAAGCTCAAACTCGACCAGTTCCAGGAACGTCATTTCGCAGGAAACCTCCTTCCCTATGGTGGGATCAGCAATGCACCGAGGTTTATCGCAAAAAGTCCGACGCGTTCAAAGTTTTTCGTAGACGTGGAACACCTGAGCACTTCGAAAGGTACACGGCTCTCGAACGAGAATTTAAGAGCCTCATCAAGGCCAAGAAACGCGGATACTGGCGACAATTCGTGGACGGGCTATCGCGTGAAACGTCGATGAATACCCTTTGGAATACGGCGCGAAGATTGCGTAACAGAATTACGAACATCTAGAACGAGGAGTATTCGGACCATTGTATCCTCAAGTTTGAGCGAAAAGTTTGTGCAGATTCTGTGCCAGCACAAATGTTTCCTCGCGAAACCAAGAATTCGATAGATGAGATCAGCCAACCTTTTTCAATGGTAGAACTCTCTCTCGCATTCCTTTCGTGTGGCAATACGGCTCCAGGGGCTGATAGGATCAAGTTCGACTTGCTTAAGAACCTTCCAGACGTCGCTAAGAGGCGCATATTGCACTTGTTTAATCAGTTTCTGGAACTCAACATTGTACCGGATGACTGGAGACGGGTGAGAGTTATTTCCATTCAAAAACCTGGTAAACCCGCGTCAGACTACAACTCCTATCGACCCATCGCGATGTTATCCTGCATCCGAGAGTTGTTGGAGAAAATGATCCTTTTCCGTCTACACACAGGACACCGACAAATGGGTTGAGACGAATAACCTGCTTTCAGATACTCAATATGGTTTCCGTAGGGGTAAGGAAACGAACGACTGCCTTGCGTTGCTTTCCACAGAGATTCAGTTAGTTTTTGCTAAAAAGATCAAATGGGTCTGTTTTCTTGGATATTAAGGGGGCTTTTGATTCAGTATCTGTTGAAGTTCTCTCAGATAAACTCCACGCTTGTGGCTTTTCGCCATTAATGAACAGTTTTTTGTACAATTTGTTGTCAGAGAAACATATCAGCTTTTCTCATGGGAACTCTACGGATTTTCGATTTAGCTACATGGGTCTCCCCCAGGGATCATGTTTAAGTCCCCTTTTGTATAATTTTTATGTCAAAGACATTGACGGTTGTCTAAGTGTTAGCTGTACGTTGAGACAACTTGCAGATGACGGTGTAGTGTCTGTTCCGGGACCCAATAGGGTCGATCTGCAAGGACCCTTACAGGATATCTTTCACAATTTGTCTACTTGGGCTCTCGAGCTAGGTATCGAATTCTCTGCGGAGAAAACTGAGTTGGTAGTTTTTTCAAGGAAGCATAACCCTGCACAACCGAAACTTAAAATTTTGGGTACTCCGATAACTCATTCCATGTCATTTAAATATCTTGGGGTCTGGTTCGATTCAATGTGCACCTGGAGATCCCACATTGAGTATCTGAAGCGAAAGTGCCAGCAAAGGATCAACTTTTTTCGAACAATTACCGGAAACTGGTGGGGAGCACACCTACAAGATCTTCTAACGTTGTACCGGACAACGATTTTGTCGATTATAGAATACGGTAGTTTTTGTTTTCAGTCAGCGGCTCGGTCGCACATCATCACACTGGAACGTATTCAGTATCGATGTCTTCGTATCGCGTTAGGTTGTATGCACTCGACTCATACCATGAGTCTTGAAGTGCTGGCTGGCATGTTGCCACTCTCGGATCGGTTTTCAGAATCATCTCTCCGGCTCCTCACCAGGTGTGAAGTTATGAACCCCCAGGTGATCGAAAATTTTGAGAAGCTCCTTGAGTTGAATTCTCTAACCCGCTTCATGACTTTGTACCATTTGTACATAACACAGGATGTCAGCCCTTCGCTGAATATTCCCAATCGTGTTTGCTTCTCCGACTCCGGAAATTCGGTTCATTTTAATTTATCAATGAAACAGGAGCTTCATGGAGTCTCAGAGCATCATCGTCCTATGATTGCTCCGGTGATTTTTGCTGCAAAGTATGGCCTAGTTGATACCACCAAAACATTTTTCACCGACGGGTCTTTGATAGAGGATTCCGCTGGCTTTTGTGTATACAATGAAAATTATAGCGTCGCTCGTAAACTTCAAGCACCTTGTTCTGTTTTTGTCGCGGCAATTCATTTTTCTTTTTGAACTGTTGCCTCACTTACACCGGATCAATACTTCATTTTCACGGATAGTCTTAGTTCTATAGAGGCTATTCGCTCCTTGAGGCCGGTAAAGCACACCTCTTATTTTCTTATGAAAATACGAGGTCTTCTAAGTTCTTTATCTTCACGTTCTTTTATTATCACCTTTGTGTGGGTCCCTTCTCATTGTTCGATTCCTGACAATGAGAAAGCGGACTCGCTTGCAAGGGTGGGCGCTATGGAAGGCGATATTTCTGACCGACAAATCCGACATAATCAGCTGGCAGTATAAATGGAGTAAAGGAGATTTGGGGCGATGGCTACGTTCTATCACTCCTAAGGTGTCTATGAAATGTTGGTTCAGGGGATTGGATGTGGGTCGAGACTTCATTCGTGTGATGTCTCGCCTCATGTCCAATCATTATTCTTTAAACGCTCATTTGTTCCGTGTTGGGCTGGGAGACAGCAATCTCTGTGAATGCGGACAAGGTTACCAGGACGCAGCTCACGTTATTTGGTTTTGTGCTGAGCATCGTGGAGTCAGATCTGAGCTTTATGATTCCCTTCGGGCTCGAGGTAGACAACCCAATGTACCGATTCGAGACATTTTGGCTGCACGCGATCTGGAGTTTATGATACTCATTTATGTGTTTTTGACTAACATTAGCCTTAGATTGTAGTTTGATTAACTTACTTGTTTAGGTTAAATTTTTGAGGATTGTGTGCATCGGTGTGGGTTTGGGGTTGGGGGGGGGGGGGTGGGTGGGGGGGGGGGGGGTTTTTTTTTTTTTTTTAAAAAAATTTATAAAAAAATTTTTTTTTTAAATTTTTATTTAAAAAAATTGAGGTGGGTAGTGTCAGGGATATAACCGCGAGATTTTCGTAGGACCGCGTTGGTGTATAGTAATAATTGTATTATTCAAATGTATATATATATTTTTTTGTTTCTTTATTAGAGTGGCTTTCAGCCTCCTGGGCTGGTTCGCCATTTTATTCAAATAATAAATACATATCAAAACACATATGGTCGATTATTATTGAAATAGGTAATTTGACTACTTGGGTATATATGTTGTTGTATAATTTATCAATTCTTAAAATCAAAATCTTTGCAATTATGATGGGTTTTTTGTTTTTTTCTCAATAGCCTCACACTTTCGCTTGCGAGACTCCGCAACGTACTTCGATTGCCTTTGGTGAGACATTTCTCTGAGAACATAGTAAGCAAACCGGACAATGAAACTTATCATCCTCTTGTTTTATACCCACAGAAAATCAAAGTATTAGAAAAGTAAGAACAACCAGTGAAACAATTCAGCGCCATAATTTGACTAGGGCGTATCTGAAAATAATTCATCCGTTAAATATCCGGTATTGCCTTGTCTCCCATACCACAACCAGACGGACTGTGACGGGAGAGCAAAGCTTCGTTCGAACCAGCAGCATGAAGCTGCTGGCGAACAATGAACCAATTTCGGTCGTCTGCGGCTATATACTAGCGTTAATAGCATAGCCAAGAAAGAAGGTAGTCACAAAAATGCAGCACGAAGCAAATTCAATAATAGGGGACGGGCCTAAAACTAAAAAAGAAAACTAAAAAATCAGACACCGGCAACAAAGCAAAGTTATTTTGAAGAAGAAGAAGACATTTGCTACCCGGTTCCTAGGACTGTGTTAGGGAAAACCATTTTTTCAACCTGTTGATATGAGTATTTGTATGGCAGCAAAAGTAGGTCATTTTTAATTGAAAAATTGAACGACTTATACCAACGGGAACTTTTTTCAAATTTCAATGCAAACATTTTGTTGGTTTTTTTGGTCAAATGGGGTGTGAATGAAGTCTTTTTTTTTATTGGAAGGGGGGTTTTAACGGTCTAAAAACCTTTTCCTTTTGGGTTACGCTTTTCTTTTTTTAAATTTTGTAATGACACCCGGTATAGAAAAGAGAAACGGTGTTCTAATCTCTAAAACTTTTTTTTTTTTTTTTTTTTTTTTATTTTCATTTTTTTTTTTTTTTATATATAATTTTTTTTTTTTTGGGGCGGCGGGGGGGGGGCGGGTCTTCGCCCCTCCCCTTCTTTTTTTTTTTTAAGATATATATTGTATATATAAATAAAATTTGGTGGGTTGAGTTGGGTTGGGTGGGTGGAATAAAAAAAAATTAAAAAAAAAAAAAAAAAAATAAATTTTGAGGGGGGGGGAAAGGGGGGGGGGGGGGGGGGAGAGAAATACTAAAAAAAAACACGTTGTGATGATAAAAAAAAAAAAAAATAAAAATAAATTAAAAAACCCAAGTAGCAATTCAAATGCAAATTGGTTTTATTCATGTTTTATGGAAGTTTTATCAGAGCATTATGGAGTTCATCCGGTTTTATCAGGGCATTTTCCAAGTTAAGGTGGTTTTAATTCATTAACAGTTCTTAAGAGTGATTAAAGAACACTTGAAGAAACCTCCATAAAACTACATCATTTATAAGTGTAATTCACCTTATTAGTAGTTTTATAAGATACTTGATCCCCCTCTCAAGACATCGTTTCGCAATTTGCATAAAACCTGATAAAAGTTTTGTAAAAGTTTTATGATATTCTTCTTTAAGATGAATGTATCTTGGAAATGCTGCCATAAAACTCTCTTAGAACCATTTGATTTTGAATAAGAGCACATATTCTTGAAAAAGAACATTATGTGAAAAATAAACAAACTGTCACAATGGACTCCCACAGGTGGAAGAAATTAAAAACTAGCTGATCGTTCAAACGGAAATTCAATAAAAACCTATCCAATATATTGAACACTCCTTCATCTCAGCCACCAACGACAATTTTTTTTTGACCATAACATTGGAATCGCAGCCTACTGAGACTAACTTATCAAAAGGGTCTATGCGTTATGCGTCCTATTTTTTGTAAAGAATAAAATTAAATGGTGCAATGTGTCGCCAGTTGAAAACCGAAATGCATAACTCATGATATTTGATTTTATGTCAGTTGTGCAAGTTAAACCTAACGTCTCAGGTAGTGCGTTATATGGCGCACCACCGTGGAAATACAGCGCAGTACTTTTGACGTAAGGTTTAATGTGCACTACGATTGTAAAATATTATGTTAATGTGGAACTCTCCCGAGTCGTGCATTTCAGTTCCCAATAGGCTACACAATATTTAAACTCGTTGCAAGTAAAAATTGGTATATCATCTGAGCGAAAATCGATTTTTCCCATGATCCGAACGTTTAATTCAAAGTCGGAAGTAGTGCGCTGGAATCGCTCAGTGATCCACTACACAGTGCACTTCTTTCAACGCTAGGTTCAGCGTACAGATCAAGAGAAAAATCATCTTTCGCTCAACTGATGTTTCAGCCATCGACGCAATATTACTATCTGTTCTTCTTCCCAAATCCATTGTTAGCATATTCAAGTTAGAGTTTTTTTTAATGTTTTAATCGCCTTACGCTGGTGATTAAAAACAATAAATTATAAGCTGTAATGATGAACAACAATTATGCATAGGCACTTTTGATTTGAACGTTCACATTTTCTTTGTGTATGATGTGCCTGATTCACACTGATTTTATGGCTATCTTACGAAAGACTTGTTTACCTTGAGCAATTCAAACAAGTTTTATTCAAGCGTTACTCCTCTTTTTCAAGAATAGAACAAGTAGAGATGAACTTATCGCGCTCCTAAAAAAATCTTGTTAGTCTTGTGCAAGAAATATTAGTTTTATATGCGTTTTATGGTAGTTTTAGATAAAACCATTGAAAAAATGGCGAGCGTGGCTATTCTGGATTCCCTCGGAATGGTAGCCATTTACATATGTAAGCAAAAAGACACTCGTTTTTCCAATGCTACGAACAATTTCTGCTGTTTAAAATACATTTTGAAACTTAAAATGGATTGTAGACACAATTTATTCAAAATCTAACAATTTATCAGCCTTGTCACCTAATTGTTGAATTTTCAAGTATTTTTTATTTTTCAAATAAATCAATGTTCTAGCAATGATTCCGTGGCGCATTAAAATTTTCGAACTTTTATGTTATAAAACACCAATAAACTGAACGTCGCATGAAAAATTTATCAATTGCAGGCAAAAAACTCATGCATTTATGGTCAATTTTACAATTAATTCACATACGTATCCACTTTGGAAAAAAAACATCATATGTAAATCGATGTTTTTTTTTCTCCTAAAAAAGTCTTAAAGAGGAAAATCATAAAACTACCAAAACTTGTAGTAGTTTTATCATAGTTTTAAGCATGTCCTGCATGTCATTACAAGTATGTACCGATAAAACTATCAAGTTTTAAGCGAATCTTGGGAAATAGTCTTGAGAACCTCCTGTAGTATGGGCCTTTTTGAACTTATAAGGGTTTTATGGCTGTTTTATCGATGGTATGTAGAATATCTAGTTTTATGCGTGGTTTTATCAAATGAGTCTTGAGAACTTCTTCAAGTGTACCTCAAAATTGAATTTGTTACTTGGGCCATCAACTAAATCTGCCTTTTTCACAACGACCAAATCAATTTTCCAATTAACGAGTTTATTTGGTTAAAATTTTCTCTTGTGCTGTTTCAAATTTTTTCCGGGGCCGGGGGGGAAAAAGTTATTAGGCGGGGGGGAAAAAAAAGGGGAAACAAAAAAAAAATGGAGGGGGTGTGTGTTGTGGTTTTGGGGGGGGGGGTTTTTTTTTTTTTGTTTTTTGGGGCGGCGAGCAGTCGTTGCCCAGAGAGACGTTGTTGCAGTTGGCTGTTGTTGCCGATGCTCCCGTCAACCTCGCTGTGAGAAACATGGCTGCTGAGGCCTACAATTTGGCGGGAAAAAGCCGCCCGTGACAACGAGACAAGAATCAATCATCCCACGAGATGAACCAATAAAGAAAGCCCAAGTTCAATCGCGAACTGTTTCTCCCCCGTCAACTTAATCCGTCCTTTTCAGGACGACCAAATCAATTTTCCAATTAAAGAGTTTATTTGGTTAACATTTTCTCTTGGGCTGTTGTAAAATTTCCATTACCGCGCCCGGCTGAACATGGCATTGCTTTAAACGCCGCGTCCCGGAATAAATAGCAAAGCGCGTTGAACAACCAATGAACCAATCGTAGAAAATACAACCGGGGCCGTATCATAATTAAGAACCACCAAATGCTTTCTAAAGAGTGTACAATAGAATTTTCTTGGCCCTTTTCAGGACTGACTTAAATCAATAAGCGGATGGCCCTGACGTGTATAGGAATTCGATTGCTGCGTAGTCCTACGTCAACTTTGCGTACAATCCCATTGGGCTGTCCCTTATAGTTTTTCTTCTGCCATATTTTCAATAACGAAATCCCTTTTCCCAGGACATGCTCTGCTTATCTCGTCACTATTATAAAAGTCCCTAACTACAGTTAGAGTATCATCGCTCAAAGATAACATATTTACTCTGGCCTCCGGTGTGCTCATAAAACCTTTTTCAATCTGTAATTCCTTTGCACGTTGAGCAGTTCGTTGCGAAACACCGAATTCTTGCATAATTTTGTATGCAGTCCAGGATTTGGGGAGAGAAGTTATAATCCTATATCGATCGTTTCTGTCAGATGTTTCATCAAATTTTGCCTTCATCTGTTGAAGAATTTCCTGTCCGTCTCCGGGTTTCTGGGCAGCAGCGCTACCAATTGATTCAGCACTCGTTGATTCCAAAGAAAACAAAGATTCTGAAAACAAGATGGAAAAATATCACAATTAGTTAGGAACATTTTTATTTGTATAATGTAATACAGATTGTATTCGATTATTTGAAGTATGATAGGCAACTGCTCTACAAATTGAGCTACCAGGTCGGATTAGGTAAGATTATAAGGAACTGATATTTTTTAAAATTTTCTGAATAATCGAGTACAACTTGTATAACGTAGCAAATCATGACGTCTGAATAAACAAAAAGAAGAGATTATTCTACTTACCAATACTAGGAACAGCGTCAATTTCCGATGATCTAGCGGCATTGGGATCGATTATTTCGAAACCACCATTATTGATGTTTGCTGGTGCGGCGAAATTGTTCACTCTAGATGGTCCGGCCACGGCGAAATTAGTGGTGAGATCATCAAGTTTCGATGATTCAGAAACGGTGAGTTCTTGATTTCCACATTCTAGATTAACTGCACTTGGAGTTGCTGGCTCGTTTTCTTTCTTGATAAAGCGATAAAGTCTGCAATAGCAGGTATTACAAATGTAGGAACAGCTCTTATCCAATTTTATTCTCCTTTCCACTGCATAACCATATAGTTTAGGAGTAACTTTCTTGTAATTATTACTCCAAACATGGCAATTTGAGCATTCGTGCTTCATTGTATTAAACGTTTAAAATTAACACTTCATTTGATCACTTTTTAAAAATAAAAAATCAGTGGGGTTGTGTATAGCACACGACCGGTTGACGTAGACTTCGTTAAACCATTTGATTAGAACTCAGGTACTGTTCTAATGGGACGTAGGGTTAGCATAAGTAAGTGAGTAAGTATGTTAGAACATTCGCTTGAATCACTTCTTAGTAATTATTTGGCGGCCCTGGAAAGGGACGTTTGATTTGAATGTTGGTGTAATGAAAGGCAACGGCGGCGCTGGCTGTAGTGATTGTTTTGATATGATAAACCAGCTGGAAACCATTATCCTTATCGCGTTATAGATTGTTCAGGGTCTGTTTGGTAATTCAAAGTCAACACTTAATTATATTTTTGATAGTTGACAGTCGCGAAAATTTCCAACTGATTGAAGCAAAAATCTCGAAAATCTATCGAGAAATGATAAAGCTATTAGCGTTCAAACTGTTCCAGTTATTTTCAGATTTTCATTTGACCTCTACCCTTGCCGTAAGGCGTAGTCTGATCAAAAAGCGTGGGTGTGGTCCAAATAGATCGTTAGACCAGAATTAGATAGTAATTATGTTAGAAAATTCTTTTGTACACTCTTTAGAAAGCATTTGGTGAAGAATCAATACGTTGTCTGTAATAGGGAATTTCTTGATATTTACTGAAACGCAACAAATATATTACAAGTATATATTTGTATAAACAAAATGGCAATCGTTAAACCTTTAGGTTGGTGCAAATATCTCAAAAAATAAATCAATCAAGAAACGATCGAATTATTACTGTCCGGTGTTTCAATTTTTGTGACGGCAGCCATTTGTAAATTTTACACAATTCTCAACGTATGCAACGAAGAGAAAACTAAAATTATTAAAGCCACCGCTGTCTTCCAATTGGTTACTTTGAAAGTAATTTTAGATAAATTCAAATCATTCAAACTCTCTCGAAATTAAATTCGTCGTCCTGAAAAGGACGGATTCGAAATGGTCCGCATTTGAATTCAAGCCTTCTCGGTCTTTTGATGAATCGGGTTATTTCACTCGTTGCACGTTGCGCCTTACCAAAAGATGGCTAGCATCAAGATCACACACACACACACAAGCACCTTATTTCGCTCGTCGTGGCTGCACCCACCGGCTGGCTACAAATAAATCACTAGCTTGGGCCTACCAAACCATTTCATAAATTATGGCTGCCTAGCAACGGTTGCCTAGCCAACGGCTTGCTAGCAACAATCTTCAGCGCCATCAGCCAACTGTCCACAAGTTGTTTGCCACTGCACCTTCTATGGTACGTGCCACCACCACCTGCCAAATCCAAATTGGCGCTTTGTCGCTCCGCACTAGAGGCTGCCTTCAGAGCTCATGCCATCGCCAGCTGCTTATCCTCGATGGTTCGTTGGTCTGCACAGCTCCAGTACTGCGACACTAATGAGTAAATTTGAGAAGGTGTACCCGTTTTAACGCGTGTCCACTAAAAAATGAGAATGATTTCAATACTTTTCCATCAGAACAAAAAAGGCCGCATAGAAATGTCACTTTAGATGAATGAATCGTTGCACTCTCCAGAAAATTTTCATACACTCTTATTTCACTCTAACATGTTCAGTCGTGTTCAGCATGCCGTCGAAACAGGAAGAACTGCGCGCGCGCGTTGTACAATTCTTTCAAGCGAACGAAGATCGTGGAAAAAAATACACGGTGGACCATTTTTGTCGTGAAAAAGTTCCGGTATCCACCGTATACCGTATCCTGGCATGCATGAGAGTAACCCGGAAGAAAGGTTGCGGCCGTCCAGCGAAAATAATGAATGAGAAAACGCTCCGCTCGCTGCGCAGCATGTTCAACAACAAGGATTCGGTAAGTCAACGGGAAGCAGCCCGAAAGTTCCATTGTTCGAAGTCACTCATCTGCAAGACGCTAAAGAAAGAAGGAATAGTGTGTAGAAAGAAAACCAGATCCCCAGAGTACACAGATGAGCAGATTCAAACCGTGAAATCCCAATGCCGCTGGATGACTCGGAATTACGGCGGAAAATCTTTCGTTCTGGACGACGAAAGCTACTTTCCTCTTTCGAAGTCTCAGATACCGGGAAACGACCGATTCTACACTAAGGACAAATCTACTACTCCTCGAAAAGTAATGTATAAGTTCAAGCACAAATTTGAATCGAAGGTTATGTTATACATCGTAATATCCGATAAGGGTATTTCGAAGCCGTGGTTCAAACCAAGCGGTTTGGCCATCAACCAGGAGGTGTACCAAAGAGAGTGTTTGCAGAAAATACTCATCCCATTTCTTAAAAAACATCACTCGGATGGAAAATACGTGTTTTGGCCGGACAAGGCATCATCGCACTACGCAAAAAAAAACGCTAACGTTTTTGGAGAGCCAAAATATACCATATGTCCCAAAAGACCGGAATCCGACAAATTTGCCACAGTGCCGTCCTATCGAGGATTTCTTCGGTCTTTTGAGCTCCATGGTATACAAGGATAATTGGAAGGCCAAGAACACCAAGCAACTTACCAACAGGATCAAAAGCTGCATCCGAAAAATCGATGTGGCTGCCGTCCAACGGTCATGTTCCAGCATAACGACTAAGCTGTGCCGCACGGCGGACCACGGACCATATGACAATATTCACTAAACTTAGTTTGAAGATTTAAGTTGACCCTTTTAATAAAATAAATCAGTTTGAACAAAACTTCACTGGTATTTTTTTCCTGACCCATTCTTTTCGTTCTCATTATTTAGTGGACACCCGTTATATCGTTAACTGCCGCATATAAGACCTCCCTTGCTTACATTTGAAATCTGTGATAGTAAAATTGAGTGCATTTGGTAAATTTACTCTGAAAAATCGGCATTATAAGACATCATCTCATATTTTGGTTATTTTCAATAGCTTAAATAGTTAATGGATAATGTTTGATAATTGAATTGATACGCGGAAAAATTTCCAATCGATTGATGTAAACATCCTGAAAATGTATTGAGAATTTATTAAGTTATTAGCGTTTAATTTGTAACGATATTTCGTGACGGTCGCTTATTTTTAGATTTTCAATTGGCACCCTACCCTTCCCGTAAGACGTGGTCTACGTCAAAAATAAAACATTGAAACACTTTTCTCAAATTTTCACACGCGAGCAAATTCCTTTTAATTCTACTGGAAGCTTACTTACAGACTTCGAGTGCTCGACTTGAAGGGAACATCACAGTAGGTCTAGTATTTATAGTAGGTTTGTTGGTACCGCAGTGTGTGAGGTAGGGGAGGTACTTGAGTGTGTTTATGTGTTTGTTTGTTACCTAAAATGTTGTTTGATACCAACAAGGTTATTCATTATTACTTCGTTTGAAGGTAGTCAAATTGGTGTTGTGTTGTTTAGTTAGTTGTTTTTGTGATGAAGGTATAAATTTAAACAGCCACGAATATCCGTTTCCTTGACCCTTGCTAAGCAAGTTTTTGGGATTTTGTTTGTGGATTGCTATGCTTTCCGCTACATTCAGTTTCGTTGAATATATGTTCAGCTACTTTTGATTAAAAATAAAATAACTACAATGGAATAATTCCCGCAGTTATTTTGAATTGATGGAAAATGATGCTCATTCCATGTGTGTATGGGAAAAAAACTTGAAATTTTCAAAAATATATAACTCAAAAACGGCTCGATGAACATGAAAGATTTTTTGATATGTTATGTAAAAATGTTGGAATTTAGATAAAAAAATAGAAAAATAAATAGTCGTTGTGGTCCAACATTTCTAAAATCATAAAAAACAAATACTTTGACCATTTTAGCAAATTTTAGTACATTAATTATTTGAATCAATATTTTTACTAAAAACTCGAAATAATGAGCTTTCTACTCATAGAAAGACATTGCAAATCGACCCAGTGGTTCAGGAGTAATGATTTTTTTAAAATAAAAAAATTTGAAAAATGTCGATTTTTCTGGTAACCCTATATCGAACATGGTCATCCTAATAAAAAAATTAAAAAATACAGGTCTTATTATTTTCGATGAAGAACATACCATGCGGTTTTGAGCAAAATCGGACAACTTTTTTTTTCAACTCTATTCTTTTTTATCCATGGATATATATATATATATATATATATATATATATATATATATATATATATATATATATATATATATATATATATATATATATATATATATATATATATATATATATATATATATATATATATATATATATATATATATATACAGCAATTCCATGAAAAAAAGTTATACGATCTCTCAGAATTTTATAATATTCGGTAGGATTGTTCAACATCGAAAAATATTAGACCCGTTTTTTTTTATTTCGTTATTAGACTGGACCTTTCTGCGTTAGACTGGTCCAAAAAATCGTGATTTTTCAAAATCTTCAATTTTCAAAAATTTATAACTCCTAAACCGTTTAACCGATTTTAGTCATTTTTGGCCATTGTATTGGTATTTTTTTGAATTTCCAAGCAAAAATACGAAACCTTTGAATATATCAATTTTTGTATGAAAAAAATACAAAACAAATAGTTTTTCTTGAATTTGACTGCAAGGGGCCTCAACGACTCCTTGTTTTAGTATTTTTAAATGAAAGAGCATTCAATTTTACATAACATATAAAAAAATTGGAGATGTTCTGCGTGTCGTTTTGGAGATACAATTTTTTAAATAATAAATCATTACTCTTCATTTTATACATCACCCGCCTGTAGAAACGATGAAGATGCATGGTAGATTACCATGCGTCTCCATCCAATCAAACCTATGACTAATGAAATCTATGAGTTACTTACAAACTTAGTATAACATTCGAATCAGTCTTTAAGGCTTTCCGTTAACCACACAGACCAATTGCTATTTTTTGACGATTACCTTTTCAAATAAATAAGGCTTTAAAATTTCAAATATTTTTGCTTAGTGTAAGTTCCAAGAAAAAAACACTTTAAAGCCGCGCGACATGATGAACATGTTAAAAAATAAGAAAAACACTTTTATACATTTATTTTTATTTATTAAGTTTTTTCATAACAATTTTATACATTTTTCTTCCGTTGAAAATGAATTTTGTTTCACAATAATATACTCTTCGTTTTGAGGCTTAAAACTTTGGAATGACTGAGTCCCTGAAATTTGCTTCACACGTGTGTAACGATTTTTTAATTTTCTTTCCATTTTATTATAGTCGGATTCCGAAAAAAATTGATAGTGTATTTTCGAGTCTGGCTTAGAAATAGCCCATGAATAAAGTTCTTCGGCCGTTGTTATGTGATGATCTTGCAAACTGGCTTTCGCAGCATTTCGTTTCAATACGCCTCCCAAAGCATCACAAGGGCCCTTTCCATGACAAGTAGCGAAAAAATTCCACTCGGCATCTATGCCAAAATCTTTTTGCATGTTGCACAAATTAAAAGCGGTCATTTTATTTTTGTATTGGCTTCCAGATCCATCTGAGAAGAAATAAATTTTCTCTAAACCTGATAACTTACTTTTTATGAACGCTATGCATTGAGTCAAAAAAAGACGCACTGCGACATGATTATGTTTAGTGAAATCAGCAATTGCAATAAAACTGGTAAACTTCAAATCATTTGATTCTTCATCTTTAAAATAAATAGCACAAGGGTGAATAGTACATTGAGCGTTTGCCCAATGAAAGCCTTGAACTGCATCCTGCACAACGAATGAATAATTCTCCGAAAAATCACAGATTATGATACACTCAGTAGCTTTTAAATTGTTTTTCACGTGTTTTAAATAGTTTGCCTGTCGCTCAGCTGTAAAGTTATGTGGCAATAAATTGAGTAATTTTTCTAAAAAAGTATCAATAAATTCTTGTGTGTCCATTTCAACTAAGTCCAAACTGCATCTTTCTGCTTGACGCCATTGTTTAAATTGTAATGATTCAACGTGACCGTTATTAAGAATGGTCATAAGTTCTACCGCCAAAATTTGCATTCCCGGACAATTTTCGCAACATTGCTGCCAGCAATGCTCATTTGGATTTTGACAAATTATTTTTGAAAACATATCATGGTAGGACTGAACACCATCTGGAAGTAATTGTTTACTTTGGAGTGTTTTAAAAATCAATTTAACGTTTTGGTGGTAAATGCAAACGCACACCGTATGCGTGCCACTTGTTCCTGCCAAAATGCAGTGTTTTGGACGGTTACTGGCGAACATCGAAAATCCAATCTTAATATCAGGATGAGTATTTTTAAATATGGAGTACGCCTCTTGCAAATTGCATAAAACTAACCTTCTTTGTATGTAGATCCTACCTTCTTCATTGTTGGATATCAAATAATCCCTTTTTCCCGGGCACACACGACTTATATCGTCGCTATTATAAAAATTACGAACACGCATTAGCGTTTCCTCTCCTAACGAAGCTCTACTAATCCTCTTTTTAGGCACTGACATTATTCCCTCCTGTTGTTGTAATACTTTCACTTGGTTGGCCATATATTGGGAAACATCAAACTCTTGCATAATCCTATATGTAGACCAACTTTTGGGCAGTGTGGTTAAAATCCTATACCGCTCATTGCTATCTTTTGTTTCCTTAAATTTATCCTTAAGCTGTGTTAGCATTTCATTATCGTCAGACAAAAACGTGTTATTGGTGGTACCGATCGATTCATAGCTGGTTGTTTCCAATGAGCCTGTAAATAAATATAACAAATTATTGATTAAAAATTGATTGATTGGAAATCATGCAAATAATTTCTATTTTATTATTTACTTTGGTAGGGAAAAGGAACAATGCCGGACGGTCCTGCAAGGGCAATTGTTTCGTGACTGGTTGCTTCGCACGATTCTAAAAGAATGTAAAAATAAAAATGTTCCAGTAACAATTGCAAGAGAAGAATTCAAATTAAAACAGAATTATATGAACTTTTATATAACATACCTGTAGTGCCTATACTGGATGGTCCTGTAATGGGTTCTTCGGTCATGGTATCAATGTGCTTATACAATTTCTTGTAGCAACTTTGACAAATGAAAGAGCTACTCTCATCAATTTTAACCTTTTTTTCCACAGCATGGTCGTACAATTTTGCGTTGATTTTTCTGGAACACGAACTCAACACCCAAACACTACAAATTGAACACTTACGTTTCATTTTACGATATTCTTTGATATAACTGTTCTGATATGATACTTTGTTTTCAACTGGTAACTTCTTACATAAATTTCCGTGTTTTATATGATGTTTATATTGTACCTACGATCAAGTGAAGTGAACTGCAGCCTAGACTACAATAGGTATTGAATTGTTTCTCGGCTATAGCGATCAGGTCTATTTGCAGACGGGAGCGAGTAGAGCGGAATTTCTAAAGCGAGAAAGCAACAGAATAACAGATAACGCAAGCGAGCGACGAGTATGAAATGAAAGAGATGTTGTTCACTCTGCTGCTTCTCCGCTTTAGAAATTCCACTCTACTCCCTCCCGTCAGCGAGTAGACCTGATCGCTACAGCCGAGAAACAATTCAATTCAATCTCACAGGTCGATAAACATTCTACATCTACAGTAGGTAGTCAATACGTATCAACGGTTCTTCTTTTAAATAATAATACCAATGCCCCTCTGTGTAACGAAAAGAATGTTAGGTAATCAAATTGTCAATATCTACCTAAAGTCTCATTAGTCTTAGTTGCTATAATATTATATAATTATGTCAAGTAAATATTATTTATTATATAATATTTACTTGACATTCTGTGACCTACTCATAGATTTCATTAGTCATAGGTTTGATTGGATGGAGACGCATGGTAATCTACCATGCATCTTCATCGTTTCTACAGGCGGGTGATGTATAAAATGAAGAGTAATGATTTATTATTAAAAAAATTGTATCTCTAAAACGACACGCAGAACATCTCCAATTTTTTGATATGTTATGTAAAATTGAATGCTCTTTCATTTAAAAATACTAAAACAAGGAGTCGTTGAGGCCCCTCGCAGTCAAATTCAAGAAAAACTATTTGTTTTGTATTTTTTTCATACAAAAATTGATATATTCAAAGGTTTCGTATTTTTGCTTGGAAATTCAAAAAAATACCAATACAATGGCCAAAAATGACTAAAATCGGTTAAACGGTTTAGGAGTTATAAATTTTTGAAAATTGAAGATTTTTGAAAAATCACGATTTTTTGGACCAGTCTAACGCAGAAAGGTCCAGTCTAATAACGAAATAAAAAAATACGGGTCTAATATTTTTCGATGTTGAACAATCCTACCGAATATTATAAAATTCTGAGAGATCGTATAACTTTTTTTCATGGAATTGCTGTATATATATATTTATAAATCTATATATATATATAAAAAAAAAATTAATTTATACTTTTTTTTATTTATATAAAAAAAACACTGTGACAACTTATTCATTGTGGAACAAGATGAGTTTAGTAAGCTTTTTTCGAATGGATGAGTTTAGTAAGCTTGCTTCGAACTGTTATAAATTTTCGCATATTGCTCCATGCGAAACTTAAAAAAAAAAATCAACACACAACTTCAGCAACAAATTCCGATGATTATTCAAAGCACTCTGGTCCAATATGTGTTCTGTCAGTCCTGAAAAAACATCCGGTGCATCATTCGATATTCAAAGAAGAGTTTGATTAATTAACAAATCGTAGTATTTCCCCACATTGAAGTTATCTTTTCCGTTGGTGAGAAGCTTCAGCTCTAATTCTGCTATTTTGCACGCCAGTAAAATATCTGCGTGCACTTCCAAGTTGCCAGACCCATTGGAAAGCTCATTCAGGCAATCTTCGCATTTGATTTTTTGCAGCAATCTTCTCTGAACATATGCCGCAGAATATGATAAAGCATGCTGTCGGAGGCTATCATCGCTATCATCAACTGTTCTTATCGTACGATTAACTTCCATGTTTAATGCTCCTACCGATGTTATCAAAGGTTCAATTCTTGCTTTACTGAGAGAATCCAAGAGAAATTTGATTGTGTCATCTGCACGTAGCATTGTTACCTCATCAAAATGTATGCAGTTTGCACGTCCTGATGTAGAAACTTGATTGTTCACGATAAGACGTTTGTAGGCAGCTTTGAATTGAATTGCAGTTGGGTTATTGTTGTTTCCTCCTTTGGAACGTATTGCTGAGAAGAAAGTTTCTAGATGGTCTTGGCTAACTCTATAACATAATATCTCCTGCAATTCACCTAGCAGCTCCACATGATGCTCATACATATCAGAAAAACTTTTGATTGCAACTAGAAACCCGACAAACCCGGTTTTGTTGATTGTATTAATTAAGTTTGTCCAAATTATTTTACCTTGTCTTTCTTGTTGTATTTCCAGCTCTTTAATATATTGTTGCGCTTTTTCGAAATTGGTCGTTTGAAGCCCTTGGCGTGTAAGGAGAGTATCGAATATAAGCTATCCACATACATTTGCGTTGTACGCATGTATTTGTGATGGTTTTTTATGCTTTGAACACTGCATGTTGTGCGTTTGACTGTCAGCTTTCTTTTGTTTACTTGTTTGTGCAGTTCAAATTCTGCGTTTTCAAAATGTCGCGTATTGAAAAGGAAGTGAAAAAGGTTCTGAAGGTTCTGGACACATGGCTAAGTGAGAAGGGTATTACTATGCGAAAATTGGCGAAGCGGTTTGGAATGCATCATGCGAGTGTTAAAACCATCATTAATAAGTTTGGGGAAAACTATTCTTTGGATGAGCTACCAGGAAGAGGCAGAAAACCCGGTTCTTCCAACCCGAAACTGGAGCAGAAAGTGGTATCTCTAATCATGAAGAACAAATCAATGTCAATACGTGATTTGGCCAAAAGAGCAGGAACAAGTGTCGGAATGATCCAGCGTATCAAGAGGCGAAACCACCTGAAGACCTACAAGAAGCAGAAAATCTCGAAACAAAGCGCAGAACAGAAGAAGCGAGCAGCAACAAGGGCCCGGAAATTGTATTCGCGTCTTTTGCAGCGTCCGGATGCATGCGTTTTGATGGACGATGAGACCTATGTAAAGGAGGACTCAAAAACCCTTCTAGGTCCACAATACTTTACTGCCGTCGTTGGGGAGGATGTGAGCGATATGGACAGGTCGATTCAAGTGGAGAAATTCGGTCGAAAGGTACTGGTATGGCAAGCAATATGTTCCTGTGGTTTGAAGTCAACCATTTTTTACACTACCGGAACTAAAAATGCGGAAATCTATCGATCTGAGTGTCTACAGAAGAGATTGTTGCCTTTATATAAGAAGCATAGTACACCTCCACTGTTTTGGCCGAATTTAGCGTCGGCTCACTATGCCCAAACCACTCTCAATTGGCTTGCGGAAAAGGGTATAGATTTCGTTGATAAAAATATCAATCCACCAAATTGCCCGCAGCTTCAACCCATCGAACGTTACTGGGCAATCGTGAAGAGGGTCTTCAAGAAGACTGGTAAGGCAGCTGGGTACATGCAGGAGTTCAAAAAAATTTGGGCTCAAGCGTCCAAAAAATGCGATGCAACACTTGTCCGGAACTTGATGAAGAGCATTCGATCCAAAGTTCGAAAATTCGTGAAGGAATAACTTAAATTTCATCCGGTCTTCATTATGTTCAAGTTTAACCTCGTACAATAAAGGATCAATTTTTTGTATGAATAAAATATCGGTTTTCAACAAAATTTGAAAGAAAGTTTGTGGATAGCTTATTTTCGATACATTCCTTACACTTAATCTACTTTTTACAGGTTTTGCTATGTACACTTTAATTCTACGGTTAGATGAAACTCCTGTGATTACGATATTACTGTGTGAAAATAAAATTCAAATCTCGGCGGGGCTTTTTTCCTTTTTTTAAAAAAAAAAACCAAAAACAAATTTAAAAAAACTTGGTTTGGGGGAAATTGGAAAAAAAACAATTTTCTGTATTTCTGTTTTTTATTTTTTAATTTAAGTTTTTTTTTTTTTTATATTTTGGTTTTTTTTTTTTTTTTTTAAAAAAAAATAAGGTAATATTTTTTTTTCGTGTTTTGGAAAATTTTTTTTTTTTTTTGTACAGCGCTGGGGGGGCGCCCTTTTTTTTTTTTTAGCTATCTTATTCCACCAGGTCTTCATCTGATTGATGTCTTTGACAACCTTTCCCTTTGCCTTGAGTCTCCTCTTCATGATTGCCCAGTATTTCTCAATAGGGTGGAACTGGGGGCAGTTGGGTGGGTTAAGGTTTTTCGGAACAACCTGTACCCCTTTCTCTGCATACCATTCTTGAACGACTTTGCTGTAATGACAGCTTGCCAAATCTGGCCAAAACATTACGGGATGGTCGTGGGATCGAATGAACGGCAAAATTCGTTTTTGGAGACACTCTTTTTGGTATAGTTCCGACGTCATTGTCTTATTTGTAACAAAAACTTTCGTTTTTTTGCCACAGCTGCAAATGCCCTGCCAAATCATGAATTTTCGTGCAAATTTGTCGGCAAAAACAAATTCAAATTTGGATGGAACATCCCCTCGAGCCGTTGCCAAGTAAAATGTTTGACCTGGGATTTGCCCGAAGTCAGCCTTGACATAGGTTTCATCGTCCATCAGAAGACACCCGTCGAACTTGGTCAGCACCTGGTCGTATAAATTCCAAGCACGGATTTTGGCCACACTATTCTTTTTTATGGTCCGATTTGGCTGTTTGCTAGCTCGATACGACTTGATTCCTTCCCGCAGTCGAGTTCTCTTCACGGTACTATGGACAGCACCGAATTTTCTGGCCAAATCACGGTCCGACAGATTGGGATTCCTCTTAATCGTCTTCAAAATCTTACCACGCAGTTTCCGGTCGACAGTTCCACTCCGACGATTGGCTTGAGGCTTCCGAATCGTCGTCAATGTTTCCTTTCACCGTTTGATAACGCGCCATACGGTATTTCTGGGCAATTTCAGCTGCTTAGCTAGCCTAGATGCAGACCACAATGGATTTTCCAAATAACTGTGCACAATTTTTTCCCTTCTTTCGGCTTCCATGTTGATTGTTTACAAAGTACAGTTGATTTGCGGAATGTCAAAACTACATACGTAAAGCTGACAAAATTCCCGACACGTGGGCGCCAAGAACTTCCAAATCCGTCCACCAGGAGCGCCACAATATGAGCAAAAGTTTGTTCCAATTCTAAATGAAGCAAGCCTTATCAATCGTTTCAAACGAATTGATCGATCACTACCAACGCTTTGAATGAAATGGCTATGACTGATGCTTGGATTTCGCTGATATCACCAATACAAATACAAAACAATAAGTTTTTTATCGTAGGACTTCGTTTCTCTTTTCTATACCGGGTGTCATTTCAAAATGTTGTAAAATGAGAGCGTTACGCCAAAGTGAAAGGTTTTTGAACGCTAATAACTCTCGTTCAACTCAACACAATGACTTTATTCATACACCATTGGATCAGAAAAACTCACAACATTTTTGCATTGAAACTACAATTAAGTGCTTTTAGTATAAGTAGTTCGATTTTTCACTTAAAAATGACCTACTTTTGCTCCCATACAAATCTCCGTAAGAACAGTTTGAAAATATGCATTTCTCTTTCCGGGTCCTCAAAAACGGGTAACAAATGGTTCAAATTGTCTTCTTCTTTTTATTTCATTTAGTCTCATTCCATGATGAATACAGAACAAGCCACACCCCTCAGCTGCAAAAATATTTTGCTTTGTTACCGGTGTCTGATTTTATAACTGTGGCCCGTCCCCTCTTTAGAATTTTACTTCGTACTGTATTTTCGTCCCTCTCTTCATTCAGAGCTATGCTATCAACGCTAGTATATACCACGCGAGATAAACCGAAATGATTTCAGTTTTCGACACGAGCTCTCAGCTGGTAGTTCGAACAGCAAGAACAGCAGTGGTTCGTATTTGCAAGACCGGCAAATCGGACACTTACCGGTTTCCATGTCTACCCAATACAATGACAAAATTTCGGGCCACTGAAAACTGGCCAATCGTCCCTTATGGAATCATTTCGGTTCATCTTGCGTGCTATATACTAGCGTTGAATAGCATGGCCCAGAAAGATGAAGAACACGAAAGTGCAATATGGAGTAAAATTCATGAGAAGAGACAAAAATATGGATCTATTTAATTAACATTTTAACCAACCATATGTGTAATGATACAAATAAGATGATACCATTATAACTATAAAGCAAAGCGGTCCTACGTGAACCTTGCGGTCATATCCCTGATATAACCCACCACTAATCTTTTTTTTCAGTCGGAAAGGTGGAATTTTTAATTTTAACTACGGGTTAAGTCCTTTGGGGTTTGTATTGGGGGTTTTTTGTGTGTGAAAACGTGTAAATTTTTTTAAAAAGAAAAAAAAAAAAAAACAACCCACGGAAAGTGGGTTCACACTTATGGTTTGTTTTTTTTTTTTTTTTTTTCTTTTTTTCTTTCTCTTTTTTTAATTCTACTTTTTTTTTTATTCACAATCAAATAATAAACATTATTGTTTCCAGCTCGTAATTGTTTAGGTATTGAATTTGAACCCTTTTTACACACACGCCTTATTCAAATGTTGCGTTGGAAATTAGTTTGGTGTTTTCTTTTGCATCCATGAAAGAAGAAACAAAAACATGGTTTTCAATGGTAAAAAAAGTTCCGTTTGTAAAGGATGACCCTGAGGATGTGTAAACAAACGCTACTGGTGCGACATCTACAATTTTGAAGAGGGTAGGTGAAACTCGACTTATCTGTCAAGATATTTAGCCTCTGGTTAGATCGGACTTGTATTCGCGTTGTCGCACTTATAGAATCACACCGCGCAATCAAAGTGGGCTAAAAAGCGCAACAACTAGGCTTGTTGCAAACTCGGCAGTCAAAATACCATTACCGCATCGCAAGTGCGACTTAGTATATGAGCGACAATAGAAACAGTGATGTTTTTAAAGCAGCATAGGCCCTTTTAAAAGTTTTGTTGACGTTTATATTTTTGGGTGTAGTAGTGGAGAGCGTTATTTGTTTATATTTTTTCTTGATTAAAATCAGTACGATTAACATATGTACACAAATGGGATTAATGTTTTTCGTGATATTATTAAAATTGATACATATCAGTGGCAACTTTTCCGTATTAAATTGGAAGAAAATTATCAGAATCGAATGTTCTGTATGTTGCTAAACGATCAACGGTAAGTGAACGAATAAATTGTGAATAACTTGTGTACTCAGTGTTCGGTATTCAGTGCATATTCACCGATTTCCACTGGAGGACTGCTTATTGAGCTCAAGATAGGTTCCGCTTCCCTACGTTGTTGGACAAAGTTAATGGAATATTTATGCGTCTTCTAATGTTTTTCAACGTTCCGCTCATGTACATGATTTTAAGTTGAAATTTTGACCAATATAAGTTAAAACATTGAAGTCGACAAATCATAATCATCCATCTGATTTGAGTCGATGTTTTTGATTTGTCGACTAGTCAATATCAGTTACACAAATTTGAGTGACTCCACTATTGACGAAAGTGAATCAAAAACGATTCAAAACTGAGTTAAAATGGCTGGCCGTGTACAGAAAGTTACAAATCAGCATCCGCGAAATACAGACGTGATCGGAATAATGCTTTTCTGCTGGAATCCGGCTAGTTAGAAGACGTTCCGAAAGCAATCCGTTTGTGACGAGATTGTTTTGTCGGTATCGTGAAGACGATGGATCATTTTCGGCCCTGTACGTTAGGGGAGAAAGGGTCGAGTATAAATCACAGTCGGTTGTTAGTTTACTCGGTTTCGTTCTTCAGGACCTAGAGCCCAGCAGTGCCGGTTAGTAAAACCTTTGAATCGGCATTCTGGGCATACCGCCTGAACAACCGTCTTCAACCAGAGCTAGTAAAGACTAGGCATTTAACATTTAGACAAAAGAACAAATAAACCTAATCGACCGACTGGAGCGAACATCGGACCCTAAATCATGATGAACCTGATTGTTCCATCTTTTGGATCAGGATTAAAAATTGCTAGTAAATAAAAGATGTAAAAAAAAACGTCATTAGAGGTGACAATTAGATTGCGTCTTATGAAATGCCTTCTAACCGATTGATAATTAAAACAACATTGACAGCGGATTTTTGACCCGCATTTAAAACCGACTTCATTCATTGCAGAAAAAAAAGTTCTTTTATCATAGAAGAGGTATATTCATTTGTTATGCTCATCAATTACACTGTAACCATGAATACTGAAAAGGTACACATCATCATTAAACTGGGTCAAAATGATTTTCACTGCTCTTAAATATTTTATGGAAATCCAAGGCACTGCTATTGATATTAAATTATTCTGATACGGTTGATTGAAACCAATTAACACTTGTGTAAACCTAGTAACGGTCGTTTGAATCTGGGTGCGCCGCGATTGAATGAACTCTTGAACTTTTGGACAATCTCACAGATGTGAATAAATATACGCAAAACCAATTTTCATATCCTACGTCTCAACACAGTTACTGACATCATGCATTTACAGCATTAGGTAAAACATTGTTCCAGATATTAAAAAAAACACCCCTCGATTGAAACGCTGTGTCTGGTCGTAAAAAAGGTCTCGAAGTCACAATGATTTTCTAGACAAAATCTAGCCATGCACCATGGGCGGTCAGAGACGAACCAGCCACAGGCTGAAAGTCTCTTTAATAGAGAAACCAAATCAAACCAAATCAAACCATGGGCAAGTTCTATTAAAAAAAAAAAAAACTTCTTAAAGGTCTTTAGAAAGATAGTGGTGCGAATTTCCAGTGTGCTAATTTGGAAATTACCCAGAGTAGTGCGGGGATAACTTTTACCTCTCGCAGTGTTGCTAATTCAAAAGTGGCACACCCATTCGATGTTAGCCCAGTTCACCAAGTGGTGAATTTCGTTGCAACTTTTTTGTGGCATATGTCGACTTTGGTAATATGTTCCAGGGCACGTTCAGCATACTTTGTAATCTGATTGTGTGCCACCCACCCCCACATGGCGAGAATCATGGGAGATCAAAGGAACACTTTGTGGCTTTGGGTGTCGTTCGGCTGCGATGGGGGTGAAATGAAGTGACAAGTGTGTGACAGTTAACATTCTTGAGAGGATGATTTATGAATATTGAAATTGACGAGTGATAGCCTTGGCAACATCAACGGGCCCGTCGGGAAATGGAGCGGCAGAAATATTAAAATAGGAAAATATATTGAATCGCGAAGCCGCTCAGTTGTGCACAACTGATTGATGTTTCAATGCGGATTGGGGATTGCGGATGCGGGCTAGGGTTGCGATTTGAGTTAGTTAGATCAAACGCGCCATTCAACGAGACGTGTTCAATCTTAGGGACTGATTACAAACAACTGAATTCTTCTAAATTTATTGCGTAACGATTGAGGAAAGTTGAGTGCATTGATATGCTTGTCCCCCTCTCAGTTGTTGTAGATGGGCATTGAAATAATATTTGGTCAAATGAAAAGTCATTCTAATGGAGATTGCTCGTAAGTTAAACTTAAAACACTGAAGTAGTTAAAAACGTTCAAAGTCTGATTCCATAAGATAATCAGTTCCTAAATGGGATGATTATTCTTTTAAAACGCCCTCTAATTGGGTTGTTCAATTCGCATTTGGCTTCAATGCGTATCAATGCGGTTTAATGAAGTTACACCAGTACGGTGGCTCTTTGCTACTACTTTTATGAGAATTATTCCCCATAGTAAAGTTCATAATTTTTGACTGTATGTGGATTGTTCTATTTTGTTTGTTTTGATATTCTCTGCCCACTTGTCTAGTTTTTACGGCAGAAATACTCTCCCAGGAGAATTATTATCAACCGAAGTGACTGCTCACATGTGTATCACATTTTAGTACGAGAATCTACAGTACCGGCAATACTTAATAAAATATACACTCAATTTCATCTCATAAAGCATTTGTATTTAACTAAAGTGAAGAAATTTGTCAGAAACAGATAATTTCCCATCAACTTGAGAGGCTCTAGAAGTGGACAGTAATTTATTGCTAGAACGAAGAGAAATGAAGAGAAAGTATTGATAAGGTGTGGCCCAGTTAGAATTGGAACATAGACTATTGCGCATATTTCGGATATACATTAACAAAATAGTATTCTGTTATAACTAAAATGTTCGACTTTATGTGAACTTTAGAGGGAAAACACAAAAAACATTAATCATCTCGATTTCGAAGAAATTGGCGGACTTTTCCCGGAATACGTTTCATCAACCGGCGCACATTATTCTCATCCATCGTTTTGGCAATCTTATTCCACTTGGTTCTCAATTCATTGATGCTTCTGTCGACACTGCCACTCGCATTCAGCTTCCTCTTCATAATAGCCCAAAATCTCTCTATCGGTCTGAGCTGGGGACAGTTTGGTGGGTTGAATTATTTCGTTATAAACTAAATCCCGTTAGTTTCATACCACTGTAGCACTGTTTTACTGTAATGACAGCTTGCAAGATCTGGCTAAAACATGACAGGTTCATTGAGGGATCTGATAAATGGCAATATTCGCTTTTGGAGACATTCCGTTCTGTACAGCTCTGAATTAAATATTTTATCAGTGATGAAAACCTTGGTCTTCCTACCGCAGCTACAGATGCCTTGACAAATCATGTATTTACGTGCAAATTTATCTGCAAACAAAAAACTTGAATTTGGCAGGAACATCTCCCCGAGCCGTAGCCAAGTAAATTTTTTGTCCCGGTAGCTGTTTGAAATCGGCCTTTTCATAGGTTGCATCATCCATGAGAAGACAGCCATTGAATTTTATCAACACCTGATCATACAGTTTTCTTCCACGGATTCTGGCCACATTGTTCTGCCTTTGATCCCTATTTGGTTGTCTACAGGCACGGTATGACTTGAAGCCTTCCCGGAGATGAATCCGCTGCACGGTAAGACGTGCGGCGCGAAACTTTTTGGCCAAATCGCGGTCTGAGATGTTGGGGTTTGCCTTAATGATCTTGATGACTTTGTTCCGCAGTTGACGGGTGACAGTACCCGCACGACGCTTGCTTTGAGGCTTTCGATCCGTCGATAAAGTTTCTCTGTACTTTTTCAAAACACGCCACACGGTATTTCGGGGAAAACCCAACACTTTAGCAAGTTTTGGCCTAGAGCACGGAGGGTTTTTCAAATGATTGCGCACAATCGTTTTTCTCCTTTCTCCTTCCATTTTGTATTTCTCTGAAGCACGTTCGAACTGCACCGCGAAATAAAAACTTCTGATGTTGTTATTGTTATAGGGAAGACATAATATGTCATAGTTTACAAATCCGACCACTAGGGTCGCTGTAAGAATCAAAAATGTTTGTTCCAATACTAAATGGGCCACACCTTAGCGTTACTTTGTATGTATGTATGTATGTAAGGTAGCCACCATCCCTTCTAAGACCTTGTCATGTATGCAGCTCCACTTAATAGCAAGATCAAATTGAGTTACCGGTTTGCATTCACAGTAACGCTGTATGAAGGGCCAAAAACGGTGGGGCGGACCCGTAAGCAGAGACACTTACGCGAAACCCGCGGAAACATGAGATTCTCCTTCCAACGATACGATCCAACAAATCGAATAACCCAATTCGCAATACTCATTAAGCTTTCTACGGGATGGCTTGTTAAGAAGGGCGCGTCACTCTCACTGAAACTGTTGGAGTAGAATTCACAGCACCACAATCGAATCGGTAGGATAAAGAAAATGATACTGTTTGTTCCCTCCTAGACGCCGGTTGTCATACCACTCCATTGTCCAATTCCAGCTAGAGTGATACCCTGATGCTCCCTCCCTTCCCAATATATATTTAATGTCATATAGTAATGTATAAAATATAGTGAATTAATATTATAATTATAATAAATATAGCGAATGAATATTATAATGACAAATAATATAGTGAATGAATATAAAAATGAAAATAACAATTCCATTTGTGGACCTGAAAGTTTAGACAATGTAGCTGCGAGAAAAAAAATTGATTTAAAATTATCTCATCAAACTTAATATCCATGGATAATCTGAAATTATATAGCAATAGAATGGTAAACCCAAAATTTCGATGTGCTGTTCCGTTTCCTTGCAATAATTTATGTAGTGAGTCTCATCGGAAATAGCGATGTTAATGAAATGAATTTAAATGTAATTATGTCACATCATTTAATATCATAACATAAAATAATAAACTGACGTTAAAATATAAAATAATAATACCAGCAAGCCAGTAAACTATAGTAGAATACATATATCCGTAACTAATCTGATCATCCACTCATCGAAAGACTTCCACTGTTGCAGTTTCTATTGAAATAAGATCTACTAAGATTAGAATTTGTTTTCACAATAATAGTCAGAGAACATAATAAGCGTAGGTACAAGATATATATGACATCTACTGGTATGTTACTGAAAATAAAAATTAGATGTGTATTAATTTCATAATAATATTGGAAAAACTGAAGACAGCTAATAATAAGGCGAAATAAATTTCAGATGAGTATGAATCTAAAAACTGAATCTTAATAAAACTAAAAAAAATAAAAAATTAGGAAATTGAATTTTTCTATAGCTCTTGTACACCCATAAATGATTCCTCATGTCTGTGAAATAGGAAATGAATGATTGTAAACTGTTAGGTTTTGAATTAATATATATTTCTGATGAAGAAGGAAAGTGCTTTTTTAAGTAGAATTTTTCGAATATGATCCTTTCTAAAAAAAAAAAAAACAATAAAAACCTTCCTATCTTTTCAAATACATAACGTAAGTTAGATGAGCTATAACTGACAAGGATGCATAAGGATGCGAAGCTGAAAATGACTTATAAAAAAGCATACAAAATGTAGTGAATGGATGTTATAATATAAAACGATAATAATTTCATTTGTATTTATGTGTCTGCAGATTGTGGTCCTGCTGCAAATGTATACGAACCCGCACATCCACCATGAACCTGAAAGCTTAGATAATGTATCATGGCCACCAGAAAAAAAAATTGATTTTAAATTATTTCACAAAACTTGGGATATCCATGGATGATCTGAAATTGTATAGCATATAAAGAATAATGAACCTAAAATTTCGATGTGCTGCTCTGCTAATAAATGTGATATAACCACAATGGAACTGACTCTTAGCTTCGGGTCTTGATCCCTACTGAGCCCTTGCGGCACGTCAAGCCGGCCAGTTCAGCGCAAGGGACACCTTAGCGTTACTTTGTATAGCCCAAAAAGCTATAGTTACTACTGTAGATATTAAGTTCTGAACTTAACTTATATAGCCCTAAAGGCTACTGTTCCAACTGTAGTCTGAAGTTTTGAACTCAAGTACATTTTGGATGACCTAGATCCTCCCAGAAATATACAAAAATATGTAACGTTTATCAACGAAAATTTAATAATACGTATGCATGTGTATAATATTCTAAAACAACGCTCTACACTATTAATAAGGCATTTATTTTTTTTCCTCATGAACTTGTTCATATTCAGGTTGTTCTAGGTCGTCAATTAGGCCTCAAATACAAATGTTTTATGTATTTTCAAGATACAAAAATTGATGGAAAACAAATTTGCCGAAGACAGTGTACACCTTTATTCAGTCTGTGTGATTTTATACATAATCCTTTTGGGGCAAGGTTTAACATTTATGAATTTTTCAATAGTATGTGGCCCGAAATCAACAATGTTCTGTATTGAAATTGATGCGTTGAAATACTTCCAATCAATTGGTGTATAATTTTTGAATTTTTTTTTGAGAAATGACTGAGATATTAATGCCTAAAACCTGCCCGCTTTTCGTGACGGTCGCAATGCGGTTTATTTTTGAATTGCACCCCAGTATAGAAAACAAAGACGTAGTCCTACCTAAAAAGTCTAGTTTGCCGAACTCGTTTATACAATATTAAAATATTAAATATTGCCAATGCCTCAACCCACCAGCCGTTGATCCAGTGAAAGCTTCAAGTATGCTGTGTATGCCATGTTACCTCCGATTCAGGTCAACTTTGATCTTCTAATTGACGAATGGAACTTGTTAAAATGCTAGGTGCTGACCTAAAGTACAGAGTACAGAATTGAGGAGTATTGGAACCAGTTTTTTTTTTACTAAGAAAACGGCTGTAGGTGAGCCTACATACCCTCAGGTGATTAAGGTAGTGAAAACAGCTTCACATGGCAACGGCTCAAAAAAGGAATGGAGAATCAAGATATGTCAGAAGTAATTCTAGCACAGGCCATGCTGGAAGGCGTTTCAACTGTGCGCATAGACCCGTCTTCGCAAAAACGAGCTGCGGACCAAGTGCAGGAGGTCGTGGAAAAAAAAAGTCGCTTGATTACAGGCTTCTTTACAAAGAAAAAAAAACCCAAAATAGTGATACTGCGCCGCAGTAGAATTCATTTTTGCAAACGAGGGTGATCCGTTAGTTCATTTTTACTGTGTTTATACAACGAATGTATAAAAGATTTAAAAATACTAAAATTTGGAAATCACTTTAAAGTCACTATTTTTATTATTTTAGTCACTTAAGTCACTATTATTTATCCATACTTCCGCTACCAGCCCTCCCAAGTAAAATTCCTAACACCATCCTGCTTTATTAAGTTTTATTAAAGTTTTATGAAAGCCACTTGAAATCAATTTGGTTTTATTATAGCACCAAGAGGTGCCAACAGGTTTCATATTTTAGTCAGGTTTGTGAGAACCTACACAGCTTGTTTAAGACGATCTTAAAACCTAGTTTCTCAAATTCCTTTTACTCCTATCAAAGGTTTTATTTCGACTTTATGAGCTCGTAAAATGCTGTATTGAAATGCCGTTTTAGGACTCATTGATTTTATCTTATTATGGTCAGTTGAAAAAACATTTTAACACCATTTTGCCACCAGTAAATGGATTAAACGGCAAATTGGCATTGAAGGAAGTCGCCATAAGATCAAATAGTTTTATAATAGTCATTGCGAAGAAAAATTGGCTTTATGGCAAAATTGTGATTTTATTCCAATCGCCATATTGAAATATAAGAAATAATTGAAATGTGGAAAAATAAATGCATCAAACTTTCATTGGTTTGCAAATAAACTGTAGATTGGAGACTAATTTCGGGCTTCTTTTAATAATCTCATCCAATTCCAAGCACTTTTTAGGAAATTTATGATTAATTTATCGAATATATTTGTTTTAATTTATGTTGTTGTAAATTCGCATAATTTCCGAGGCGCATTAATTTCTGGCTCATATCGTGCCAATATCCACCATTAAAATAATTGCGCATATAATTTGGATCATAATACGCTGTAAAAACACAATTAGTTTTGGATATTTTGCTATCACACAAAATTTCCCGCAACACGAGACCTTTTTTTTTGAATGTTAAATGAATCAGAAGAGCAGAGAATCGAATAAAGTAGACCAAAAAAAAACATCCTCGATTTCACAGTGAAGTTTGACAGCTGTGGCCATTTAGCCACATTCTGGTTTTCATGGCAGACAATAGGTTTTATGAAGGTTCTCAAGTGGTCATAACATCTTTCACTAGAAGATTTATGTTCTTATAAAGGTTTTATCAAATTGTTTTCACAACCGTCTATAGAGTGGGCCATTTTGTACAAATTTCGGCTTTAAAAGAGCATAGAGGAGGTGTTGGTAGACAAAACAGTTTTGAATGTAGTTCAATCAACAAAGACGAAGAAGTGCTATACGGCTGGAATAAAACTAAAATTGTTACTTGGGCTGTGTACTGCTACCGGAAAAGGAAAGATTCAAGATAAGTTTATGCAGAAAAAATGTCAAAGTTCCCGAAAAAATACCGAAAAAATTTGGTTTGGCAGGCGATTTGCACCTGTGGGCTAAAAAGCGAAAGTTTCGTGACAACTGGCAATGTCAACCAAGATATTTATGTAAAGGAATGCTTGGAGAAACACTTATTGCCTTTCTTGAACAAACATAGTTGTTCCGTGCTGTTTTGGCCGGACCTCGCTAAATCATACCCAAGGAGAAAAACCCTCCAAACTCGCCGGAACTGCGCCCATTTGAAAAATATTGGGTAATCGTATAGAGAAAACTCAAGAGAACTCAAAAAACAGTTGGAAGTGAAAACAGTTCAACGCAAATCGACGTTCAGCATCAAATAAGGTGGATATAACAGCGGTACAAAACTTGATGGAAAACGTAAAGCCCGACAGTTCGTATTTGGTGAATTGGAAGCCTAATCAAATAATATTTCTGTGTTTTGTAGACGATAAACTTCAAAAAGGAATAAAGATTGATCATTTATGTAATAAAATAATCAGCATGCGGAAATATATCTTGAACGACAAATAATGATGAATTTTGAGTGCTGTCGCGACTCATCTTGCGGTTAAAGTCACACATTTTACACGGAAAATAATTTTATCTGCTTCAAGCTTAGACAACATTTTTAGACCTGCTAGTATAAAGTAGCAAGGTGCTTAGATGAAGGTTTGTTCCTCGTGAAACGAGTATATAAATATAAATAAATAGATATAACTCCCTAAAATAGACTTCTATGACTTTTCTATTATGTGAATAAGAAATGCGATGTATACGTACATCGGTTTTTTCATACCATGTATATCGCACCCCATCAACTCACACTTAAGCATTTGGAGAAGTCTTTATTCAGACTATAATACTTTTATTAAAATAACATACTCCTGTTTTATTCAACCACTTTGACAGCTGATTCCACGGTTGAAAATAATAAGCAAATTGATTTAACACGTATAGCCTGCCACGTTTGTAATAGTGACAACTTGCGGTGTGAAATCAATCAGAATCATTTCCAGTCAGAATGCCCTGATAATGTGTAACATTTTAATCGACTTTGAATTATCGTTATTTGAACGAAATTCTCTACATGGATTTGACTGAGAAGCTTGAGTATATCCAAAATGTTAGGAATTTTAATGCTTAGGAAATATTTGTGCGATTGCATTTAAAAAAAGCAGTATTCATACACCCCTCTATGGGACTTAATATGAAAGTTACCTGTCACTTAATCTTTTTAGTGTCCTTTATTAAACCTATTATATTTCATTTGAAAATTGTGATGAATCGTCTATGCGATCGCTAAAAATGGTTTTGTGCGCATAAAATAAATCTAATTTAACGGAACATAAAAAGCCACATTTATTTATTGATTTTACAACCCCATTTCTGAAACCGACCTATGCATTTCAGCATTAACCTTAATTTAAAAATTGTAGCTCGGAAAAAGTATGTTGCATAGGAAAATTATTTCACAACAAGTTGTAGTGTAAAATTAACTTAATTGTAAAAAAATTAAAACCCGAGGAAATTTTTTTTTTTGCAAAAATTTGATAACACTAAATTTTAAGTAACTCAAACCCTCTTTGATTCTCTTCATTTTTTGTGAAAAAACTTGAAGACATTGGACTAACTACCGGCATTGGCATGTCTTATCGTTTGTCTTAACCTATTATCGGTAAATTAAACCATGAAGTTTTTTTTTTGCGAAGTGGGTATCTGGAACATGAAGTACCTTTACGCAAAATCTCAGAACTTAAGGACTTTAGTACCCCCATGACGATAAGACATGCAGAAGCCTGCATATATAAAAAAAAATCAGTTACGTAGTTCCTTCGCCTTGGCATGGATTACTTAGAACTATCGGAAAACTGCAATATGTATCACTTTTAATTTGTTCGAATCTTTCAACGGAATATCCTCATAAAAATCTTTTAAGTGAGTTAAGTTATTTCTTTTTAATTACGTTATAATTGCTTATTCTTTGAAATATATGCGTGTTTCGTCTCCTTCCCAGTTCCAAGTAACAGTGGTGTCTGAGTACTAAGTTATCTCCGTGATTGGAAACGTAAGTAAAAACAGTCAAATACACGCAAACGCAAACGCAACGTATCTATTATGGGCAGGCCTTCAAAATGAGAGGTATGTTCTCGGATATTAAAACCAACTGTTTGGTAAAGGTAATGGTTTTGTTCAAAATGCATTTGAAATTCATGAATGGTATTTTGATTCTTACTTTCTTGATCAGCAACGGGTGTATTGAACTTGTGTAGATTTGATATTTTGACATGGTCGTAGCTTAAATGATCCACAGGGTGCGGCAGAACATAATGCGAAAATGTTCAAACTTGAGTATTGGGTTAATTCGTGTAGCTAGTGACTAATTTCTGTCGAAAGTGTATTTGTTTATGTTAACTTTCAAGTGCTGCATCCAAACATTCTATTTTTTTTATTGCAAATTCGTCAAAATGTTTGCGAAAGAAGTGATGACCAGTTTGTTGCTCGCCCAGAAGAAGCCGAAAGAGATTGCCAAGGTGGTAGGGTGCCATTTGGCAACAGTTTACCGCATAAAAAAGTCCCTGCAGGATGGTCCTAAGCAGCGGAAGCCGGAAAGCGGACGTCCGCGCTTTGCACGCACGCCGAACGTGATCAAATCGGTCCGTGCAAAAATTGCTCGCAACCCGGTGCGTTCCATAAGAAAACTTGCAAAGGAAGCCAATATTTCGGAGAAATCCATGCGGAGATTCATCAAAGAAGACCTGCATGCATCTTCCAGAGCCAGAGTGAAACGCCACTTGATTACGGACCGGGTCAAGGAGCTACGAGTGACTCGTTCCAAGAGATTGCTTTCCTTGTTGAAGAAGGAAAAATTAAAAATCCTGTTCTCCGACGAAAAGCTTTTCAGCATCGATGCTGTGGCCAACAGCCGCACGGACCGGTTCATTTCACCGCAGAAAATGGAGAACGTTCCGGAAAAAGTGAAATTCAAATTTCAAACCAAACATCCGGCTGGTGTCATGATGTTTAGCTTGGTGGCGTCCAACGGTTTGAAAATGCCGCCTGTTTTCATTGATGCTGGAGTTCAAATCAATACCGAAGTGTATATCGGTATTTTAAAGGACCATGTGCTTCCCTGGGTGAAGGCCAACTTCTCCGAGGACCAAAACGTTGTCCTACAGCAGGATGGAGCGCCGTGTCACACGTCCAAACGAACCCAACACTGGTTGAACGATAACATGAAGTTTTGGCCGAAGGATTTGTGGCCCCCTAGCAGCCCAGATCTTAATCCGTTGGATTATTCGATTTGGGCATATGTTGAAGCATGAGCCTGCAAAACATCACACCCTAGTGTGAAAACCCTGAAGTCAACCATAACACGCACATGGCAGTCAATGTCGGAGGACTACGTCCGAAAGGCATGCTCTGGCTTCCGGCGTCGGCTCGAGAATGTTTTTAATAAAAATGGAGGACACATTAAATAAATTTGTTTAAAAGGACTTTATAAAGATAAATGCACTCGAAAATGTTGATATTATTGCTTGAATTAGTTGAAAATGGGATTTGAAAGAAAAAGAACAAATTTTCGCATTATTTTCTGCCGCACCCTGTAGCTACTATCATGCTTGCCACTTGGTCGTAAGTATTGGCATAGCCTAGGTAGGTTTCGTGAAAGAATTTCTCCTTTTCTTCCTGCGCACAACATAAAGGGATTGACGTTTACAAGTTATGCCGGGTTCTCATTACACGACACCGTGCACTGGTCGGGGCGTTTTTGTGTGCTGGGTGGAAAAGTCACCTAGTCTAACTGACTATTTCGTTCCCTCCCAAAAAAAGGCACGTCCCAGACACAGCACGGTTTTAAAAAGAAAACTTCTTTATGCTTGTAAAGCCACCTGGAAACATGAGAGCAGGAGCATGGTGTCTGTCACATACAAATAAGAAACCCGGTTGGCGTAAAGAGTCTCCCGGCTAAGAGACACTCATCATGTCATCAAAGCAGTTTAACCAAAAAGGAAACTATTTTTTGAGAAAAGGGAAACGAAAATATTCACGAAATTTTTGGAATAAAGCAAGATGATTGAGCGTAAAGCTATACTGCTAGGTCATCAAAGCTTTTTGCAAAAAGGAATATATTTTTAAATATTCCGCGGAGCGAGGAAAAAGCCAAAACGTATCTATGGCAACGATGGAAAAATTAACTTGAAGTGATGGGCAAGAAAATTTAATATAATGTTAAACATTTAATGAACGTTTACTTATCCTGATTACGATTCGTTGTTCTTCATCCCCATTCGGAATTGTACGGAAATCCGACCGTATAAAGTCTACCGACTTTCTGAAATGCTAGATGAGCTAGACTACCCAAACAGCAATAAACAGCACCAGCTACCACTCTAATTGCTAAAATTTCCGAAACTAAATTCACAATTTCACAAATTCACATATACCGATTTTTAACAAACAGAGAAAAAAAAACGTGACAGCTCACGCAAAACTCAACCGTCAGCAAGAGATAGACATCTATTGACATTAATTCACCGTTCTCTATATATCACACGAATTGTTTTCCCAACTGGTTATTGTAGTGACGTCATCTGTGTTTTTGCTACACCTTATGTGTGTGATTTAGAGCCCTTGATTTTGGTTGTAATGACATTTCTTGAAGTATTTTTTTCGAGACAAGAACAAAGAATAATGCGAAGAAAAACTTGTGCTGCTTCGAATTGATTGAGCTCATTAGCATCCAACAATGTTTCTTTTTTTGCACTGGCTAAGAGGTACGTGAATTATAAATGTATTAAGAATAATTCAGTACAGAGTTCATACTTCTAGGGGATTTGAAAACAGGCAGAATTGATTGTAATTTATTGGTTCGAGTGTTCCGATAGCAACCGCATATTCGTGTGCTCCGAACATTTTATTCCATCAGATTGTGGAAATGCATCCAATAATTCTAGACAAAATCGTCAAAAGGTCGAAAGTAACAATTGTAAACAATGACGTTTTAACGTAAATATCCTGGAAATGCCAGGTTGCTAACATCTATATCGATTACCGACGGGAAGGTAATACCCAGTAAACACGAGATCGCATATAATAACGAATATGAGTATAACGTGGAGGCGATATGCGTACATTCAACATGGAGTTAAATGAACGAATGAACGTATATCGCCTCCACGTTGTACTCATATGCGCTATCATATGCGATTTTGTGTTGACTGGGTAACTCCCTGTAACTGTTTCTGGTGCTTTTTTGTTTGGGGGAACAACACATCCCCCAAAAATACACTCGGAACCCTTTTTTTAAAATTTTTTTTTGGGCTTTTTGGTTTTTTGTTGTAAATTTTAAAAAGGGTGGGAAGTGGTTTTTTTTTTGTGGGGGGATTTTTAAACACCGCGGATTTTTTTGGGGGGGGGGGGGGGGGGGGGGGGGCAAAAGTATACGCTCCATACAAAAAAAAAAAAAAATTTATTGGGATTGGGTTAGGAAGGGGGGGGGGGGGGGGGGTTTTGAAAAAATAAGTCTAGGTGGTTTGTGACGGGCCGGAACAAAAAAAAAAAAAAAAAAAAATAAAATATTGTTTATTAAGTTAACTAAGCATATTTTGTTGTTTTTTTGGAGGTAATTTTGCTTTATTTCTATTATTTTGTTGTTTTTTCTTCCCTTTAATAATAGAATGAGTGGAAATAAATAAAATCGAGATACTTTTTACACCACAATTTTTTTCACTTTTCGTGTCATTGAATCGTTCTAAGTTGCCCTTCCGTTCCGTGAGGTCACCTTTATCTTAAATAGAAGTCGTCGTTGGATCAACCCGGGCCGGATTTCCAATCTTCCTGTCGATTCTCTGGGGGAAACAACATTTCCGGCCTCTATTTTCAGCCTTGGATCTCCACTTTAAAGCGTTTTTTTTTCTTGTTGGCGGAGCATCCCTTCATTTTCTGTATCTCTCTCTAGGTTTTGCCTTGTTTAATCAAGATTTTCATCTCGTTTAGCCGTCCCTCGAAACAATGTTAAACACGACCCGTTTTTCTATAATATAAAAAAAAGCTTGGATATTTTTCAGTCCATCATTGGCTTTCATACACTCTGACACCGACTGATTAGGAAGAAAACTTCATAGAAATATGAATGAAAATCAATTTCTTTCAGAGACGCTTACCTTTGCTATTATTTTGTATAAACATAAACACAGAAAGGAATCGCAACGGTACAAACAATACCTCTTATTGACGAAAGATGCCATCACTACATGCTCACACGATTGGTTGGCGAAACTGGTAGCATTTCAAGACTCAATTAAATCATCCTAAATAGTCACAACCATGTATCAACAGTTGCAGATCATATGTTCATATAATAGCTTTATTGTACGAGTTGCTGCAGAAATTTTCAAGGCTTCTGTCTGGAGATACAAAACAAAAGCTGTGTCCCAATTCGTGAATTAATTTTAATTTTACTTAAACTTGACAGATGGAAAATAATCAATTAATCGATTGAAATCCCTTTGTGATACATCAACAAACTTTCGATAGGGTGTCTGTCAAAATTGAGTTCCCATATATTGGAAATAAGTAAGCTCGAGTAGCAGACTTAATCGATTATTTCCCATCTGTCAAGTTTAAGTGAAAACTTAAAATTATTTCGCGAATTGGGACCCAGCCTAAGTATCTAAAAAAGTGCCAGAAAAACACAAAATTGAATTCAAGCATCTCTAAATCATCACTGATTTTGATGAAAGTTGTCAAGATACCTAAAAAACTTGAGATGAGTAATACTTATCTCGGTTGACCGGGTGAATACTGAAAATTTGATGATTAATGAATAAGTTTAATGGGCATGTTTGTTTATGTTTACATGTTTACTCCACTACAACCGAGGGGCCCTGCGAAGTTTCAGAATTCACAATCAAAAATCCCTATACTCAATAACCGCCTAGGAGTTCGAAGATATAATTCGTCATTCTCCTTTTAAACGTACTGACCTATCGCAATCCTACTCGAATGGCCTTGAATCGAGACCTATTTACAAACAAACTACGCTTTGCAGCACCCCTCGAACCACCGCATTATTACTATTCACAATCGCGCTTTTTCTGATAACCCACGTTGACCCACGATGTTTTTGCCCTCGACCGGCTACTAGACTTTGTCGCGCAACGTGACCGGCATCCGACGAACGAATCAAAACAAACCGGATTGACCAACACTGATGCGGATGTCTGTCTGCAGCAGCACCGGATTAATACTTGGAAACATGATACGGTCCAACATGAGTCATCGCGGCGTGCGACATGAAAAACATGATACTCGAGTTCGTTTCTAGTCCAGTGCGGCGATGATAACGCTTTATTTTGTCGTTGAATATAAATAGGCCCTGGAGGGGCAGCTGACTGCATCAGAATACGATGATGGCTTCAAACAGTAAGAACAACGCATCCACTGCAGTCGCCACTCAGGCCCAGTTTGTTGGAATCATCCCCGAGTACGATGGGGACACAGACGATTGGAGCGTCTATCAGGAGATTCTGGAGGAGTACTTCAAAGCCAATGGAGTACCGGACGGGAGCAAGGTGTCGGTGTTGATCAGCGTTATTGGAGCGGACACTTATCGATTGTTGCGTGATTTGTGTCATCCGGACTCGCCGAAGGACAAAAGCTACGCGGAATTGTGTGCAATGCTGGCCAAGCAATTTCTACCGGAAATTGCAATTTTTCGCGAAAGGGCTAAGTTTTACCGAGCAAAACAGGAACGCGGTGAGGATGTCAAGACGTGGTACGCCCGGCTGAAGAATTTGTCGGTGAACTGCAAGTTTGGAGAGCATCTGGAGCCTTTGTTGTTGGATAAATTCATAGTTGGATTGCTACCCGGACCAGTTCAAGACCGTCTGTGCGAGGAGAGCGAGAAATTGACGTTGAAGGAAGCGCTGAATTTGGCTGCCAATCGAGAATCTGCCGTTCGAGATGACGTCTTAGCTGAAGACATGGCCGACATGCATTTGGATGATTTGAGAGGAGGTCGTAGGAAGCATGGCGGTGGTCATCATCATCGAGGTCACCGTCATCATCACGATCATGATCAACTTGGCGATGGTAGACATGGATATCACGGAAGACGTGGAGGTCACGGACCACCACATCACGGACGGCACGGCCAGGGGCATCATTGCCACGAAATGCATTTTGGTCCACACGCCTGGGGAGGTCACCATTTGGAACGGGGATTTCATGGCTTCAAAGGAATGGAACCATGGTTTGGTGGAGTGCGTCGTCGCGACATGAAACGTTGGTCCAAGCTTTGCCGTAAGATGCAGGGTCGACAAGATAAGTCGAGCTCCAGCAGCTCTAGCAGTAGCTCTGAGAGTGAAACTGAAGACGAGAAGAGGTGTAAGGGTCGGCGTTACAAGGGACACATGAAGCATGGTCATCATGGAAAGTTTGAACGCCGCCACGAGGGTGGACCAGGAAAGTGCTCTCGAGAAAAGCGATGTGGAAGGAAGGAGGAAAAAGAAGCCGAGCCGAATGCTACGGAGAATACGGAACCGGAACTGATTGAGTGAAGAGAGTAGCTCGAATCAAATATGTTATAATAACTTTGTAATCATCATGTAGACATTTAACCAAAGAAAAACAAGTGTAAAAGCATGTTATAAAAAAAAACTCAAACATGTAAAATTAAATATATTAAAAATAGCTCAAAAAAGGGTAAGAAAATATGAATCAGTTTTTTCCATGACTGAGATTCTATCACATCCTATAATTGTTCTTATTCTCTTTCAATTAAATCGTGGTTATTATTGGAAACGCAATGAAAAATGATTTCACATTCTTAAGTCCAGTTAAATCAGCTGGCCACATCTCGGATCGAAAGACCGCACCTCAACAGCTTGCTGTGCAGCCGACGATCTCTGGTTCCAGTTTTTTTCGTAGGTCCACTGGTTCCTTTCCACACTCAGGGGTTTCTTGCAGGTTTTGAGCGCTCGACAAACTGTTGTTTTCGGCATCTTCAGCAGTTTAGCCAGCTTGGTACCGGACCACTCAAAATTTTCCAGGTGTGCACAATATATTTTTCAATATTTTTCTTTCGAGTTCCATCTGAAGTAATTTCTGAACGCGATCGACTACTTTGATCAAACTTGCACCAGTTGTTCTCTATAGAAGTGTAAACAAACCACTATCAAAGATTTTCGATTCCCAACACTAAGGGCGTCCTAGTGGCGTACCAATTTACTTTTAGTCATGTTGGATCAAAGCAACACAGCCTCAGATGTTGGAGCAACCGAGCTGCATAGCAACCTAGCAACCAACTGGGCGGTTGCTTATTTAACCCAATCAACAAGTGAAAAATGTCTCATTCCTTACTACGCATCTGAAGTGAATACACGCTTATTAGTTACCACTCGAGTTCTTGTTTCCTTACTTCAATATTGTGTCACCACGGTTGTGATACTTATCAAGTCAGCCTTTAAAACGTTCAGAAATACTTATTATTAAAAAAGTGGACAAAACAATTCTTGAAATTGCGTTGTTGGCGTTTCAAAATGTGGAGTTGAAAGTACGTAGAAGCTGTTCGCCGAAACTAACCCAAATACCGAGAAAAACAACTCAAGCTGATGATTGACATATTTTATTGATGAGCAAGATGCACCACATATTTGTGCCGAAACCCAACGTAAAACGCCGTTTGCGAGAGAAGGGATATTTCGGTTGTGGAAAAGCGGAAAAGATAATAATTTTTTTTTTTTTTTTTTTTTTTTTTTTTTTTTTTTGCTCGGTCAGTATCAGTGTTCTTTTTTTTTGTTTTTTTTTTTTTTTTTTTTTTTTTTTTTTTTTTTTTTTTTTTTTTTTTTTTTTTTTTTTTTTTTTTTTTTTTTTTTTTTTTTTTTTTTTTTTTTTTTTTTTCTTTTTTTGTTTTTTTTTTTTTTTTTTTTTTTTTTTTTTCCCTTGTTGGGGACGTATTGCCACTGCGACCATTGATTTGATTTATTGTGGCGTGTCCTCCTTTTTATTTATGCCATATTATCGCAATGGTAAGTTACTATTTGGAGTAACTACCACTACGGCAGTAGGCAATTTTCCTAAGCAGGTACTACATTTCTTATGAAGTGTACTACTTGATTGGGAGCAGCGTTCCAGACCTCACAGGGTTCAATGAGCCCCTTGTCAAAAAATCTGCATTGTTTGTTGAATAGTGCAACACAGTCGCACATTAAATGCTTAGAGCTTTCACTCTCTAATCCACAAAAGCGGCATTTATCTTCATGAAGTTTACCGATGATTTTCAGGTGATATTTACTCGGACAATGTCCAGTTATCAAACCAGTGTATGTTCTCAAGTCGTGTTCCGAAAGTTTAAGTAACTTTTTCGTATGAGAAGCGTTAGGCTTAATGAACTGTTTGGATTGCCGGGCATTGGAGGTACTATTCCAGATAGCCTGTACTTTGTCCTTTTCCCAGTTCTTTAGTTCTACTTTTAAGGCGCAAGAAGATAAACCAATAAATGGTTCGGGCCCTATGAATTGCATGGATGACCCTATTTTTGCCATCTGATCAGCTTTTTCGTTTCCTTCAGTTCCGCAATGATCAGGAACCCAATAGAGGTTAACCATGTTGCGACAGGACAATTGCTGTAAAAATTGTGCGCATTCCCACACCAGTTTAGATGTGAATGTTTTTGACTTTAAAGAATTCAGAGCTGCTTGGCTATCTGACAAATGCATATGTTTGCATTTTTATAATTTCTTTTCATACAGATTGATGCACATTCCAGTATGGCATATATTTCAGCTTGAAACACTGTGGGATATTTTCCCATTGCCACATACAAGTTTATCCCAGGACCAGTTATACCAGCCCCTACCAAACTATTTTGCTTTGAACCATCTGTATAGAAGATTGTTGAGCCCGGACGAAAACCCGGTTCTCTTTTATCCCAATCAGCACGAGTAGCTGTATGGACTGTGAATTTATGATTGAAGTAGTTTCTCCTAAGCATACAATCTTCACTTATCAATATTAAGCGATTTATCGAAAACTCTTTTAGGATACTCAAGTGTCCAATAAGATCTCCATCGAAGAAATTCATGGACCGTTTGAGCGTTAGAGCATTTTTTTCCGCATCCTGTAGTATAAATTGATCTAAAGGAAGAATGTTGAGTAGAGCATCTAGTGCTTTTGAAGGAGTACTATGCATTGCCCCAGTTATAGAGATAGTAGCTAGCCTTTGCAGCTTGTTCAGTTTCTCTTGAGCCTTTATCTGTTTAGTCTTCGGCCACCAGATAAGCGAGGCATACGTGATTCTGGGCTTGACTATGGTTGAATATATCCAGTGAATCATGTTAGGCTTAAGGCCCCATTTCTTTCCAAAAGTTCTTTTACAGATCCAGAAGGCATTGGTTGCCTTTCGTATTTGTTGGTCGATATGACTGTTCCAGCAAAGATGCTTATCTAAAGTTACGCCTAAATATTTGACCTCTGAAGATAGAGACAGTTTAACGCCTCCTAGTTTAAGGTCAGTGAAGGAGATTTTCCGTTTTTTAGTAAAAGGTACGATTGTCGTTTTTTGGGATTGATATTTAATCCCTCGGTTTTGCACCACAATAGTGTGTATGATAATGCTATTTGCATTCTCTCAAACATGATAGTGTCGTATTTACCACGGACTATAATGACAATGTCGTCCGCAAAACCAATTATTTCAAATCCTTTAAACTTTAGTTTTACAAGGAGATCATCAACAACAAGAGACCATAGGAGAGGAGACAAGACGCCCCTTGAGAACAGCCTTTTACAGCAGTTACTTTTACCTCTGAGCCTCCTAGTTTTGCAGATATTTCTCTTTTGGATAGCATTTCAACAATCCAATTGATTATTTTATTGTTGAAGCCACGATTTCTCATAGCTCTTATCATCGAGTGGAAGGAGGCATTATCAAAAGCACCTTCGATGTCAAGAAACGCTGCCAACAGAATTTCCTTAGCAGTGAAGGACTTTTCTATTTTTTTAACTAGAATGTGAAGAGCTGTTACAGTTGATTTACCTGTCTGATAAGCGAATTGTGCTTTTGATAATGGATTATTGGTTAGTATCTCAGATTTAACATATTCATCAATAAGTTTTTCCATTAATTTCAACAATATTGATGATAAACTGAACTGAAGACTTGTCTTTTTTATTTGTCTTCGGTATAAATACTACTCTGACTTGCCTCCACTTTTTTTTTTTGGGATATATCCCAGTAAGAAGCTGGCTTTGAATAGTCTGTTTAAGTCAGGAATTATTACAGATTTACATTTTTGGACGTGTGCCGGAATAATTCCGTCTGGACCAGAAGATTTGAAGGGGCTAAATGAGTCAATGGCCCATTCAATTTTTGAGTTATTAAAAATCTTATTTACTAAATTTGCAGGCACCTCGTTAAGGATTTCAGAGTCATTGCCATGTTTATTTTGTACCGCATATGCTGTAGTTGCGCCCCTTTGTATGCAGTTTAGATCTTGTTGTTGATCAGTAGTAGGAAGAGACCCTGGGAAGTGAGTATGCATCATTAGTACCAGAGTTTCATTAGCATTTTCAATAAAGTTCCCATCCATTTTTTTAAGCAGACCGAGACCATTTGAGTGATCTTTTGAGAGAACTTTTTGAAGCCTTGCAGTTTCAGGAACACTTTCTATGTTTTCACATATGTGCCTCCAATCTTTCCTCTTGGATCTTCTTATTTCTCTATTATAATCACTTAGAGCCTTTTTATATTGAGCCCAGTTTGATGTAATTTTTGCTCGATTGAATAGTTTTCGAGCTTTTTTTCGTTATTTTCCCTGCCTTTTATTCCCCCCAAAAAACTTCTGTTGGTGGGGGGCGCTCTTGTGGGGGGGGGGGGGGGGGTGGTTTTTTTTTTTTTTTTTATAAAAAAAGTTTTCCCCTCCCTCTTATTTTTTATTATGGTTATAATTTTGTTTGGTGGAGGATTATATTCCCAAGAAAATATTTGTGTTCTTTTCCCGCCGTATAAAACCCCCCCGGGTTTTTGGAAAACACTACATTCAAAACTGTTTTGTCCATCAACACCTCCTCTATGCATCTTTAAAGCCGAAATGTGTACAAAGTGGCCCACTCTATAGATGGTTGTGAAAACAAATTAATAAAACCTTTCTAAGACCATAAAGATTTTGAAAATGTTCTAGTGAAAGATGTTATGACCACTTGAGAACCATCATAAAACCTATTGGCCGCCATCAAAACCAGCATAGGGCTGAATGGCCACAGCTGTCAAACTTCACGGTGATATCGTGGTTGGTTTTTGTTGTTTTGCTTTGTTGCTCTTCTGATTCATTCAACAGTAAATAATGGCTAAGAAAAAAGTTCTACTGCTGCGGGAAATTATGATTGATAGCAAAATATATAAAACAAATTGAGTTTTTTTTATAGCGTATCATGCTCCAAATCATATGCGCATTTAATTTTATGGTGAATATTGACACGATAAGAGCTGAAAATTAATGCGCCTTGAAAATTATGCGAGTTTACAACAACAAAAACAAAATTGAAAAAAATATATTCCGTAAATTAATCATGAAACTCCTGAAAATTGATGGAATTCAATAAGATTATCTAAACGAATACCGAAGTTTGTCTAAGATCTACAGTTCAATTGTATTACATTTAAAATTTGGTGTATTTATTTTTCCACATTTCAATTATTTCATATATTTCAATATGGCGATTGCAAGAAATCACAGTTTTGCCAAAAAGCCAATTTATCTTAGCAAAGGCTACTTTAAAACTATCTGGTCGCTTGGTAGCTTTCCTCAATGCCAGTTAGCCGTTTAATGCATTTACTGGAGGCAAAATGGTTTTAAAATGCTTTTTCAACTGACCATAATAAGATAATATGAATGAGTCCTAAAACGGCATTTCAAAACAGCATTTTATGAGTTAATAAAGTCAAAATAAAACCTTTGATAGGAGTAAAAGGAATTTTAGAAGTCAAGGTTTTAAGATCGTTGTAAAGAAGCTGTGTAGGTTCTTATAAACCTGACTAAAATTTGAAACCTATTGGCTTCTCTTGCTACCATAATAAAGCCGAATTGATTTCTAGTGGCTTTCATAAAACTTAATAAAGCTGGAAGGTTTGGCAATTTTTTTTGGGGTTGGCTCTTTGGGGTTGCGATATAGATATCCCCTAGTTCTGCGCGGGGATCCCTATGTTTTTTTTTGTGTATATTTTTTTCTTTCTATTCAAATAAAATTTGTGTGTGATCAGACAGAAGTTTGTTCCGATCGGTGCGTATTAATAATTCGTTCTGAATGTGTTGGGTGGGCTAGTTTATGTTTTAACTTTTCCTTCTTTCTTTTATTTATGTAAGGGGGGAGCGTCTCCCTTGTTACATATATCAATATTATGTTGTGAGATGAATTCAAATAAAGACTCACCTCTTTTGTTGATTCCGCTGCTGCTCCATATCGTATGATGGGCGTTTGCATCGCATCCGATGATGAAAGCCTTATTTTGGCTTCTGCAATAGGCAACGAATGCTGCAACTTCTGGAGGCGGTGCATCATCCGTATCACCAGGAAAGTATGCAGATGCCACGTAAAGCACCGTTTTTCCTTTCGTTGTTGGCACTTCTAGCGAAATTGCAGCAATGTCTCTGTGGATGAATTCAGTGAGTGGAGTTATTTTAGCGTTAATATTGACAAGTAGCGCAGCTCTAGGTGTGATCTGCGTATTGTCGTATATCAACTTACTCGATTGTGTAGGCATTCCTAATATCCTACTGTTATGCGCCCATGGCTCTTGTAGAAAAGCTACGTCCAGTTTATTTTTGATGAAGGTTTTGTTGAGTATAGCTGAAGCTGCCTTTGCGTGAAGAAGGTTTTGTTGAATAAATTTTATAGTTGTTCTAGCCATTTCTTATTTTTTTTCCCCCCTTTTTTCCGTTTTATAGGCATATTGAGCTGCCTTTGGTTAGTCGGTGATTCGCCGTAGATGGTCATCTTTGTTTGACCTTTTGTCTGAGCAGAAGGTGGGCAGTGTAGAATTTCCGTCATTCTTTGTTCCACTAATTCTTGGAGGACATTCATTCGCTATGTAAGAGCACCTTACAACATCAGCAGTAGCCTTAAGGCAGTCTTCAGAACCGCTGTTTTTGTTGCCATTAGCTTCTGTGCATTTTTGATTCGGCTCATGCATATGAGTGTCCCCAGAATATTCGTGGATTCCAGAACTTTTATTGGACATTTCTGCGTCGTCCACTACCATATTGTCTTCAACAGGAACTTCTGTTAGACCATGATTACGCTCATTACTATCTTGTTTTGCGGAGGACTTTTTCCTAAAGTAAGCAACTCCAAATTTGTAGTCCACAGTGAAATTGCATTTTTCCAGATTCTTCATGGACACAGCATCAACAGTTAGGAGCAGCTCAGTGTGATGCAGTTTGACCGTGTATCTCTTTAGGAGACTGGAGAGTCCGAGCATCTACCATTTGTCCCTCGTTTTGACTTTCTACAAGAGTAAGGATATCTTCATTTGTATCCTCTACACTTTGTGGAAAAAATCCTACTACGATATCCGGTTTTGGTATTTTTCCTTCTTCTACTGCTATGAGGCAAGCATCTTCCCATGGCTTAATGCTAGGGATTATCGCCTTTAACCAGTCCTCAGTGTCTTGATTTTTGCAGACATGTATCATGTTTCCAGGCCTAAAAAAGCAATTCCCGAACTTAGGCTTGATTTTTTCCTTTTTTTGCTCGGCTACTTTCTTCAAAATTGCCATTTGAATAGTATTTAATTGTTCCGGGTCAGTTCTTTGTTTGGAAAACCTTCATGCAGAATTCCAATCCTCTCAGAAATTAATATTTCGCTGTAAGAGGGTTTGACGCCCTGAGGGGTTGACGATTCTCTTGCATCTCCTGTTCTGGCTCTTTAGAGTCTAGATTGTGCTGAGAACTTTGCATAAGATGCATTTCCTCTTTCTGTCTGAAGAGCAACCCTCTTTGGTGGATTAGTATCGCTCGAGTTGGATTCACTCAGCTCTGCGGTTCTGCGGCGTATGCTGGGGTCAGATTGAGGCATTCTAAAAGGCTTCTCAGCCAATACACGTGCCTCTTTAGGGGTGTGACCCTTAGTTATGAAGTGCTTCACCTTTTTTCTAGCAGCGCAATTTAACCCTTTAGGCTTTTTATCCTTTTGAACGGCTTCTACCATCGTTGTCGCAGGGTGCTTTGAAGTTCCAGGGACAGTCGTGGTTACAGGACCCGTTGAGGCGTCCGAGGCCATAGGAAATCCAGGACCCATGCAAATTCCAGGTACCTTTGAAGTTCCAGGGCCCATTGAAGCTCCAGGGCCTATTGAATTTCTAGGGACCACTGAAGTATGAGGGCCCTTTGGAGTTCTAGGGCCTTTTGAGGTTCCAGGGCCCTTCAACCTTCCAGAGCCTTTGGGTGTCCAGGAAAAGATTGGAGTTCCACAGCCTGTCGATGTTCCATCTTTCGGAACTCCAGAGCCTTTTGGTGTTCCAGGGCTTTCAGGTGCTCCAGGGCCTTTCGGTGTTCCAAGGCTTTTCAGTATTCCAGAGTTCACCAGTGTTTTCGAGTCCTTTGATGTTCCAGAACCTTTCGAATTGAGCTCATCCAAATTTTTAACATAATCGATCGTAGGGGGAGCAATGAGCTCCTTTTCCTTATTTATGCTGCCATAATTCCCCTTGTAGGATTTAGAAGCAACAGCAGACGCAGATAACAGAGTGACGTTAATACCGTCTTCGTAGTCATCATCATCATCATCGTAGATATCGGCGGAATCTCCATGGCCAGGGGAGTCCAATCCTCGAAGAACATGAGTTAACGTCCTCTAGCGAATTGCTTCGCAGCTGATCCTCGACATCGTTTATTTTTCTATTAATATCCATATCAATAGGCACCTATATGCTTACTGCACTTGATTTCAATTATGCACTACTTAGTCGCACCTTTTAATAGTCACTCGCGAATTTACAGAACGTTTTGACTACTTAAAAATTACGAATTATGAGAGCACCTCGAATCACTAGCAGCTAAATAGCAGGGATTTGCAACATTGGGTTAGATATCACCATGGGTAGATAAATTCAATGTTTCACTTAGGAACCCTACAAACACACAATTTGAAAGAAACATGTAGTTTTAATTTTTTTTTTAGGGGGAAATGGGGGGGGAAAAAAAAGGGGGTTTTTTTAAAAAAAAAAAGGGAGATATCGGGGAAGGGGGGTGTGGGGGGAAATGGAAAAAATTGGGGTTTGCAAGAAAGGGGAAGGTGCGGGTGTGTGAATTTTTGTGTGTGTTTGGTGTTTTTTGTTGCGGGTGGGGGTGGATAAATATAAATAATGTGTTTGTTATGGGGAGGGGAGGGGAGGGGTAAAGGGGGTAGTGAGGGGTGGTTGTTAGGTTTTTGTGGGGTGAGAAAATTTTGTGTGGGGCGAAACAATGTGTTGTGGGATTGGACTCCATTGAATGATTTTGCATGTTTCTGATAGTAAAAAAGTAGACATTACTGCTAACATAATCAGGCATTATATAGCATGTAAAATAAGCGGTCATAAAGTTGCGCTGGATGTCAGTAACTTCGGAGCTGTCTATTTAACATCAAGCGTGCAATCTTGATCTATACAGACGATATCTCCAGGCACAATTGAAAAACAAGGGATCAATGTTAACCCGTTTTACAGTTACGAAAGTCGTTCGTTCGTTATCCAATTTTCAACTCAAACGAGCATGTATAACACCCAAATATTATGCTGTGAAGTTCAATGCTCCGTGCTCCGTGCAAGCAAAACCGAAATCAATTTTCCTTTTTTTGCGAATAAAACTGTTTTATTGCCGCCCAGCTCAACAGAGCATGATTTATGCACTATCCACCAAGTACGACAAAAAAAAGCGCGATTGACGAAGTCGAACAAACTCCTGAAAGTAGATAAAAGACACACACGTGTTGTAGGTATACGCGCGGACGCCCACGAAGTTTGTTCGTGGGGCTTTTGGTGTAAACAAGTTTATTTCCACCACGTTCCTTGATAAGAATGTTTTCGTGGTGGTTTTTTTTTTTCATTGCCGTCCACGGTGCCTGGATAAGACAAACTTTTCTGAATAAATATCAGTGTCGTTAGGACATTGCTCTAACGAAAGTTTTCCAGTGTAAATCAATATAATCAAGTTTAGCAGCAGCAATAGAAGCAAAAATCCAAATAATGACGAATTGTCTATTTTTTTAGAATAGATGACTGTGGCGAAATCCATGTCCATTAAGTTTTAAATTAACCTTCCTAATGCATTTGAAAACGGATACGAATAATGCATTCGGGCTGTATTGACCCGAATTTGATCTAAGGATTTCTCAATCATTCTATAACCAAATCTAAATTTGTATATGCTCAAAATAGTGTTTGATGTTTGAATTTTATGACTATGGATAACAGTCTTGGATTGGGTGGAATCAATCGCTAAGAATCGGTGCCAGCGTCGATCATTCATATATGAGTGTGCCATCTACGAAAATCGCCAAATCGAACTAATTTGACTTCTAACCTGCTAAGATTATTTCATTATGCAACTGGATAGTTGATTGAATACCATGTAACTAGGTTAGGATCACATTTGAAATCTGAGGACATAGGAAGACAGGTACCGGATGCATCTTAAAAGTGGCCAAATGATGGTTTCACGAGAAACTAGTCGTGCGAAATATCAAAATTTTCAGAATTTCATGGGAAACCATATCAATGGTTCAAAAGAGCATGATACGAAACACTGACAATCGTTTATTATAAGGCTTATTATTTGAAAACATTCTACTTTGTATGTTTCTATAATTACTACAAGCGTAAAGTACGTTATTAATAACAATGTTTTGAATGTAAATATCTTCTCATCACCACGAGACACTAGGAGTGGACAGCAACTTCTGCTAGAACCAAAGATATGAAGAGAAAGTATTGATAGTTCCGTTAGAACATGGCAGGCTGTGAAATCAAATACAAGCAGGACTACAGTGACCGGCAAAAATAAAGATCCACTTTTGATAAATGTATTATTGTTGAGAAAAAACTCGTATTTTTGAAAAAGTAGGGTATTCCAATACATGTTTCTGAAAAATAAACATAGACGAACCATTTCAGTACAAAAATAACGATCAATTTTATTCCGTGCATAAAATAAAAAACAAAATTATTGGAGTTTAGTAAAATACGTACGTATGACATAAAAAAAGATCCACTTCAGGTATGAATAAAAAAAAATAATCGAAAGAGTTGGAATCAACTCTTCAATAGTCAATAAGACCTCCCTTCGCCTCAATGATGGACTGCAATCGTTTCGGGATGCTTTCGACTAGCTTTCTGAGGTGTTGTGGATCCAACTCGAGAATTGCCCAGAGATTTTCAATTGGGTTTAAATCCGGGCTCTGGGGAGGCCATTCCAAGGGTTTAATCCGACAGGCACGGAAAAAAGCTTGTGTTTTCTTGGCCGTATGCTTTGGGTCGTTGTCTTGCTGAAAAATGTAATTATCTTCCAGACCCATTTTCAGCAAAGATTCTTCCATATTCTCGTTCAGAATATCTATGTACCCATCTGCCGTCATAATATCACTGATTAGAACCAGATTCCCCACTCCAAACCATGAGAAACAGCCCCAGACCATGATATTTCCACCGCCGTGTTTCATGGTCCCTTGTAGATGTTTATCCTTTTCCGCCAAACTCGCAGTCGTCGTTTTCCGTTGAACAGCTCAAACTTTGATTCGTCTGACCAAACAACCCGCTTCCAGAACTCCAGTGGCTTATTTATATGGTTTCTTGCAAACCGCAATCGCTTCTCCTTATTCACCCTACTTAAGAACGGCCGTTTCCGAGCAAATTGACTTTTCAAACCGTGCTCAGCAATGCGTCGCCGAACTGTACGATCAGATATCGAAAGGCTTAGCTTTTCTCTGAGCGCACGGATGGTAACAAACGGATCCTTTTTAATTTCTCGGATGATTCTAGTGTCTTCGCGGTGATCAGACTTGCGATTGCGTCCACGTCCTGTTCGATCTGCGACACTTCCAAGATTTTGGTGTTTTAATACTATTTTCTGAACTGCACCACGGCTTACACCATACTTTTCGGCAACTTTGCGCTGAGATTCGTTTTTTGAGCAATCGCGCACGATAAGATTTCGAACTTGGACTGTTATTTTCTTTCCTCCCATGATCGATTCTTAAAAAACTCGTCACTTGGGCTAAACTCACTTATTTCTCACGACTGTAGCAATTATCTGTGATGGATGTAAATAAAGGAATGCCAAAGCATGATCAACAAGGGGTAAGCCAAGTGGATGTACACGGAAAGTATTTTTTTTCCTAGTGGATCTTTTTTTTTGACATACCGTAAACACAAGCTTATTTCGTTTTTCACATGCAGTTGGCTGAAATGAATATGTATATTCAAACTTATACGCTAAGCCTCATGAATGATACCCAAATATGTACAGTACGGGTAAGAAAGTTGCTATTGATACGAAGTTGTAAAGATATCTAAGCCTGATTAGTATACGGCTCGATGGATCTTTTTTTTCGCCGGTCACTGTATTTTAAAAGGTAGTATCCAATCAAGCACACAATCTTTTACCAAGCTACCCCCTTTTTACCTACCCTGCATGTGGGATAGGAAAAATACTGGGCTCTGGTTGAGCAGAAACTCGTTGAAACCGAAAAGAAAGCAAAGGAGATCTACGATTCCAATATAAGATGGAGAACCGCCACCACCTGAGCATACTGTACGGAATTGATGGCGGGTGAATCACAGGAAGTTTCGAGAATTTTACAGAAAAAAAGTACTTACATCTCAATCAACTGCTTTTTCTGTATATGTTTCAATCTTCATGAAAAGTCCAATTAATTAATTAAACCAACTTTATTTAACCATACGATCTTAACACGGCGGGTACTTATACAATAAAGATGGCTGACGGTGTTGCGTTGTTATGCTCTCTTTATCCTCTCGCGATGGAAATACCAGTGCCGCCATCAGTACTGCAACATCTTCCCCTTTCTTCAAAACTTTAGGTGGAAATCCCAGGGACCTGACGGACAGAGATTTTCCTGCAGCCAACATCTCTAACATCCAAACGTCAAAAGATTCATTGTTTGTAAACAATACTGGCGTTAGTACCCGTAGTAACAAACGTCAGACGGGCGTTATTCAAATAAGGCCCGTGATATGTTGGATACTGTCAAACGCTAGCAAATAGGATAGGGTTGCCAAGCCCCTAGGAAATCCTATAGCTTGTTCGGTATACGAGTAGCCCTCTTTGGTCGGTCTATCTTTGTCGGTGTGGTTGGACGAACTCCTTGCGAATCGACATCCACTGAAATTTCACTAACCGGTGGTAAAAGAGTAGGCGACGATTCGGCAAACCCATCTTCAGTCTCCGTTTGACAAGGGGAAAATTGATTTGATTCTCCATTTAGTGGTGCGGTAGTTTCATTTCTGCTGTTTTCAGGAGGACTCCTTGCATAGGAAGACATTCTGCGGCTCGACGGCATATCAGGTTCTTTACGCGACTTCAGATGCACCAAAGAACGACGGTAGTCCGCCCCGTTGACGTTCACCAAATAGGATCTATCGTTGTATCGATGGCTTATCGTCCCTGGTGTCCATAGTTTCGACGATTCAGGATACGCCTGAACATGCACCGGAGAGCCAACTTCCAGCTCCGGTAATTTTTGTGCCTTCCGATCATAATATAATTTCGACTGTTTACGATTCTATTCTATTTTAGTGGGAACATCCTCTACCACCTTCGGAAGTAGATTATTTATAGCTGTAGGAACACCACAGCGAGTTGATCGTGAGAGTAGGCGTGCAGCCGGACTGGAACTGATTTTGTTTGGAATATTGCGCCAGTGAAGTCGGATCAACTTTCTTCTGCTTTTTTCATCAGGTGTTTACCGATTTTGACCGCGGCCTCCGCATTTCCATTTGCCTGCTGGTGATGTGGAGCAGATGAAACAAACTCAAAGTCCCAGTTGGCAGCAAATTGGATCATCTTTCGACTGGTGAAATTAGTGCCGTTATCCGTAACGACCCTTTGAGGTAATCCAAAGCGCGAGAAGTTTTGCGTACAGGCTGCGATCACAGATTCGGGAGTCAAATCCTTTAAAAGGTTTACCTCGAAGAAATCCGAAAAGTGATCAACCGAAATAAGAAATGTGCGTTTGACACCGTTCATTTCGGCAAAAAAGCCGCCCATGGAAATAAGCTGGAACGGGTACACGGGAATATCGTGTGTCTTCATCGTCAGATTCGGCTGAGACGCTGCAAATTTCGCACATACTGCACATCCTTTAACCATATCATTGATTTGAGAGGTCATACCCGGCCAGAATAGATGGGCACAAGCTAACCTCAATGTAGCTTCTATCCCATTGTGGCTCGCATGGCAGCTATCAATCAACTTCCTACGAAGAACGTGTGGAACCCGTGGAACCAGGATGCGATCCTCGCGAAATACCAGTCCATCTTGCGTCGAAAGCTCGTTGTGATAACCGAAATACATCTTGATGCCATCAGGAACATGGTCCGTGTACCTCGGCCACCCATTACGGATGTAATTGATGATGAGCTGCATGGTTTGGTCCTTTTCCGTTTCCTGTATAATTTCATCTAACCGGATACTTGACACGTGAAGAAAGTTGCTTAATTTAACCTCTTGAATCGCTTCGAACACCTTGAAAATATTCTCTTTCCTGTACTCGTCTTGAGGCTCGATGTTCTGCAACGAGATAGTGCATCCGCCATGACGTTATCCTTGCCGGTGACAAATTCTATTGACAAATTGTACCGCTGAAGGTTGAGCATCATGTGTTGCAAACGATGAGGTGCTGATAAGGGGGGTTTAAGAAACACAGTTAAAAGGGGTTTGGGATCGGTTTTGGTCGTTGCTTTTGGTTTTCCAATTTGCTGGTGGAAAAGGACACACGCGGGTAATATGGCTAGCAGCTCCTTTTCGATCTGCGCATAGTTTTTTTCAGTTGCAGTCAAGGTTCTTGATGCGTATCCTATCACACCGTCCTGTTTGGAGCACTGCTACTTCAAGACCGATGCTGCTTGCATCGCACTCGATAGAGAGAAGTTGCGTTACATCGTTTTTATATCCGATACCAGCAATTTTACCCGACTGAACTCGTTCTCTTCCACAGAGGTCCAATTCCAAGGTTCCGTCTCCAGGATCAGCTTTCTAAGGTTAGTCATATTAGCACTAAGGTTCTTGATGAAACGGCCCATGTATGTGACCATTTCCAGGAACCTATGGACATCCTTCCGATTCTGTAGCCTTGGAAATTCGCGGATAGAAATGATCTTCGACTCATCCGGCTTGAGATCATCGTCGGTGAGAACGTGTCCGTAGAACTTCACTGACTTCTCGCATAGTTAAAGCTTTGACTTGTTGAGCTTGACGTTGTGAAGCTCCAGACGACATATAAGTTTTTCGAGGCAGCTGTTGTGTTTTGCTAATGCTCCCTCAAGAGTATTTCCAGTGCCGAATACGAGCAAATCATCCGCGATGCACTCAACGCCGTCCAATCCTTCGATAAGCTCCTGCAAGTTGATCTGGAATTCCAAACGGAAGACGTGTCCAACGGTAACGACCTAACGGAGTCCAAAACGTTGTCAGCTTGCTGCTTTCTTCATCCAGTACGACATGCGAGAAAAGAAATCTATGCGATCCACGATTAGGGAAGGTCCATTAATTATGTCACGCAGTAGGGGGGGGGGGAGGGGGCTTCGAGAAAACGTGACGATCCATACAAAAAAATTTGAAGGTCCATACAAAAAACGTGACAGGGGGGGGGGTGTTACAAAAAGTCAATTTTTGCGTGACGTAATTGGAAATGGACGTTCCCTTACGTTTCTGTTGGGAACGACTTTTTCCTTGATCGCAGCGAGCGCTGTTTGTAGATCCACTTGCTGTTCCACAGTCAGCTCGAAGTTGAAAAACTTCTTTCGTGCCGGTTCACCGATTACCGACATCAAAAAGCTCACCTTCTTTATCTTTATCCATACCGATAGTCTTCGAATAGTTTTCCCAGCTGTTTTCGAAGAATTCGAAGTTTTCGGTCATGTCGCCCTCCAATGATAGAGGCGACGGCTGCAGTACCGGAACATGTCGATGGAGATTTTAGAACCAAAGCCACAAAGATTTATTTACTTCACAAAATGGCCGCCGACGGGATGAAACACGAGCGAACAAGTATTATTTTTTTACGCTGCGTGAACAATCCGATAATTTCCGTGATTTCACTATGACGCCGGAAACAGTTAGAAGCCTGTGGCACTTCCTGACACCATGTTTCAGTCTTCATGAAAAGTCCAATTAATTAATTAAACCAACTTTATTTAATCAAACGATCTTAACACGGCGGGTCCTTATACAATAAAGATGGCTGACGGTGTTGCGTTGTTATGCTCTCTTTATCCTCTCGCGATGGAAATACCAGTGCTGCCATCAGTACTGCAACAGTATATATAACTCTATTTTACTGAAATAAACAATCGGCTTCGTTGAATTATGTCTACAGGGTGTCCGAATATTATCCGTACAATAAAACGGTGTTAAAACTATCTCTTATTGTTGGATTAAAAAATCAATATGTATTGTTTGTTATAGCAATATGTTTGCAAATTACAAGTTTTATTTGTTCATTTCAAAATGGCCACCTCGTGCTGAGATGCACGCCTTTAAACGTTTCGGAAAGTTATCCTCGATGGCCGCGAGTTCTTCGGAAGATATTTGTCCCCAAACCTTTTAAAAGAGACGATTTTAGATGTTCTAGTGATTTATGTGGCGTACTGCAGGCTCTTGACTCCAAGATGAACCATACCGAATAGTCCATCGGATTCAAATCCGGTGAGTTAGAAGGCCATTCATCTTTCGTTAAAAAGCTGGGGAAAATGCGTTCTCAAAGACTAATAGTCTTTTTTGCTCCATGAGACGGCGCCCATGGAGTCTTGTTGAAAAATCTATTCATTTTTGCCAAAATGCTGCAATGCCCCAAAAGCTACTGTGTCAGTAAGTAGCTTCTGATATACCGCTTGATTCACTTTCACCCCCTTGTCGATGAAGATCAAAGGGGTTTTGCCGGAATGAGTTATTCCAGCCCAAACCATGGCGGAAGCGGGATGATGACTCCTTGAAATACTTCCACGATTTTTGGAAGCAGCAGGAAGCAACTGCCGATCATTTTGGTGGTTGTGATGCTAATCGAATGTGAAAACATTTTCATCGGTGAACAGCACTGACCGATAGCGGCCCTCGGATAAGCGGTTCAGGAGAACCTTAGATTTTCTCAACCGGTTTGCTTTCATGGTGTCATTCAAGTAGTGATTCTTGCACAGTTTATATGAATGAAGCTTCGAATCGTCGTGAACTATGGCTCCAATGGAAGATTTTGAAATTTTCAGTGATTTCACCAACTTTCGGATGGAAATCGAAGAATTTCGCATGATTCGTCGCCGGATAATCTCACGCATTTGTGGTGTTAGAACGGTACGCTTTTTTCCTCTCGCTACTCACTGTAGATTCAGGGTCTTTGCAATCACTGAAACAGTTTTTCCTTTTCGAAAAAGTTCAATCACACCTGCGCGCAACTCATTCGGCTTCATTCTCAATGAATTAGAAATCACAACTGTCACAAACTTACTGCGTATAAAGACAATGGGCCAAGATGTTACACCATGTAGGTATGCTTAGTTTAATTCGCTTGGTTGTGTTGAGGCATGCCGACAAAGTCTGGACGCCCTGTAGATGCCATTATCTTAGTGTCCGGAAACTAACGTGGACAGGCTTTAAGTACCTGCAACTGGGAACTTTATTCAACGGCTCTGAAAGTTTCTGAAGGTAGGTTCAGTTAGATGAGAAGTTAATTGATGAATTAACGTCCAAATATTGGCAGTTCCAAAAACAAATCACAGACAGATTCATCAAATATCCCAGCTTGAGACACCTTTTTCTGTTATTCAAAATATTTATGCCAAAAGAACAAATAGTCAAATAATGTCTGGAGCTCTAGATTTTTTACATAAATGAGAAATAAATACATGAAAATGTTATTTAGATATACAGCCGTAAGCAAGATTATCATTTTATTAAAAAAAATATTAAGATTTTATTATTATTTTTCGAGTACTGGAACAAGAACTGTATTGTTAATTATGAGTACACCTTAATATTGCTGTGTTTATATATGTTTTATTTATTTTGCAACTCAAATTCATTTACATTGTTTATTGACCATCAAAAAAGCCCATTACATCAGTATTCATTTAATTTTCCGTAGATCTGGCCAGCTCTCACACCTTCTTCTTGACGTTCTTCATGAGGTTTTGCACAACCGTTCCGTCGATGGTTTTTTCTTACGTTTACCCAGTCTTTTTTTAATTTGATGATGTCATCAGCTCCTCTAGCCTTCTTCCGCGGCTTTCCTTTCATCAAAGCCCAAAATTTCTCAATGGGCCTTATTTGCGGACAATTTGGAGGATTCATCGCCTTTTCCACAAATTGGACATGGAGAAAAAAACGAGGGGGGGGGGGGGGGGGGGGGGCAAAACGGGGGTGTTTTTTGTTTTTTTTGTTTGGGTGGTAGGGTATTTTTTTTTGGGGGTTTTTTTGGTGGTTTTTTTTGGGGTTTTTTGGGGGGGGGAAGTAGAGTTTTTGCACTGGCGGGAGTTTGTTGTTAAACCAATTTTTTTTTTTTTTTTTTTTTTAAATAAATTTTTTTTTTGGGTTTTGTTTTTTTTTCATAGGCGTAGCCGGGGGGGGGGGGGGGGGGCCGTTGCCCCCCCTAAGTTTTGATTTTATTTTTAGAATTTTATTATTTGTTTCAATATATTATTATTTATTTCTTATCTCTAGAAGGTTGCAAGGTAACTTGTTGCAATACAGTTGATGTTACTCCAATACTACTCAATTAAGTCACAATCAAGTCACTGTAACCAAATATGACGATTTTGTGTTGCTTGGGATGTTTGTCAGATTGCTCCTTTGCCTAAATGAAAAAGCCAAACTACGCGAAGTTGCCTCGATTTTGTAACAAGTTGTAGCAAAAAAGCGTAAAAAATTGACATCCATGAGAAAATAGTTATAATTATACAATAGTTTTTAAATAGTAACGAGTAACAATTTTATTACAATATTTTTCCTTTAACCAAGAACCCAACCTATGTAGCCTAAAGTATCTAAAAACTCCAAGCAGCACACAACAGTCAAAACTGGTTTCAGCAGCTCTATTGTGACTTAATTGAGTCACAGAGCAGTCACCTTTACTGGTTTGAAACAAATATGCTACTAGGAAAATATCTCTTAATCTGTAATGTTAGCTATTAGATAAGCAATGATCGATTTTTTTCCCTGCTAGCTGAAAGTTGAAGAAGCTATGCTCAATAAAATGTTCAGTTCTTGGTTAATCAAAAAACTGAATATTCAAACCTATGCTATAGCTTTCAGAAGCTAAATAATACTAGATTAAGAAACACAGTTGATAGTTAGAAAAAGTATCAACGAAAAATATTTATTTGAACTATTCATGGCATGGGTCAAACCGCCCCGTTACCCCGCTTTCCCCGTTTTAGGGTACTGTAGTTTCGTATTATTGAGAATATATGTTGATCATATCTTACAGTTTGATTCAGCGTGTGAGAAGCAGAACAGCAAGCTAGTCAGGGCGAGAAGTTGCAGTTGTCTTATCCTATTCAAATAATTTATCCGTTTTTATGAGCATGAGCAGGATAATGAGCATGATTGACCGCCCGAAGTTGTTATTCCGTTACTGCCAATTCAGCTGTTATTACTCAGAAGATCAACAGATGATGCAAACATGCTCAATGTGTAAAACTGGTGCTCCCAAACTAAGGCAATACCGGCGCTGGCCTCGCCCGAATGCAGGTCAAATAAGGAAAGGGTAGGAATGCGTTAACGTTTATTTGGACGTTTTATTGGAAGCCGAGACCACCGCCGCACTTCCACGAGAAATCACTGGGATTTTGGATGACAAGATTGGGTGGCAGCAGGGTTCGTTTTGGTAAACAATAAGCTGAATTCACGCTTCGTTTAGTAAAATATTTAAATACTAGTACCGATTTCTGATTCGAACCGATTACAACAGTAAGGATGCTATTGGGGCCACACACAAAGTGTAATGGTGTTTTTTCATTGAAAAAACAAGGTGATTTTTTATAATGTTGGAAATCCGATTTGACCTGAGTTAAACCAATAATAAGGATGCTATTGGAGCCACTCACAAAGTGTGATGGTGGTTTTCCGTTAGGAAAACAAGGATAATTTTATGAACGCTTGAGAGACGCTTTGTTGTTCTCTTACTGTGTTCACTCGATCACTCGTTACATCGAATTATAGATAACCGAAACAACACGAAACGCGCCATGCTCGATAGGAAAATAGTGCGTAATAAAGCATCGACACAACCTTTCACAGCCGATGCTCGAACCAAACTCTTTTTTCGTAACTTACAATTTTTACTACTGTATTCTAAAATCTATTGCACTGCTGTAACTAATAACTGTATCAATCAAGTTGAAGTGTCTAATGAACAATCTATGCTAATCCATTAAAAATTGAAATTTAGGGATTTCGTAAAAATAAGAGTCCGTAGATGCATTTTGTGCCTTCTGGAAACTTTATGTTTCTATTGATATCCATGCTCATCGGTTTAATACCAACCGGGAGAGACTAGGCCTTATACAAATGGTTTTCATTATCTCCAGTCCGCTCAACCAATCGCAACGTTTTGTGATAGATTGGACGGATTATTATAATTTGAGATAACTCCATGCAGATGCCTTCCAAGTTTGGCAGATCGACAAGCAATCGGTGGAGAGTTTAGAGAAAGACCGGAAGAATAAGCGATGGTTCTGCGCGTGTTTATAAACAGAAGAACCTTCATAACAAAACGAATCATCGGATAAAATACATACGGTTTTTTTTAATTATAAGCAGTGTAAAGCAGTTATTTGATTCATTTTATCCAGAAGTACCATAAATGGACATTCGAAAGTTTTTCAAAATTAAGTATAATATTTTCCAGCATGTAATTAAAAAAAACAAGCAAACAAAACAAAACGAATGTTTTTTCATGCAGCTGAAATAACCACGAATAGAAAAATATGCAAAATGGTTGTATTTCTCGAATTTGAACAACAATTGTAATGTAATTCAATGATACACCGTTGTGGTTTCATACTACTCAGATACACATGATTGCTACATATACCGTGTTTCGACAGAACGTGTTTCAGTTGGATCATATCAGATAAATCGGTTCAAATTTCAAAACGCAGATGCAGATGTGTATATAAATTATTTTTAAAATATTGAGGAATAGCTGTTGGAACGCATATGAATTTCTTTTCGTCATTGATGAATAAAATTTCTTAAATTATTTACTAACTACTCGTGTGTTGAGAATGCAAGTAGCAACAATTCAGCACAAAAGAACACAGCTTGCTTACATTTGTTACTTACGTCGTTTTAAAAGGTTATGTTTGATGTTCCTGTTTAGAAAATATCAGATAAAATAATTATACTTAAGGTGAGCAAAAGGGACACAAACCATAAGCTATAAACCACCAAAACTCAAAATGTATGTTTGTTAAAAGCTAATCACTTATTATTTGAACAACCATTAAAAAAATATAATCTATTCAAACGGTGTGAGCATGGTGAGTAAAAAACGGTGTTTCTTCTGTGTTGCTTTGGGTGAGAGGGTCGTGGATGAAAAGTACATTTTCAGTACAAACTGCAAAGAAATTCGGTGGTTATTCTATACAAAAATCCAACATGACCCGTTAAATGTTTGGCATTCAATGTGGTTTGATTTAAATACATGGGAAAAATCGAAAGTTTTTAAAATCGTTTTTTTTTTATTCCAGAACAAGCCTAGAATTGTTTAATCTTGTTGCAAGAAACGGACGGGTATTGTCAAATACTTTGGGTGAGAGTAGAGAAGATAATTCACCCGCATTCAGGCGTAATGTCACATAAATGGGGCTCCATTCCCGCTCCATCTGTCGGAACATGAAAATGACCCTACTCTACTGGTCCACCAGGCGTTGTATTGTCCGTTAAGTGTCCGTTAATGTTAATTGTTCAGTATGTGCAACCACTGGTTGGAGACGATGTAATTTCTCTCTCTCTCTCTCTCTCTCTCTCTCTCTCTCTCTCTCTCTCTCTCTCTCTCTCTCTCTCTCTCTCTCTAAAAAAAAAAACTCGCCCCCCCCCCTATTTGAAATCCTGGCTACGCCTATGCGTTTTATGGTGTAAAACTGGGCCACTGTAGTCCAATTTGACGAACGTCTTGTCATCCATGATAATGCACATGTCATTTTTGCTCAAAACGTCGTCGTACAGCTTCCGAGCCGGAGTTTTCTGGGGGTCCGCGTGGTTTGGGGGCGTTTTTGGTGTTTTTTTTTGGGGGGTGTTTTTCGGGGGTTTTGCGGTTTTTTGGGGGGGTGTATTTCTTTCGTCGTTCCTTCCTCCGTGCGCGCTCTGTGGTGGATATCTTTTTTTTTTTTTTTTTGTATGTTTGTTTTTTTGTTTTTTTGTTTGGGGGGGGCTTTTCTTCTCGGCGGGGGGGGTTGTTCTTGTTTTGTTTTTATAAAAAAACGGGTGGTTGGTTTTGGGGCCCACACAACACCAACCCCCTTCCTCTCTTTTTTTTTTTTTTGGCAATATCCTTTTTTGGGGGTTCTTGGGCAAAAGGTTTTTGGGTTTTTTCGGTGGGGCGTGTGTTGCGCGGTAAAGAGTGTGTTCGATGAAATTTGGACACACGCAATTGTTCGTAACTTTTTATCGTGTGGGTAAAAATTATTGAAATTTTAACTTAATGTATTTCATTGTGTTGTGTCAATTGTGTAATGAGTTTTGTAAAAATCGGTCGAGTGATTTCAGTGATGGCTTCGAATGAAGAAATAGTGCGCCAACATATTTTGGGCACTCACTTCGAAAACCCAAACGCTTCTCACCGATGGATCGGAAAACAGCTCGGAATCGCACATTCAACCGTATCTCATGTGATCAAAACGTTCAAGGACCGTAAGACAACCAAGCGGAAAAATGGTAGTCGCAAAAAACGTGGCACATCAAATCCGGAGAAGGCCAGGATGGTATTGAACCAATTTAAGCGTTATCCCAACATTTCGATCAGGGATGTTGCGAAAAAGGCGAAAGTTTCAGTTTGTTTTGTGCAGAAAACAATGAAACGTTCTGGATTACATGTGTACAAGGTCCAGAAGGCACCGAACCGGAGCGATAAACAGAACTCGGTGGCCAAAACTCGTGCAAGAAAACTGTACAGGGAGTGGCTCACAAAACCGTTCTGCATTGTGATGGACGATGAGACCTACATTAAAGCCGACACCAAACAAATGTCAGGACAGGAACACTACGTCGCCACCTCTAAGTTGGCCGTTCCGGAGAGTGTACGAAAGAAGAAACTGTCGAAATTCGCCAAAAAATTCCTTGTCTGGCAAGCGATCTGCGGATGTAACAAAATGAGTCAGCCCTTCATCACATCTGGGACCGTCAACGGACAAATCTACAAGGACGAATGCCTCCAAAAACGACTTCTGCCCTTCTTGAGATCTCACGATGGCCCGACACTGTTTGGCCGGATTTGGCATCTTGACACTATGCCCGGCCCGTCTTAGACTGGTACAAAGATAATAATGTAGTTATTGTACCAAAAGACGTCAACCCTCCAAACACTCCGGAACTTCGCCCAATTGAAAAAATTTGGGCAATCATGAAGGCAAAGCTCGTTAAAACTCCAAAACTGATAGAAAATGAACTTGAACTAAAGAAAGTTTGGTTAAAAGTAAGTAAGCAAGTCGGTTTTATCATTGCCCAAAATTTGATGAAAGGGGTCAAGGCAAAGGTGCGGGCATTTGGGTTGGGAGAAGAGGTTCAATAAACCAATGATGTCAAAACTTAACCATTTAGTAGTCCTTTATTTCCATAAAATTTTAAAAGAATCGGGCTCAAGGAAAATTTTTCGTGGTTTTTGGTGACCTATTTTGTGTGTCCAAATTTCATCGAATACAGTCTTTAAAATGTTAACATTTAATGAAGGTTTTCGTTTGTTTACAAGGCAAGCGACATTGACACTAGACAGCTGTCAAAATAAGTCATAGTATTTTGATAAGATCCTAAAGGTGTACTATAATTAAGGAGGAGTTCTAAAGGAAATGGCCGGTAGTAAGGGGGGTTTTTTGGGGTGGGGTTTGTAAAAAAAAAAAAATTTATTTTGTTTTTTTTGTATGTAAAAAAAATGTTTGTGTGGGAGGGAAAAAAAAAAAAATGGTTGTGGTGGGAAAGGGAAGGGTAAAAGGAGAAAAGAAAGGGTGGGGTGGGGGTGTTTATGGGGGGGGGGTGTGATACGAGACGTAATTAATGTTTGTAAAAAGTCGGGGAACGTAAAGAAAGATTTCGTGTAAAATGATGTCTCCTGACACTGACACATACGCATTTCGACGAAAGAGGTGTTTGATTGAATTTATTTTCTCATTTCTTCCAACTCATTCTTATGTGTTAAAGGACGCTTTCATTTGCCGGTCTCAGGGGACAGAAATTTACATGACATTTTGGTAGTGTGTACGATTCAGAGATGTTTGTGAAGAAAAGGTGAACGGGAGTGAAAAAGAGTTTGAAAACGGTTGAACAGGACGAGGAGTAGAGAAAAATAAAAGAAACAATAGAAGAGCGAGAGAGAAGCAAAATTATTGTTGCTAAAAAGATGAAGAAACAAAGCAGAAAGCCGGAGAATGGAAGCGGAAAAATAAACACAGAGGGAATAATTGAGTGAGTCTTATGTTTAGCATTACAAGAATTAGTCGCAGAGGTTATTTCTTCTATCAGAAAATACGAATTATCTCGAAAGACACGACAATGCACAGAGGTTCCTCCAGAGGACAAAAATCTAAAAAACTTTTTTTTTGCTAGAGTAAAACTGATTACACCTGCATATTGAAGAATAAATTTACTATCTAACGGTGTATAACACAACTCCTTTAACGTGAGGACCATGCTCATTTCAGCCAGTAAGAGACAAGTGTTTTCGAGGTGTGCAGTGGATTTCAAGCATATTTATCAACGCACGCAATGGATGAATGTTGCGTTTTTTTTATCGATAATTTCGTGCATATCTTTAAACTATTTGAAAAACAACTGTGATCCCAAACGATTTCACGGTTGACACACATATCATTGTGTCATGATGGTCTTGAGAAATCAAAATCAATTTGTTCCAGCTGCCCGTTTTTGCAGGTACAGTTCACAGACGATTTTTTCTATGCGCAGGTTGGTGAATAACAGTGCGTTTGGTATTACATTGATTCTTATAACAATGATATATTTCCAGCAACCGTTATTAATTGTTCGTTTGCAAGGATGTATATTTCCGAAATATGGAATTCTATTAGCGTATTCGATGCTGACAAGGCACGCCATGTTATGGACGTTGTAATACGAAATCTTGATGTAGAAAACATTGAAAATGTTAATGATTTGCGATCGCGTATTTTTTCATTTGTAAGCAAATTGCTGTATACTGGAAAAAGGCAAATAGAACAGAATCTAATATGCTTTCAAAGTATTCCGATTGGCTTAAATTAATAGAGAAAATCGATTTGAGAAAAACAATAGCACAGGAAAAAGAGTTACCAAAAGTTAGCAGTAAACAAGGTAGACCAAAAAGCGACTATGGAGAATGTAGCAAACGAGCTAAAAGGAGAAGGTATGTGTGCAACATCCATAAAATTAATTTAAAATGAAACACTTAGTATTTTAAATTGTATACTATTTAGATTGGTAGAATTGTCTAAAGTTGATGAGTCTGCAGTGAAGACCCTCCATGATAATTCAGATGCCAGAGATAACCAAATTGAAAAATTGAATCCAGATGAAGTGCTAGCACTGATTGTTGAAGCGAAATATCAGTATTTATTTGTCTGAGGCTTAATTAACAAGAAGACGTCTTGTGACATTTTTCCCAGTTATAAAAAAGTACTGTGTTTCAAAAAAAAGTGTTACTCAAAAAACGAAAATGTCACTGAAACCTCAGCCGAAATTGAGTTACAGAGTTTGCTTGATCATACGGTTACAAGAATTATCGAATCAGAACAAGCAACAATAGCCGAGCTGATAGGAGATAACGAATCGAGGAACATCGCATTGATTGGCAAGTGGGGTTTTGATGGTAGTGCAGGACACAGCGAGTATAAGCAATCCTTCAGTGACTCGTCGGGAGATGATGGAAGTTTATTCGTTACGTCTTACGTTACTCTCCAGTTGAAGTTGTCATCGAATGTTCCTGCTGATGATCAAATCATATTGAAAAATCTTCGCCCTTCATCTACACGATTTTGCAAACCTTTGCGATTCCAATTTGCCAGACAAATAGTGTATCTATACGAGAGCAGGCATATTTTAAACAACAAGTAGAAAATTTGAATTTAACTAAAGTAACTATAAATAATCAAGAATATTCGGTTCAGCATATACTGCAACTGGGGATGGTCAACGGCAAGGTACGTATAAAACGTTACTCGATTCATAGCTATATTTATAGTAGATATTTTCGCTATATTTAAGGTCTGCAATGCTCTAAGCGACTCATCATCCTGCAGGTGCTATTTGTGTGGTGCTATCCCTGTTAGGGGGCGGGGTTATGTCACACCAAGTCTCGACAGCAAACACGGGTTTTACGATGTTGTAAGCTTCAAGCTGAAAAAAGTTTTCATTTATTATGCAAACTTCGCTTAGTTTTATTTGGATCATAATCACTTACAATTTTAGTGGACGTTATCGTCGAAAATGCGAGCAATCCTATCAAGGAACCACGTTTATCTGGTTGCTGAGAACCGTAGATTATAACTTAATTTTTAAGTTCAAAAAGTTTGAATTCAGAGCACATACAATAGTTTTCAAATTCAATTCACTAGATTTAGGCACGATTTAATAATCTAGAATAGTTATTAGGTATAATTGTAATGTAGATTAAGGTACAATTTAGTAACTATTTTTAGGCACGTTCGATAATCTGGCAGAGCGAAAACTGACAATGTTTCACTCCTCACTCTCATTCCTTCAGCCTTTGACGTTTCTTCCGCTCTCCCGTCACACATGACATTCGGTTCAGCAACGGCCTGCTGAAAAGCATCTCGCTCCACGTCGACGGCGTCGCTACAACGGGAAGTGTTGCCGTCACATACCCCCGCCCGTAAACCTAGGTGTTGTTCCGGATGTCCTGGAGGTGCAATAGGTTTACGTTCCCCTCCGACGTCCAGCACTGCCAGCTTTACTGCAGGTCGCCGTAGGATGCCACTCGGTGTTCGTACTAATGCTTGACGAACTCTTCCGTCACGACCAATGAAGGTTTTTTTGATCCGTCATCTGATCCATTGACTTCGCCCAGTACCGTTCAGAACCAGCACCAGGTCACCCACCTCCAGATGCTTGACCTCGTCGAACCACTTACTTCGACGAGTTATGACCGGAAGATACTCCTTAATCCACCTCCTCCAGAATTCGGCGACGATATATTGAGCCATCTTCCAGCTGCTACGGAACGGTGGTTGCCAAGGCCTCGTTCCTTGCTATCTCCTCCTGTAGCTGTCGGTTGGCTCCTTGGAAACATGTGCCGTTATCCGAGTAGAACACTGCCGGTGATCCGCGTTGGCATACAAATCTCCGTACAGCCATAACACACGATTCCGTGGATAGGCTACGCACTACTTCCTTGTGCACGGCGCGAACGGTAAGGCAAATAAATAAGGCGATCCAACGCTTCACCTGGCTACGACCCACGTTAACTAGTACTGGTCCAAAATAATCGACGCCAACGTACGTAAAGGGGCTGTAGCCTTGCCTCGGGAAGTGGTGCCATAACAGACGCTTTTGGAAGGGCCTTGGATATCCGACACCATGTGCAATCTCTTGCCACCCTTTGAACAAGCGATCTCAGCTTCGCGATTTTGAAGCGTTGCCGCATTTCGTTTACAACGGTTTCGCGGTTGGCATGGCGAAAGCGACGATGATACCAATCAGTGATCAGGACCGTCACCGGATGATGTTTAGGGAGAATAGCAGGAAATTTTGCATGGAATGGAAGTAATTTTGCCGCTCCAATGCGGCCTCGCATTCTCAGGACACCTTGTTTGTCCATGAAAGGCCAGGTCTTGTAGATGCTGCTGGATTTAGGAACGGTAGGATGCTTTGCTTCTGGGTTGCCGCTTGTCTCTTTCAGCAGGATTCTCTCTTCCGGGAAGACTTCCGTTTGCGCCATCTTCAATAGTAAAATATCTGCTCGCATGAGTTCAGCCTGGGTGAGTATCTCCTTCCGTAGACTTTGTCACACATTCTTTCGACGCAGGCCGTCAATGAAGCGGATGACGTATGCGGTTGTGCGCTGCAGTTTCGGCCATCTGCTGAATCTCGAGTAATCTATCAAAGGTTTACATTTCCAGTGCGCCTGGATACGGCGAACTTCTTCGTGGGTCGTACCCACGATCGGTTGCTCGGGCCATGACTCTTCGGCATCGTGTAGGAACTCGGGTCCTGTGAACCAAGGCCAGCTGAACTCCAAGTTTGGACCACTCTTCCACTTCGTGGCATCGTCGGACACGTTCATCTTGGATCTTACCCATCTCCAATCTTGCGGATCACTCAAGGTCAGGATTTCTCCAACTCTTACGGACACGAACTTGTGGAATCTTCGGTGATCAGATCGGATCCATGCCAGTACCGTCGTAGAGTCACTCCAGAAGAACCGCTGTGATACAGATAGCGTATGGTATCCGAGGACAGCCGTTAGGAATCGCACTCCCAGAACTGCAGCTTTCAGTTCAAGCCTTGGTGTTGACAGAGTCTTCGGAGGGGCCACTTTACTTTTGGCTCCTACCAGTGCCATCTGAACGCCGCCTTTATGTACCAGTCGGAAGTATACCGCACACGAGTAGGCAACATCGCTGGCATCCACGAAAGTATGGACTTGCAGATCATCGAGGTTTGTCGGAAACGGCGAGAAGTAACATCGGGGTATCTTCAATTGTCCCAGCTTCGGAAATAGACCAGCCCATTGTCGCCACTTCTGAAAGATATCTTCGTTGATTGGCTCATCCCAGCCCGTTCCCGAAGCCCAGGTTCCTTGTATGATTACTTTTCCATGGACTAGGAAATGCGAGACGAGCCCGAGTGGATCGAAAAGACTCATCACGACCTTGAAAACTTCCCGCTTGGTGGGTACGTGGCCTTCATCCAGGATTTGTCGAAGATTTTCGCGTAGATTGAAGTTGTATGAGAAGCTATCATCCGCAGGGATCCAATTCATTCCAAGCACGGATTCAAAAGCTCCAGCCCGCTCCAACGCTAGGTTCCTTGGTTCATCATCAGTCGTTTCCCCAATTTCGCAGAGAAGTTTCGCCGAGTTTGAACGGAATCGACAGATCTCGAAGCCACGCATCGAATGTACATGGATAACCTCCTTTACCACTTCAACGGCTTCCTCGACGGTCATAAAGCTGTCCAAATAATCGGCCACGTAGTGGTTTTAAACGATAGCGGTGGCTGCACGTGGATATACGTCAGCGAAGTCCTGGGCATTCATGTTCTTAGCATACTGTGCAGAAGCAGGCGAACATGCACGACTCCTAAGGGTAGAAACCACATACGCTTCTGATCTGCATTCTTCAACTCTGCTTCGGTTGCCTTATGCTCGTAGCCCTTCTGCATGTACTGCGCTATTTGCTCACGGACCCGTGCTAGCAATGAAGAATCCTTTGCAAGCTTCCGCTCTAGAGATTGTGAACGCCTGACTGCCATTGGCTAGCTATCTGGAAAGTCGGGATCATCGTTGCGAAACAGAAGTCAGGTTTCGAAGCCACGGTCTGTGCGCTTCGTCGTCCGTTCCAAGATACTTCTCGCGTGAATGTCTTCATTTGACTCCAATACTTCACTCGGTCCTGCTACACCAGCATCTTCAAGCGCAAAGTAGTCACGAAGTTGATTGATTAGCTGGTGGTCCGGATCAGTCGCAGGTGTCACATGAAACTGAACAACTGCTCGTTGTGCTGGTATGCCAGTAACGCACTCGTAGATACTCCAACCTAGTCGGCACTTTGCTGCTATCGGATCCATCGAACCACCTTCACGCAATTTCAGGGGAACTCCAAGACGAAGGTTGTTCAACCCAATCAGAAGCTTTGGTTGGATCAGATCGTAGTCCTTCACAGGGAGTCCACGCAAGTGTGGATATCGCTTACAAAGCTCCTCGTACCTCATCGTTTGGGAAGGCAATACCAAACTGCTAACAGTTCTAACTTCACAGAGCTTATGACGGTTCTGACTGTTTTCTCCAGAGACTTCTAGTTGAACTCGTTGTGAATGTGGTTCCTTGCGAGTTACCTTACCCGTCCACTGCAGAGTTAATGGTTCTACCGGTCCGGATACGCCCAAACGATCAGCAACACCTTCCTCCAGAAGTGTGGTCGACGACCCCTCAGCGATGAAAGCAAATAAAACCTCTGTCCGCGCCCCCGTGTACAAACCTACTGGAAGCACTCGAAACATGGGGCAAAGACTGCTGCTCTGCGTGACATGATTGGCGGAATCATTTGGGATGTGGAGTGGATGAGAGTGGAGAAGAGTGTGGTGTTTTTGGCGGCAACCCTCAATCCCACACCCCTGCCAAGACTTGCACGTCAATTTGCCGTGATTATTCAGGCACGTACGACACAGGCTTTTCTGCTGATCGATTTTCCACCGTTCATCGATGTTAAGCGATTTGAAGCGATGGCAATCTGCCACCCGATGTCCCACTCGTTCACATGTAGCGCATGTCTTACCTGGTTTCTTCTGGTTTACCGATGAGCTTGAGTTCGCCGGGGGAGAGGCAGGCATCGATGAATGAGCGTGTATCAACCCTTTCTCCTTGGTCTTCCCTTGATCGCCTTTGCAGTTTCGACTGAAACTTGGTAGCTCGAAGGACACTTGACTTGCTGCAAACAACAATCCTGACATAAAGTCGCCGAAAGTTGCCAACGTCGCGTACGGTTGCTTACTTTTGTAGATTGCCCACTCCATCTTCAATGAACCAGGAAGTTTCTCAACGAGCTCCTGCATGAGCACCGAGTTGGCCAAGTGCGTGAACTGGCTAGCTGCCTTTAAGTGGTCGACGAGATTCTGAACGGTTAATCCAAAATTAATCACCGTTTCAAGGCGGTCATGGGGCCCGATGAACCTTTTCAATCAGCGATCGAACAAGAAGCTCTGGTCTCCCATACAGGGTCCGCAGAGTGTTTACAACCTGAGGAACGGTTGAAGGAAGAAGAAGCCGGCTTCGCATCGATTCGTAAGCATGCCCCTTTAAGAATCTTTGAAGGCGAATCAGGTTTTCAGCATCCGTAAACCCACAGGCTGTCGTTGACTGCTCGAAGCTACAGATGAATATCGGCCAATCTTCGGGATAGCCGGAAAATATGGGCAATTCTTTCCCCATAACCTGTCGGGCTGCCAGCTGGTTTGCATCAGGTGTCGTGGGAAATGCACCAGTTCTTCCTTGATTCACGTTCATCGGATCACCCATGGGAATACCAGTGGGAGCCGTGGGATCGTAGACTCGCGGTGGTTGACTCGGAGCCGGTTGGTGTTGATGTGTGTTGGATTCTGCGTGGTGCATTGCAGGTTCTCGGCAAGTTGTTGGTCGACGATGCATTTCACCGGCGAATGGAACCGAGTTGTTGAACGGACCTGGTTGATGGTGTGCATGGCTTGTGTTCTGAACTTGCATCGGTTGTATCGGATTGGGAAGCATTGAGTGTTGATTATACTGTCCGTTAGTGGCAGAGTATTGGCGAATCATTGGGACGTTAGTCGACAAAGCGTGAACATCTTTGACAGGATGAGATGAGGTGTGACGTTGGCCATCGGTTTGCATTGGCGGGTTCGGTCTGACTAACGGTGGTGCGTCTCCGGAAACCATCAGCGAGGCAGGGATTTTACCTACGTGTGTTTCGAGAGAACATTGTTGCAACCAGTTGGATACCCGTTCATCAGAGTCGGGAATCGATCCTCCTCTGCTGCCACACTCACTCAACTGTCGGATTAAGCTCTGCTTTTTCTCCAAGGACTCCTTCCTGACCGACTGCTGCTTTTGCTGGAACTCCCTTTCATACTGCAATTTCAGCTGCCGCAGCTTCGCTTCTTCTTCCATTATCGCCTTCTTTTCCTCCAGACGACGCAACTCTTCCTCAATGAATCTTGCGCTTCTAATTCCTACTCTTTCCGGATCTGTTCTTCTTCTGCCAGTTTCAGCTCGTTCTGCAGACATACACGGCACGGGTACTCGAGGTCGTGCTAGGAACAACTGATCGGACATTATTGGATCCTTTATGGAACTGATTTGTTCCGGATTTGGCCACTGACGAACGGAGACTTCGATCTGTCGGTGGGAGTTTTAATTGTCTTGCTGACGTTGCTCCATCGACAATTTGTTTTGATGTGCACCTCCTGCAAACATACGGCTTGTCCTTCACCGAATCATCCACTGCTGCGCAACCGAAATGTTCCCAGAGCCGGCAGCTGCCACAGGCTACTCTTTTCTCACAAGAGGTATCTGCCCGGGTACAGGATTGACAGCTATTTCCTGTTGGTCCTTGATGTTCCTCTATTCCGATCCCCGAGGGTAAAATTCTTGAAGATTTTGTTAGGGGGAGGGGTTATGCCACACCAAGTCTCGACAGCAAACACGGGTTTTACGATGTTGTAAGCTTCAAGCTGAAAAAAGTTTTCAATTATTATGCAAACTTCGCTTAGTTTAATCTAGATCATAATCACTTACAATTTTAGTGGACGTTATCGTCGAAAATGCGAGCAATCCTATCAAGGAACCACGTTTTTCTGGTTGATGTGAACCGTAGATTAAAAGTTAGTTTTTAAGTTCAATTAGTTTGAATTCAGAGCACTACAATGGTTTTCAGATTCAATTCACTAGATTTAGGCACGATTTAATAATCCAGAATAGTTATTAGGTACAATTGTAATGTAGATTAAGGTAAAATTTAGTAACTACTTTTCGGCACGTTCGATAATATGGCAAAGCGAAAACTGACAATGTTTCACTCCTCACTCTCGTTCATTCAGCCTTTGACGTTTCTTCCGCTCTCCCGTCACACATGACATTCGGTTCGGCAACGGCCTGCTGAAAAGCGTCTCGCTCCACGTCGACGGCGTCGCTGCAACGGGAAGTGTTGCCGTCACAACCCCAATCGATGACTGTCTTCAAAAAAAAAAGATACGTTCCAGTTCAGATTATACGGTTTCAGTTCGGATTATAAACAGATGGATCCGTTTTTTGAATATTTTATTCATTTATCGTATTGCCTTGAATATAAGAGATGGCAAGCTAGTACACAAGATATATAAGAGATATATTCATGAGTAATATTCAAAAAGAATTCAGATTAAAATTAGGGCTAATTATTGACAAATCTCGAAACGGTGGAAGTGGCACATAAAATGATGGAAATATGGCGAGGAATTTTTTCAAAAACTCGGAATTATCAGCTGAAATAACCGGATTGAACAAAGAACTTATTGATAGATGTGGGGTGATTTTACAATGTTTAGCATCAGGATGCATTATAAGATTAGACGAATTCAAAGCCTATTCATTAGATACAGCTTGATCTCTGGTAAAGGAGTACGGTTGGTACTAAATGCCTCCCTCTGTTCATAAAATTCTTATTCACGGTTCGGAAGTCATTGAGCATGCTTTGTTATCTATCGGAGAACTATCTGAGGAAGTTGCTGAGTCGAACAACAAATTTGTGAAAGAGTTTAGGAACAACACAAGGAAAATATCTAGAGTGATAACAAATACGGACTTGCTGCGCAGACTCCTAATTAATTCGGATCCTCTTATAACTGGACTAAGAAAAATTTCAATTCAGGAAAAAAACTCTACTTCCACCTGCAGTAAAAGCATTAGTTTTTTAAGTTTTAACATGTGTGTAAGGTTTGTTATTTTTTTTTTTGAAATATGTAGAAGTAATATGTTTCGTGGGAGTGCTGATTTTATACAAAATGTATGATTAGTAATGTATAAAGTAATAAAAAAATTATAATTGAAAAATTCTGCTAAAATAACCATAAAATATAATATAATACAATGGAAATCCAATCTTACGATCCTTTTTATGCATAACGATGTTTAAGGAAGAAAAAAATATGACTAGAAAGATTCATTAACACTGCAAGATGGATAGATATGATAATTTTTCAATCAAATTTGAGTTTAGTGGCCATTTATTTATTAAAAAGGTAACAATTCATAAGGAAATTTCCATGAAATGTATTTATGGCCGCCGTCCTTCTATGGTGGAACCACTGTGCAATGGTAAAATAACCGATATGCTTTTAAAGATTAAAATACCCTATTGTCACTATTTGTGTCAAACCATGTGCAACCATGCCCCCCTTCACAGACTCCTCTCCTCTTTTTGTGACAATGTTGTTCGACCAGTAACACCATGTCCTTCTTTGTTTTTGCCGGGCGACCCCAAAAACATCACCATTTCCGAACATATCCTACTCATTATTTACCAACTCCCAACCACTGTGGTGGGTTGGCAAGCCGTTATTTGGTCATTCAATTTACGAGAATTGAGGCGCGTAAATGAATTCAAACAGCTTCCAACATCAAAGCGTCGACTACACGTAGCCTAAAGGTGTCGGAAATCTATTATCTGAATGGAGTAAACAACATCTTCTTCCTCGTTAGGAATCATCCGTTCTCTTCAATATCCCGGGAAAATGTGCACAACACTGAAATACACAGCCGTAAGCAGAAAAAAAAACTTTTCCAATATGTTGTCGAGCTAAGCATACTTCATCTTCGTATCGTTTGCCATCCCCAATGACGGAACGGATAACTACGAACAACGATAGGGGGATCTTGGTCGGAATTGGCATATTTATTATCACAACATGTGCTCACCCCTTAAAGGCTTTTTGGCCCACCGACAGATGGATCTGCATTTTCGGCATTTCCAAAAAGGACTCGACTCGAAGCTTCGTGGCTTGAATGAGATGATTTGCTGTTTTGCCGTTGTTCAGTGGATGAAAATCAAACATGACAAGCATTTGTGAGAATAGGGCTTTAAACGTCTTTGCTAACAGTTACGCTGTTAGCTGATTCCGGGAAATTCGACACTCACCCACGCACATCTTTGCCGCCACCTCGGGTTGACGTGAACGAGAGAAGAACGCATTGTTAACTACACCCCAATTCCAGCATACACCATACATTTACCAAGTAATGGAATACAATTTCAAAGGTAGGATGGAAATAGGACTTTCACATTTGCTTCTTATCAGGAATTAACGGGTGGTGAAGTGGAGAGACAATTAGATAGATGGTCCACCAAGATATGTCACCATGGAGCAGTTCCACGCTCAATGACGAATCGATCTGACGCGAACTACTTCGATTTCCAGTTCAGTTTTTTTTTAAAACACTTTTACGAACGTATTAGTGGAACAATTGTAATTGGAAAATTAGGAAAATTTGAACTAAGTTTTCACTTTTTCGAAGTAGGTTATTTGGAATCATTCAGATGAGCTGGAATATATTAACTGTTGATCTTTCTTGAGGAATCCTTCATATTATTAGAAGCAGTGTTTCGTATACAGGTTTACCCCTAATTATATTATACAAATGACAAACTAATTGTTGAAATTATCAACAACATCAAACAGATGAGACGTGTCTCCGCATATTAATTTGTTTCTATGCTTGTTGAATTGATTTGCCAATTACGATAGTTCGTAATTGGAAGAGCTTAACGCCGTGTGCATATAATCGAGGTTTACCTGTATCTAAGGAAGAAATCAAATTCGGTCGGTGTGATTTTGGAGTGCTGTTAGTGCTGTTTTTTCCCGCTCGAAGTGTCCAAGCTTAATTATCGCAGTTATGTTTTACAGTGTTCGAAGGGGCCGGTTCTAAAATATTTTGACAGCAGATTGCTTAAGGTTGAAGAAGTCGTAATGAATTTGGGCAATGATGATGATTGCATGCTTCTTTTTCTACTTCTTCCTGAAAAAAAAATGTTTTTTGGCCATTTTCGGTAATACATCATGACTTACCATTTTCTGTGCACGTTCACTGAGTAGACTTGTATGGATTTGGCCTTCTTTCAACCATGAGCTATCCTTTACAATTAAGGAGTGTATCGAATATGAGCCATCCACATACATTTGCGTTGTACGCATGTATTTGTGATGATTTTTTATGCTCTGAACACTGCATGCTGTGCGTTTGACTGTCAGCTTTCTTTTGTTTACTTGTTTGTGCGGTTCAAATTCTGCGTTTTCAAAATATCGCGTATTGAAAAGGAAGTGAAAATTAAGGTTCTGGACACATGGCTAAGTGAGAAGGGTATTACTATGCGAAAATTGGCGAAGCGGTTTGGAATTCATCATGCGAGTGTTAAAACCATCATTAATAAGTTTGGGGAACACTATTCTTTGGATGAGCTACCAGGAAGAGGCAGAAAACCCGGTTCTTCCAACCCGAAACTGGAGCAGAAAGTGGTATCTCTAATCATGAAGAACAAATCAATGTCAATACGTGATTTGGCCAAAAAAGCAGGAACGAGTGTCGGAATGATCCAGCGTATCAAGAGGCGAAACCACCTGAAGACCTACAAGAAGCAGAAAATCTCGAAACAAAGTGCAGAACAGAAGAAGCGAGCAGCAACAAGGGCCCGGAAATTGTATTCGCGTCTTTTGCAGCGTCCGGATGCATGCGTTTTGATGGACGATGAGACCTATGTAAAGGAGGACTCAAAAACCCTTCCAGGTCCACAATACTTTACTGCCGTCGTTGGGGAGGATGTGAGCGATGCGGACAGGTCGATTCAAGTGGAGAAATTCGGTCGAAAGGTACTGGTATGGCAAGCAATATGTTCCTGTGGTTTGAAGTCAACCATTTTTTACACTACCGGAACTATAAATGCGGAAATCTATCGATCTGAGTGTCTCCAGAAAAGATTGTTGCCTTTATATAAGAAGCATAGTACACCTCCACTGTTTTGGCCGGAATCAGCGTCGGCTCACTATGCCAAAACCACTCTCAATTGGCTTGCGGAAAAGGGTATAGATTTCGTTGAGAAAAATATCAATCCACCAAATTGCCCTCAGCTTCGACCCATCGAACGTTACTGGGCAATCGTGAAGAGGGTCTTCAAGAAGACTGGTAAGGCAGCTGGGAACATGCAGGAGTTCAAAAAAATTTGGGCTCAAGCGTCCAAAAAATGCGATGCAACACATGTCCGGAACTTGATGAAGAGCATTCGATCCAAAGTTCGAAAATTCGTGAAGGAATAACTTAAATTTCATCCGGTCTTCATTATGTTCAAGTTTAACCTCGTACAATAAAGGATCATTTTTTTGTATGAATAAAATATCGGTTTTCAACAAAATTTGAAAGAAAGTTTGTGGATAGCTTATTTTCGATACACTCCTTATATTTATCAGCTGATCGGTGGCCCTACAAAAACTTCTTCTTTATTTTGCTTCTTTATTTTGTTGTTAGCACTTTCTTCGCTTCACTAAATCACTATAGATTTCTTCTTCTTTTTCTTAACATAAGTCTTTGAGATGCGTTGCTAATGGTTGTTTTGGTGATTTTATTTTTCAGTCGATATAGATTCCGTGTTTTTCGTGAAGTAAATTATTCCGGAAAATTTTTAGCGTTGTTTTATGTTTAAGCCTTTCTGCGTAGTCTCTACGTTATGGAATCAATGCTAATTCACCTTCGATAGCACTCAACAATTTACAAACATATTCGTTTATTAATTTTTATACTAGGATTTTTAAAACGAACCAATCTACTAGTGAGAATCATGCCGTTACCCTTAATCTCCCTAGCTTGTTGCAAATTGATTTAATCAGCTTCAATTTGACTCAATTAGGTCGCAATGCTGGGTCTGACGTCCCTTGTGGTGCCATCTTGTTGTGTAGTGATGCAAATAGGAGAGTTATCTTTGACGGCCGTACTTATATTCTCAGACATTCTTCTATTTTCAGAGAGCGAGTAATGGCGCTATAACCATAAGCCATATGGGGCTAGGGCTATAGTTAATGCTTAGGTCCCAACCGTTTGAAGAGAAATGGAGCATCACTTAACCTTCTTAGAGTAGATGCTCCCAACGACCATTTTAAATAAACTTTTGTTCTGCACACCAAACAAGGACTGTTTGGTTTTGTTTAACTATTCTCTCCGACTATTCTTTTCCATTTTCCTTTGATATCTACTGAAGGCTACGTAGGTTCTCCGTGTCTTCTTAAGGTTGATATCAAATCCTCCCTATCTACAACGGTTGCATGGACGTGGCCAGGTGAGCGATCGAGGAGTGTCTTCGTGGAGATTATTGTGTGAAGAAACCTATCAGTAACTGGATACGTTTCATGGTTACATGCAATGTCTCCAACGAATTATTCCTCATCGTAAGGTCTGTATCCGCAATAATCCGGACACCTCAAAACATGAATAAAACATAAATTTCGCATTAAATATATTTCCGTCGTAGTTGTTTATTTCAGATTCATGGGATGTGTTTTAACAATTCGTGAAGACAAAACATAGTTATTTGGTATTTGCATAAAATTTTCGAACTTTGCGCTTAACTTCGTCCATTAGGGTTTGTACAGACTCTTCAGAAATCGTAGAAGTCATGGTCCAAATTAGCTGGAAGTGTTTTTGATTCCTTGCTTCTTTCCAGAAAGCTTCCGTTTCATCAGAGCCCAATACCTCTCGATTGGTCGTAGCTCTGGGCAATTTGGCGGGTTTGAGGTTTTTGGTACAATGTTCACTTGATTTGCTTGGTACCACTCCATCACAGTTCAGTTTTAGCATAGTGGCATGATGCCAAATCGGGCCAGAACAAAGGTTTTTCTTTGTGACTTTTGATGAAGGGTAGGAATCGCTTCTGCAGACACTCTTTCTGATAGATCTCCTTGTTGATTGTGCCTGTAGGGACGAAAGATTTACTCTTTTTGCCACACGTGCAAATTGCTTGCCGCACAAGATATTTTTTGGGAAATTTCGATGCCTTCTTCGTTCTGAAATGCTCAGCTGTAGCAATAACCATTGCAGTTTTGACAGTTCATGGAGCTTGTTTGCGTGGACTTAGCATATTTCCTGTAAGATCGGTTTGAGATTGTGTGCTCAAAAATTAATACAACCGAAGTAAAATAGCCAGAAAACAGACACCAGTCCTTATTTTTATATAATTTCCTGAATCTATTCGTACAGAATCCGGAAAAAGACAAAGAAAAATTTCGTTTGAGCGGTTCAAATTCTAACACCTTGTAAACAAGCGCCCTGAACTGTCAAAAAAGTGAGGTTAACACATTCCGATCTATTGGTCTATTGGCAATGATCTATTGGTACCAAGGTTGCTTCAAAGGTATACAAAGTGTGGCGAGGAGCGCAAAATTGAGAGCCAGAGAAAAAAGTTGAGTTCAGTGAGCGAGAAGTGAGAATTAAGCAATGTAAAGGGTGTCCCACATCAAATTGCACATCGGAAAAAACGCTGTAGAAAATTATCTAGTTTATCAATCCTTTTCAAACTTTCAGACAATAGAAAATAACCCATTATTAAGCTTTTGGTGTATATATTTCATCCAACTTCAATATCAGAACCGTACGCTCGCACCTTACGCTTAACCCCACTCATTAGGTTACACTGACAGTTAATTTAAGTTTATATTACGAAATCGAAGGTAGAACTAACGAATCTGTTCGTTGTTTTCAGCAACGAAACTGATTTGTTCTCTTTATGAAGATACATTCGTAATTAATTGCACACGTGCAACTGTCAAAAGCACGAAACATTCGTTGGCACAGAAACAACATTCGTGTATTGTAGGAAAACAATACTAAAAGCTAGGAGTATTTTGTTACAAATTAAAAAGAAACGTCTCTCTGATGGTTGCCTGAATGACTGAGAGATCTACTCGAAATGTAGTTGACAAAAAAAGCGCAACCACGTGGAGTTGTCCAGCGTCTTTTTTTTATGTTTCTGACATGGGATTCGATCCTGTATTTTTGGAAAGAGCTGATCCTTGGTTCATCTCACTAGGCCATGGTGACTCGTGAGATAATACTTGAATAATAAGTATGAAGTTATAATTCTCGACAGCACTTCAATTTTTATTTTGGGATAAATAAATTATTCCCGCCCATCCCAGCAACAGCATCACCGAAGCAGCGATTGGCTGGTCTTCACGAAATCCATTTCGTGCATTATACAGAGAGGTGTAATGATAGCATTTCACTAGATAAAAAGCAATATGAATGTTTCATACAATATACGAGATCTTATTGTTCTATGTACAAAATCCTTTATTACGAAGCGAGTGAAAGATAATTTACGAAAATAAATTTTCAGTGTATGTATATAACATCTGGCTGCAGCTTCTTCTGTACGGAATTCCACTTTTTCTTCAATTCTTCCACAGATTTGACCTCCTTGGGATGCTTCCGTAGTGCCTGCTTCATAATAGCCCAGTATTTTTCGATGGGCTTCAGTTCCGGTGCGTTGGGTCCTTGGGTTCGAAAGTGACCCTAATGGCTTCATACCACTCCAGGACAACATTTGAATAGTGGCACGAAGTTAGATACGGACAGAAGATCGTAGGGCCCTCATGTTGCTTCAACAGAGTAAGCAGATGCTTCTGTAGACACTCCTTGAGGTAGATCTTCCCGTTTACAGTCCCGGTTGTCACGAACGGTGCAATCCGTTTGACACATGTTCAGATCGCTTGCCAAATCATGTATTTCTTGGCACACTTTGAACCCTACTTCCTCCGGAACATCAAACTTGTGCTGGGTGGTGAAGAACAGTAGCCCCGACAGCTGCCGGATGCACTATGGGCGATTTCCATACAAGCAGGCGGACGAAAATATTTTGATCATTTTTTCTTGTTTTGTAGAGTTTTCTTTGGTTGATGTTATCAAAATATGTTGTTAATATACTTTTAACATTTCGCAAATTGGCAAATTTTAACATTTCGGGATTAACTTTTCAAAAAGGCTTAACTTTCCATTGATTTAAAAAAAAACTATAATATCTTGAAAACGGATGTGACTAAAACTCTTATTTCAAAGGATAAATCATGATAATAATATTTCAATCTTTCTAAGGGAACATCCACAAATTACGTGATATATTATGGGAGGGTATGGCTCAAAATAGAAACGTACCATATATTAGGTATGGCATAATATGCTACGAAGTAGGTCTGGAAATGATCAATATTATGCTACGTCATTTGTGGATGGTCCCAAACAGAGATATTGCCTTTTCACAGAAAACTTAGCATGCATAGAATATTCAGAAAGAAGAAGAAGCAGCATCTGCAGCTGTTGCTTCCTTCAATGATTTGAATATTACCAAGCAAACTCGATGCATAGGTACAAGGTAATCGCTGAACAAAATAGCTGTGGTTGTCAGTGACGATTGTCAGTTTCGGGTATTTGAATCTGACGCCTGATGCAATTTTTTCTCTGAAACGGCAATAATAAGAATTGATTTTCGGTCCAACCATCAATAACGTAATTTATTTTTCGAAATTGTTCCATACTGCCTTCCCCTTGTATGATTTTTACGAATAATCCTGATAAACGTTTCATGACGCGTAAGAAAACACAAGATCCCTTTACCCGTCTGCCCCAGCAAAATTAATATATGACTTCTTTGTATAGAACACGCAACAACAAAAAATTCATAATCTGCTTCAGTTTATTTATTTACATAACGGTAGAAATACATATATATTTTTACAAAGCGAATATACAATAACAATTCCAATATTTTTTTTTGTCGATTTGCATTAATCTTACTATGTTTCTGTTTCATCACAAACAAAATCCTCATCAACTTCATCGACAGCTTTCATAAGTTCCTCCAACGCATCGCAGTTATCGGTGTCGGATGTTGAACGTGTTTCAGAATCTTCAAAAATCATAAAACTTTTCACGATATCTGGATAATCTAGAACATTTTTTTTCTGTCGTCTTTTCTCCATCCAAAGTGAGCTGATGAATAGGTCTGATTCATTCATGGCACGAATGAAGACACCATGTAAGTTGTCCAGCCTTGAGCGCTTCGGTATTTCTTTAACTGTTTGTGCTGGCTTTCTGCTGCCTCTTCTGCTAATATACCAAGCGGCGCTGGAGAATGCATAATAATTTCTCCGGCATGAGCGAGTACTTTATGCACAGTTGCAGGAATTTTATACCAATCGTACAATTCCAGATAAAGTCGGTAGGTATCCTTGCAATACGAATCTATTTTTTCGGGGTTTATTGGGTCTTGACAGTTGATAGCAATTAAAATATTTCTAAACCTCACAATCAATTCTTCGTCGATGTTCAGAATTCTGCTTAAAAGCTGAGGATTTGCCAATGTTCGTCGACAAACGTTACCTGTAGTACTTGTACCTGCACCACCAGATCTTGGTTGATCTACTCTGACTCCAAAATGCTCATGAAGCTGTTTCGTTATCAGTTTTTTTTCTTTGTTCGTATAATTCTTTAAATGGCTGTGAAACCTGCCATTTTTTAAAATCCATTCTATATGCAATATGCAAAAGGCATTCGAATCCAAGCATGAAGCGGAGATATACCGTAATGTAGAGCATCTTCGTTTGTTAAAAATCCTTCTTCAAACTTTTCTTTACTGTTCATTGCATTAGGCTTTGCTCCACAGATTGGGCAATTTTGCATTGATGAACTTCCTGTAATATACGTGAGGACTTTTCCATCTATCATGCTAAGTACAAAATCAAAATCAACAAGAATTATGTTGTCATTTAAAAGCTCGACCTTCACTGGCGTCAATTCATTCATTTCTTTTTCAATGTCATTTTTTGTGGCAAGAATTACCTCCTTACTCTCTTTGATAAATTCAACGATGATGGGCCAACGATGATTGAACCACATAATCATTTTTCGATCATTATGCATGAATAACTGAATTGGAGTAAGTGTTGATGAAAGTACATCAGAATCATTCTGACATCCTTCTGGCAGCTTCTGGTGGTACTGAGAATACCCGGTTGAGCCATCCATACCCCAACTACATAATAGAATTAGTTCAGCACTATCCAGCTCGTTAGAATCCATGTACTCGTTCAGCTCTGCGTCGATTATTTTCACGATTCGATGCACTGTATTGTCCAGAAGCGCCTGCAGTTTTACTCTAATTTTTGAAGCGGTTGCTTCGATGAACTCGTTGGGAGGTGCGCATTTCTTTTTTTACTTCCCCGATGACGCCGTAAGGTGGAAATCGTGACGGTGATTCTCTGTGTATTAGTTCGTATTGGAATCGACTAAATCCAGCTTCGATGAAAAAACTAAAAGCTTCCTCGGGTGACATCATTCCACGTTGATCAGTTAATTGCGACAACATTTTTCTAGAATCTCCTCGATTTCTTAGAATAAGGCCGATGACTTTAACTAAATTTATCTCTTTCCTATTGTAAGCTGTCCTTCTCGCCATTACTAGAGCCTTTTCGATGCTGTCTACTTTGGGATCCAAGCTTTCGTTGTCAATGACACGTCGTTTTCCTCTTTCGCTCAGATCAGCAAAAGGTTTTGAGGGTCTCCCACGCTTTGCAGATGACGCCGAGGTTGAAGGAGCATCTTGTTCTTGTTCGATGAACTCCGCAATGCCGAAGTCTCCATTTATCCAATCCCGAGAATATGCCTCGAATCTTTCCTGTTTTCGTTGAGCTTCATTCCACTTTAGCTTGTACTTACATGCGGTCCTATAGAGTTTATCCTGGAGACGTTCACGTTTTTCCTCCGATATAGGATAGTTTTCACAAATAAATTTAAAATCTCTTTCAACATTCGCATTATGCGTCAATTTAGAATCAAACAACGAAATTATAACTCTATTATCCATTTTTACACTTGCACTCAACCGTAGTTTATGGGATTTCAAATAATACACTGTCAGTATAAATACCACTCCTGGTAATAAATCGTACTCTAGGTACTTACCATGAGCCTCAAACATTGAGTACCTAAGCGAGTCGATGGCAGCAAGGTCCACATACACGTAGGTACGAATTAACGAATTTACGAAAATTAATAAAGCAACACCAGCAAAAATTCAGGAAACACATTATTCAAAAACAAGACAAAATAACAAAAAGAACGTAAACTTTAAACTTACATTGGAAAACATGTTAACACGAAGAAGCCCTTGTATGCGATGATAATAATACCGATTTTATTATTTATAACCAATTATAGCAGAAACTGTTTTAAACATATTTTTAATAATTTTAAATTTAAAAAAGGTTCAGCCCTTTTCAAAAAATGGTCGAAATTTTCTGTAAAGTGTTAATTTATAACTTATTTTGGTTAAACCATCGCCAGAAATTACCAAAATCGCCCAAAAAAGTAAATACGTTTTCATCAACCTAAAATAATGGAATTGCACCAAAGTGGTCATATTTTTAAACCGCCTGATTTCAAAATGGCGCAAGTTTGCGCAGAGCTTCCTTCGTAATTTGTTATTATACATCCCACACTTGATTCAGAGCTGCTGGGTTATGCGGGGATATGCGGGGAAAAAAAGTTTTTCTAATTTTTTAATGTTTTGTCTTCTCTTAAAGATTTTTTTGATTTTATTTCTGAATGACAACCTATCGTATTATTATTTTTTAAAGCTAGTTTTGTTACCTTTTCAATCATGTATAGTGAGCTAGGGGTTATCTCATAAAAACAGGTCAACATTTAACTTGAGATAAAGCGTATTTTTTCGGCAAAAAGTACGTTTTTTCGCTAACTTACAACTTTGACATCTAATATCTCAGGAATGAAAAGTGCTAGAGGCTTGAAACTTTGAAGTTTTCTTAATTTATATGTTTACTTTTGATAAAAAAATTGAAAAAAAGTTTTGGTGAAGGTCACTTTTCCGATTTTCGTCCGCCTGATATCTTATAGTGGGATGTCCGCCATGACGTAAGTCTCATCATCCATGATGAGACAATTGGTATTCGTCAGCATCTGGGTGTACAGTTTCCGGGCCCGTGACTTTCCCACCGTATTTTGCCGTTCGTCACGATTTAGAGCCTTCTGCACTTTGTACGCATGCAGTTCCTCCCGGTCCTTGGCTCTCTGAACGAAAGACTTGGACAGATTCAACTTTTTGGCCACATCCCTGACCGAAGCATTGGAATTCCGCTTAAACGCTTTCACGACACGTTTGTGATCCTGATCACTAATAGTAAATCTATTCTGTCCGCATTTCTCCTTCCGTTCGATGCTCGGAGTTTCGTAGTACAGTTTAATCACACGACTCACCGTTGACTGCACGATTCGGAGCTGTTTTCCGATGTCCCGATGAGATAACTGAGGATTTTCCAGGTGCTTGCGCAAAATCAATTTGCGACGTTGCTTTTCGGGTGACGCCTTTTTTTCCAATTTTCGAAAAACTGACATCGATAAAAATACAACAAAAAATATTACACGCTAAACTACTTCTACCCAAATTTTCAAGAGAAAATACCCAATGGGTAATTTTCTACAGCGTTTTTTTCGCAAATTGATGTGCGACACTCTTTAGTTTAAAATCTTGTGAGGATAGAAAGAGACAAAGTGAAAAATTGCAAGGAAAGGGACGGATGGTTACTGAGCTATCCAGCCGCGCCATAAAATCAACGAACATTGTATTCATTCAATATAAACTTGCGCACCCGTGGTGTGGGGACAGTTTGGTTTTCAGTGAACATTTTTTTTTGCTTTTATGAAACAGTATCCTTTTTTAAAACAACCATGTTCTGCATGCCTCAAACAGCACCCTATTATTTCCAACACCGAAGAAAACAGATAAACTTTTCGTATCCCTTTTCATCCACGAAATCGAATAAGCAAAAATAGATCCAAGCAGAATCTGTACGGTGATCGAAAAAAGTTTTTCTACGTCCATTCTGGATTTACTGAATGCACCGAAGCTATCTGATGTTTAGTGTGGAGAGCTCACTAACGAGCGACATTAACCCGGGGTGCCAACGAGGCGTGCCACGCCTCATCACATCTCGTGAGAAGTAATTTCATTTCGTCCCACTTGTTTACCAACAGAATGCGGTGAAAGTTCAATGTTGATGTTATGCTATACTGAACAGTGAACAGAATGAAGTTTAAATAAAACTTTAGGAGCAGTGGATTTCTTCCTGGGTTTTATGCTTCCACCCATGCAAGTGTTGCAAGTCGCATGGAAACAAGTTTTTCCGTTTATTTTTCTCGGTTGAAAGGTTGGCGGAAAATTACGAAAATTATGGCGTGTGAAAGTTTTCTTCTCTGTTTCCCCAACCCCATTTCCATCGATGTTTAACTTGTTGGTGAGGGTGTTGAATGTTTCATTGGCCGTCGTTGAAAGTTTCGGATGAGAACATAGTTTAACGTGGGATGGTAGATAGGACTTACCTGAAAAACATCAGAATCACCAGCAGATTGCCGAACAATCCGAAGATCATCATCGTAAAGTAGATGAATCCGAGGAAGTAGTGTGAAGTCGATGACGGAGGATTGAACTGCAACCAGAAAGGATTGATTCGGTCCCGGAAGGCATCCTCGATGGTGGGTCCACTGTAGCCAGACGAGGCGATGTACTTACTGTGGGGGGAAAAAGCAGAAAAACGATTCTGGCACTGTAATCTCTTCCGTTCACAGCTGAGTAAGTTTAATTATGATAATTTGCAAATCTTTTACAAGAGCTCAAAAGCTGCCTTCGTTGTTTGTGTTCTGTAGTGAATAACATTGAAATGGGGTTAATATTGTGAGATTTTGAAAGTGTTGACCATTCAACTATACCATCTTACCCAGAGGAGGAATTCCTAGAGATAGCAACGGAATTGCCTTTCCTGACTGTCTTGGTCGTTGAGCAAGCTTTTGGTTGAGAACGATGTGATTATGTTTATTTTAAATTTATTCTTAATCCCAGATAAGAATAAAAGACAGCAATCGAAACAAAGGATAATGTTTATTTTAACGGCTGCCTAGCGATGGGAACTTGTCGTCAAAAATCATGGCAATCTGTTTTAGGGGGGAAAATTGTGGAATAAACATTCGCTCGATTCAGCTGCTTTATGACCAATCAGATATAACACACTTCACATGAAACGTCGATGCTGCCACTCAAATGCTTCTGAAATTCAAACTCAAAATTGGAAATTGTTCCAACCCTTATCAATCATGGTCACCGTGTTGAAGTGACGGATGCATCCCTTTACCTCGATACCAAGTATTTTTGTTTGGTCGAACAGTCTTTCAACCGAAGAGGTAACGTTGGCACAGGAACCGCTCTTCTATTTGAATTTCAATGTCGTCTAGCGAAGCTACTTGAAGGATAATCCGTAATGTCGTTCAAATTCGCCAATTGCATTTTGCTTTTCATTTTTCATCTGACAGAACGGCAGCTGTTGAAGCTGTTCTGGAACGAATCAAGATTACGAAGGATATGCAGCGACGCCCCAATCAGCTCCCACAATCAACATTTGCTTATGGACTTCGCTGTTGGAATAGTTATGGATGGAAAGTGTCATCTTCAGCTGGGAAACAGTCGACATTGTTTCGTCCCGATCGATGATGCTCGCTGAAGGTGTGAAATTATTATTCATTGGATATTTATACGATTTTCCTTCCTGGCGAGTTGGAGCCAAACAGAGTAAGTACTTTTAGGTTATTGCGAGGGAAGTGTCAAGAATAAGAGATGTATGGTTATTTTTGAATGCATTGCAATAAGACTTGAATTAAATTTCAATTTTTATTATTATTCTTCAGTATCATGACCAGCCTCCTGGGCTGGGTTGATCGTGAGTTGCAGTGAATATTAACATTTTAATAAGTTTACAAAAATTGTGGACAAATCGCCACCCACAATCTGATAAATTTTGCCAAGCTAAGTCTATGAGCTGGCAAAAAGAGACCGATTGTGTGACAAGAGATTTGATCGGCAGGATTTTTGCAGAGGTTGGCCATATCGCAAAAGAGCTACTAGATGGAGCAGAGGATCGGATTGAACCGTATTTTTATAATTGTCTACTGAATTATGTCAAATAGCTGATTCGGGTCTCTCTCACAAAAGGACAGTAAAGTTAAGGAGAAAGGAGAATACCGGACAGATAAAGCGCCACTTTTAACTTTTAATAAATAGACCGATACGCGGAGGCAGCCGTTCATCCAAAAATGGAAACAACACACCTACCGGAGTACATCAAAGATTAATGAACAATTTCTTAAGGTAGTAAGAAACACTAATTTAACAGTTAGCATCATTTAGTATCAGCCATATCCTCCTAAGGTGTGGCCCAGTTAGAATTGGAACATAGACTATTGCGCATATCTCGGATATACATTAACAAAATAGTATTCTGTTTCAATTAAAATGTTCGAATTTATGTGAACTTTAGAGAGAAAATACAAACCAAAATTAATCATCTCGATTTCGAAGAAAATTGCGGACTTTACCCGGAATACGTTTCATCAACCGGCGCACATTATTCTCATCCATCGTTTTGGCAACCTTATTCCACTTGATTCCCAATTCATTGATGCTTTTGACGACACTGCCATTCACCTTCAGTTTCCTCTTCATAATAGCCCAAAATTTCTCTATCGGTCTGAGCTGGGGACAGTTTGTTGGGTTGAGTTCTTTCGGTATAAATTGAATCCCGTTGGTTTCATACCACTATAGAACTGTTTTACTGTAATGACAGCTTGCAAGATCTGGCCAAAACATGACAGGTTCATTGTGGGATTGGAGCCATTCCGTTCTGTACAGCTATGAATTAAATGTCTTATCAGTGATGAAAACCTTGGTCTTCCTACCGCAGCTACAGATGCCTTACCAAATCATGTATTTACGTGCAAATTTATCTGCAAACACAAACTTGAATTTGGCAGAAAAATCTCCCCGAGCCGTAGCCAAGTAAAATTTTTGTCCCGGTAGCTGTTTGAAATCGGCCTGTACATAGGTTTCATCATCCATAAGGAAACAGCCATTGAATTTTGTCAACACCTGATCATACAGTTTTCTGGCACGGATTCTGGACACATTGTTCTGCTTTTGATCCCTATTTGGTTGTCTACAGGCACGGTATGACTTGAAGCCTTCCCGGAGACGAATCCCTTGCACGGTACTGCGTGCGGTGCGAAACTTTTTGGCCAAATCGCGGTCTGAGATTCTGGGTTTTGCCTTAATGCTCATGATGACTTTGTTCCGCAGTTGACAGTTGACAGTATCCGCCCGACGCTTGCTTTGAGGCTTGCGACCCGTCGACAAAGTTTCTCTGTATTTTTTCAAAACACGCCACACGGTTTTCGGGGGAAAACCCAACACTTTAGCAAGTTTTGGCCCATACCACGAAGGGTTTTCCAAATGATTGCGCACAATTATTCCTATTTTTTCTTCTTCCGTTTTAAATTTCTCTGAAACACGTTCGAACTGCACCGCGAAAAAAAAAAAACTTCTGATGTTGTTATTGTTATAGGGAACACATAAGATGTCATAGTTTATAAATCCGACCACTAGGGTCGCTGTAAGAATCAAAAATGTTTGTTGCAATAAGGTCTGTATCCGCAATAATCCGGACACCTCAAAACATGAATAAAACATAAATTTCGCAGTATATTTCCGTCGTAGTTGTTTATTTCAGATTCATGGGATGTGTTTTAACAATTCGTGATGACAAAACATAGTTATTCGGTATTTGCATAAAATTTTCGAACTTTGCGCTTAACTCCGTCCATTAGGGTTTGTACAGGCTCTTCAGAAATCGTAGAAGCCGTCTTTGTCCAAATTTGCTGGATGTGTTTGATGTTTTTGATTCCTTGCTTCTTTCCAGAAAGCTTCCGCTTCATCAGAGCCCAATATCTCTCGATTGGTCGTAGCTCTGGGCAATTTGGCGGGTTTGAGGTTTTTGGTACAATGTTCACTTGATTTGCTTGGTACCACTCCATCACAGTTCAGTTTTAGCATAGTGGCATGATGCCAAATCGGGCCAGAACAAAGGTTTTTCTTTGTGACTTTTGATGAAGGGTAGCAATCGCTTCTGCAGACTCCTTGTTGGTTGTGCCTATAGTGACGAAAGATTTACTCTTTTTGCCACACGTGCAAATTGCTTGCCACACAAGGTATTTTTTGGGAAATTTCGATGCCTTCTTCGTTCTGAAATGCTCAGCTGAAGCATTTTTGGCCATAGCAGAATAAAAAGCCAGCCCTGGAAGCTGCTTGAAATCCTCCAGTACAAAAGTTTCATCGTCCATAACAACGCATGAAAACTTCGTCAAATATTCGCAGTACAAACGTCGAGCCCGTGATTTTGCTGCCAAGTTCTGTTTGTCGTTGCAAATTGGAACTGTTTTTACTTTATACACTTTAAGTCCCAAACGTTGTTTTGATTTTTGGACAAAACCAGGCGACATCCCTATTTTACGAGCCACCGTTCGAATGGAGAGATTTTGGTTTTTCGTTAATATCCTTTTCACCTTTCGGTCCATGACAGGATCAGCATGTCCAGAATAGATCGCAGCAAGCCGTGCTTTGAAAACGACGCGTTTTGCTTTTGCTGCGTCGTTTTCGCGGAAATAAAATTAAAAATATTTCTTGATTCAACTTAAATAAATGGTGAAATTATAGTTTTTTGTGTTTTTAGTGACCTGCTCCCACATCCGGACGAGCTTTCCAGCATCAGATAAGGGGAACATTGGTGAGGTCGTTTTATATTATCAAAAATATACCTTAACTATATACACGCCAGGATCAAGAATTTCCATTTGCGATTCTGGAAGTGTGAAAACTCTTCACATATCCATTTGATGTGTGAAGATTTTCATGCGGGGCTTATTGTATATGAAGATGACCTAAGAATGTACGTGTATGAACAGGCATTCTTGAAATGGGTCGTTGGATTTTCAATAGAGCTGTCACCTTCAATCTCCAGGGCTAAAAATGTTTGCACATAGTGATCACATATAAATTACTGAAGAAATGCAGACAAGTTTCTTCCATAAAAGCACTGCCGGTCAGTGGAAGATTGATTGTAAAGACACACACACACATGAAAGGATAGGGTCCAATGTTTTTGGCATTTGTTTCGAAGAAGTAGGATGGTAAGAATGATTTGTGGAGTGTTAGTAGGATGAAAGGATCAGCGCGTCCAATGTTTTGATGTGAAAAAGTGGAAGGGGGTTGAGATGTTTGGTGAGATTTGCCGTACGCCCGTCAGCTATACCACAGTGAAATTTTTCATTCCTACGTGCAATATTTCAAAAGTTACAATGATTTGAAGGTGTCCGGATTAATGTGGATACAGACCTTAAGTGTATCAAGCTAAAAGTGGACTGCATTGAATAAAATAATACACCTTATTGTGTCAAGGTAAAAGTGGACTACATTGAATAAAATAAAAAAACATTAAAAAATAATTTTTCTCTTCATTCCCAAGGAGGTACTGTTCACCTCACGTAGTATCCAGTATTCGGTAATGCCTTTTCTTCTCATTTGCTCTTTTTTCAGATTCAAAAAGCTTCGAACGGTTGAATGTAAATTACAGCAGACAATCTGTGTCTGTGAGGACCACGCTAGCATCTCACCATCTCGATCGACCAGCAGTACGGCAGACTTGTCAATTGTTTTGGTTATTCTTCACTGAAGGCCTTCACAGCAGACTGTTGTTTCTGGTGGCCTTTGGTCTGCCCATCACTCGCCGCCGGCGAGCTACATCAACAAGGGAGATCACCTTCCCTTTCGATCGTGCCTGCTGTGACGTCATCGATGCAGCTGATCCCGTGATAGCCGATGGACGGTGAGCGTGAGCGACCTGTTTTCTGTATTCACCACCGGCTATTCCTTCCTTGTTTGGGGATACTTTATGTGAGTGAAGGTTTAGTTTTTAGTTGTGAGTCGAAACCGGTCGAAAACGGTCCTGTATGACCGAACATTAGTTTTAGTTTGTAGCTTTAATAAATGTAGTTGTTGTTAGAGTTGGTGTTATAAAATAAAGTGTTGTGTTTTATGTATGGAGTGTAGTTGTCAGTTGCCATTCCAAGGGCGAGATAGACGAATGGTTGAGCTTTTGAGATCTGGTTTCTTCCTTGATTCATTGGAAGACAGATCCGCCTGACGTGGAAAAGTTCCACTATTTAAAGGGATGCCTACATGGGGAGCCAAAAACTATGATTGATTCCCATCCCATCACAGCTGCGAGTTATCAGGTCGCATTGAGAATGATGACCAAGCGATAGAACAATAGCAAGTTATTGAAGAAACGGCAAATCCAATCTCTTCTCAAGTTTCCCGTCCTCGCCAAGGAATCCGCCTTTGAACTGCACACTTTAGTCGTAGGTTTCGAAAAGATTGTGCAAACTTTGGACCAGATCGTTCAATCGAGAGACTACAAGGACCTCCTATGAGTGAATTTGTTGACGTCACGTTTGAATCCATGTACTCGTCGCAGCTGGGAAGAGTTCTCATCGACTAAGGATCAGGATACACTGAAGGAACTTACAGAATTTCTCCAACGACGAGTTCGCATTCTGGAGTCGCTCTCTTCCAAGGCTGCTGACAAATCATCCCATCAACCTCCACTAAGGCAGAAGGGTTCTATTCCGTCCAAGCAGCTTCAATTCCATTCAAGCGTCCGGGGGACGCTGCCAAGCCTGCACTGAGAATCATTTTTTGTTCCAGTGTGGCACCTTTCAGCGAATGTCAGTGACGGATAAGGATTTTTTGCTGCGGTCGCATTACTTGTGGAGGAATTGCTTCAGGCAGGGTCACCTAGCTAAGGACTGCCAATCGAAGTATTTCTGCGGAAATTGTAAGGGTAGATATCACACGTTGCTGATTTGATTATCACATCTTAATTTCATAAAGTAACTAATTTCTACACACAATCACATTCTATAAATGCATTGTTTCTAATCTCTTCCACAAGCTGCAAAATGCCTAAAATTTATTCACTTTTTGACGTGTAACCTCCTTAGGCATTTTTGCATTTTTGCATAAAACCTTTTTAGGCATTTAATGCATAATTCCAGTCTTCAACTTCAAGCAAAGTGCCTATTTTCAGGTCATAATTGCATACTTTAGATTTACCGTGTACCGTGTGTGTCGTTCTGAAACGGTTGGTGGGAAGTCTGAAGGGTCACCCACAATAGATACGTATGCGTTCCGTTGACGTAAATTTGACAGAAAACCTATGGGAAAACTGTCAAATTTACGAAAACGTATGCGCAATGTATCGATTTGGGCCCGTCGGAAACCGGTGGGCGGAGGGTGGGGATTTTTTTTTAGGGGGCTGCGCGGGGGGGGGGCGGCAAACATTCTGGATTAATGTCATGCTCGTGTGGATTCAAAGAGTTTATTGTAGTGTCAAATCATTATCTATAAGCTATAATATCATGAGAAAATAAAAATATAAATCAGAAAAAACAAACGAAAATAAGAATTCGTTTTTGTTTTTTTTTTTATTTTTTTTTTTTTTTTTATTTTTATTTTCAAAATTCAAATTTTAAAATTTAAATAATCAATATTAAAATAAATATAATATTGATAATTAATTGGAGGGAAGAGTACAGGGGAGGGCAGCTCAGTGTAGTGTATTTCTGCTTATTAGTGCCTGTTTTTCTTCTGCGGCGGTGATGAGGGCGGCGGTTGTTGTTTTTTGTTTTCATAATAAGTTTATATTATGTATGTATGTATGTATGGTAGCCACCATCCCTGCTAGCGCTTGGCTTGAATGCAGCTCCACTTAATAGCAAGATCAAATTGAGGCACCGATCTGAATTCACAATATCGCTGTATGAAGGGCCAAAAACGGAGGGGTGGACCCGTAAGCAGAGACACTCACGCGAAATCCACGGGAAATTAAGAATCTCCTTCCAACGATACGATCCAACAATTCGAATAACCCAATTCGCAATACTTATTAAGCTTTCTACAGGATGGCTTGTTAAGAAGGGCGCGTCACTCTCACTGAAACTGTTGGAGTAGAATTCGCAGCATCACAATCGAATCGGTAGGATAAAGAAAATGATAATGCTCGTTCCCTCCTAGACTCAGGCAGTCAATCAAACCATCGTCCAGTTTCAGCTTGAATGATACCCTGATGCTCCCTCCCAACCCAGTATTTTTTATATACAATGTAAATAATCTGTCATAATATGCAATAAATGTAGTATGTAATACAGCAATGGAATATACAAGAATTATTAATGAAAATATGTCATAGCTGAAATTCGTCATCCTGTAATTTTAAGATCGTTGTAAATAAAATAATATGTATGTATGTATGTATGTATGTATGTAGGAAGCCACCATCCTGGCGTGGGCCTTGCCCTGCATGCGGTTCCACTTAACAGAAGATCATGCTTTATTACCGTTCTAAATTCAACATATTGCTGTATGAAGTGCCAAAAAGGGTTGGGCAGGCCCATAAGCAGAGACTTACGCGAAACCTGCGGGAATAAGAGAATCTCCTTCCAGCAGTATGATCCGATAAAATAAATAACAAAATATGCAATTCAGTAAAGTTTTCCAATAGATGGTTTGTTTGATAAAAGCGCGTCAATTTCATTACAACTGTTGGAGTGGAATGTACCAATCATAGATGATTGACATATCCCCTCCTAGACTCCGGTTGGCTGTCCACTCCATTGTCCAATTGCAACTTCAATGATGCCCTGATGCACCCTCCCATCCCAGTATTTAAATGTTTTAAATCAATGAATTATAATTAGGTTCATGCAATATATATATATATATATATATATCAAACATAGAATATTAAAAGCAAATAAGTATATATAGTGTGTATGTAATTTGATACGGCAAGATGGATATCCTGGACTGCATATTGTTCTCGAAATTTCCAAAATAATGATTCCTTTGTGCTGGTTCTATGAAGTAATAACATCTGACAGTTGGGTCTCAGGACCTTTTAACAAAATAATAACAGTTTATATCGAAATGCTGGTCAATAAATAGGGAAGCCGAACCTATGTTCACCATAGTACATATATTCATCACATTCTGCAGTCATCCAACTTAAAACGTAAAAAGATGTTTAATTTCTCCAATAAACGGACGCAGTAACAAAAAATATATAATCCTGGGAAATAAAATTAGGTCTTGAATATAATTAAAAGCTACAAAGACGTTTCGGAGACTTAAATTTCGTAAAAATAATGAGCAGTCAGATTTTCAACACAATTTCTTACCTTTGCACTACAAATTCGTCGTATTGATATGACCGTACTAAGGAATATACCCGAGCCAGACTCCAAGTTTTCTCTTTAATTGAGGATTCAAAATCTGTTAATAATTAAAAAATTCATCACAAGAGATGATATTCAGATTTTGTCAAATGAAATTCGTGCTTACCGATTGATAATCAAAACAACAGTGACAGCAGATTTTCGACCCGCACTTAGAGCCGACTTCATTCATTGCAGCAAAGAAAATTCAGTTGGCATAGAAGTGACAGCGGTAACCATGAAAACCGGGAGAGTTAACATCATCATTACACTGGGTTAAAATCATTTTCACTTTTCATGGATATTTTATGAAAATCCAAGGCACTGGCGGCGAATAAGGCAAATCTGTATTAACAATAGAAAAGGACCTATCAACATTTGTAAACAAACACTTCTGAGCCTATTTCCTCGCAAAGCGTAGGCCACCCACGCAAACCAATACCATTATCATGTAGGGGAAAGTTTCCATACATATAATAGGATGGGCCGTGTTCGACGAAACGTTCAAGCTATGAAAGACGGAAGACTGAAACAATGGTGTTGCTATAAGCAAAATATGCATCTACAATACTACTTTACACCCCCCTCCTTGCAGGTATTATTTCCTTCGATGGATAATTTACCAATTGAGGTCGAGGATTTGATCACTGTTTTGCAGTGTAATTGTCGAAGTCTTATTCCGAATCTTTCACATTTTTAGCTCACAATACCGGTTGTGATGCATTCGCTCTCTGTGAAACATGGCTCTCTTCCGAAATCGATCTTCAGTTTCATGATTTCAATATAATTCGTCTTGATCGTGAGGATTCGCGTGGAGGGGGAGTACTTTTGGGGATCAAAAAGTGCTACTCCTTCTATAGAGTGAATTTTCCTCCAATTCCAGGTATTGAAGTTGTCGCATGTCAGGCTGTTATTAAAAATAAAAGCCTTTGCATTGCTTCCGTTTATATTCCTCCTTGAGCCTCAATAAACCAAAAACAACTTTCAGATATTTGTTCGGTTCTTCCTGCTCCGCGGTTGATCATGGGAGATTTTAACTCTCACGGTACAGGCTGGGGAGAACTGTACGACGACAACCGGTCTTCCTTGATATATGACCTCTGTGACAACTTCAATAAGACAGTTCTTAACAATGGAGAAGTAACACGTTTGGCTGGTCCATCCTCACTTGGCAGTAGATTAGACCTCACACTTTGTTCGAATTCATTATCGTTGGATTGCACATGGAATGTGATTCAAGATCCCCACGGTAGTGATCACTTGCCTATACAAATTTCGGTTACCACCGGGTTCAATCCGTCAGAATCCATCAACGTTGCGTATGATCTTACCCGTTACATCGATTGGACAAAGTTCAGGACAGCAGTAGATGAAGCCGTAACGACGGTAGAAGAGCTTCCACTGCTGGAGGAATATAGCTTCCTCTCCAACCTGATCTTAGACAGCGCGCTTCAAGCTCAAACTCGGCCAGTTCCAGGGACGTCATTTCGCAGGAAACCTCCTTCTCCATGGTGGGATCAGCAATGCACCGAGGTTTACCGTAAAAAGTCCGACGCGTTTAAAGTTTTCCGTAGACGTGAAACACCTGAGCACTTCGAAGTATACACGGCTCTTGAACGCAAACTTAAGAGCCTCATCAAGGCCAAGAAACGCGGATACTGGCGAAGATTCGTGGACGGGCTATCGCGTGAAACGTCAATAAACAGTCTTTGGAATACGGCGCGAAGACTGCGTAACCGATCTACGAACAACGAGAGCGAGGAGTACTCGGACCAAGCTCCTTGAGTTGACTTTGTAACATTTGTACATAACACAGGATGTCAGCCCTTCTCCGAATATTTCCAATCGTGTTTGGTTCTCCGACTTCGGCGGTTCGGTTCATTTGGATTTATTCATGAAGCAGGAGCTTCATGGTCTCCCAGAGCATCATCTTCCTATGATTGCTCCGGTAATATTTGCTGCAAAGTTTGGCCTAGTTGATTCCACTAAATTGTTCTTCACTGACGGATCTTTGATAGAGGAGTCAACAGGCTTTGGTATATTTAGTGAAATTTATAGCGCCAATCGTAATCTTCAAGCTCTTTGTTCCGTATTTGTCGCTGCATTAGCGGCAATACACTTTACGCTAGAAATTGTTGCCTCATTAACACCGGATCAGTACTTCATTTTCACGGATAGTCTCAGTTCTATAGAGGCTATCCGTTCATTGAGGCCGGTAAAGCACTCCTCGTATTTTGTCATGAAAATACAGGAGCTTCTAAGTGCTTTATCTTCGCGTTATTTTATCATCACCTTTGTATGGGTCCCTTCTCATTGTTCAATTCTGGGCAATGAGAAAGTGGACTCGCTTGCAAAGGTGGGCGCTATGGAAGGCGATATTTACGATCGACAAATCGCCTTCAATGATATTTTTTCCTACTATTTGTCAACAGTCACTCGTCAGCTGGCAGTATAAATGGAGTAAAGGAGATTTGGGGCGATGGCAACATTCTATCATCCCAAAGGTGTCGAAGAAATCTTGGTTTTAGAGTATGGATGTGGGTCGAGACTTCATTCGTGTTATGTCTCGCCTCATGTCCAATCATTATTCTTTGAACGCCCATTTATACCGCGTTGGGCTGAGCGACAGCAATCTCTGTGAGTGTGGAAAAGGTTACCAGGACGCAGATCACATTATGTGCCGAACATCGTAGCGTCAGATCTGAGCTTTATGATTCCCTTACGGCTCGAGGTAGACAACCCTATGTACCGGTTCGAGATATAAATATATTTATCTATATATATAAAAATGGATTTCTGTCTGTCTGTCTGTCTGTCTGTCTGTCTGAACCTCATAGGCTCGAAAAATACTGAACCGAGCAGCGTGAAATTTTGTATGGAGAAGTTTTTGGGGCTGGTAAAGGTTTTTATGATGGTTTCAGACCCCTCCCTTTTCTAGAAAGGGGGGCTCTCATACAAATGAAGCACAAATTTCTGCATAACTCGAGAACTGATCAAGCAAATTTAGCATGCGGAAGTTTTTGGAGGCAAGAAATGTTTCTATGGTAGTCAGAGACCCCTCCCTTCTCTAGAAAGGGAGGCGCCCATACAAATGAAACAGAAATTTCTGCATATCTCAAGAACTAATCAAGCTAATGGAACCAAATTTGGCATGTGGGGTTTTCTGGAGGAGAAAAATGTTTCTATGGTGGTTTGAGAACCCTTCCCTCTCCTAGAAGGGGTGCTTTCATACAAATGAAACTAAAATTTCTTCATAACTCTAGATCTAATGAAGCAAATGGAACCAAATTTGGCATGCTGGGATTTTAAAGGCAATAAATGTTTCTACGATAGTTCGAGACCCCTCCTCTCTCTCTGGTAGGGGGAGGGGGAATCCCATACAAATGAAACAAAAGTTTCTACATAACTCGAGAACTAATCAAGTAAATGGAACCAAATTTGGCAGGTAGAGGTTTTTGAAGGCAAGAAATGTTTCTAAGGTAACTTGAGACCCCTCCGCCCTCTGAAAGAGAGGGGCTCTCATACAAATGAAACACAAATTTCTGCATAACTCGAGAACTAATCAAGCATATGGAAGCAAATTTGGCAGGGAGGGGGGAGGAAGGGCCCCGGGGGGGGGGGGCAAAAACAAAGTAATGGAACCAAATTTGGCATGTGGCGGTTTTGGGGAAGAATGTTTTGGGGAGCCGTCACTGAAAGAGGGGTCTCTCATACAAATGAAACACGAATTTCTGCATAACTCGAGAACAAATCAAGCAAATGGAGCCAAATTTGGAATACCATACCAATCTGTGCGTCGTGGAGATCAATTAAGCGTAGAACAGACGGTACAACTACTCGATGCTCAAAGACCAAACAGTTTTCAGCAAGTGTGTACTTCAACACTGGTGCTTTGTAGTCAGATCGTGTTAAATCGGTGCCGGCTTCCAAAAACTGGACGATCTTACAAAAACTAGACTGGGATCTTTGCGCGTTTCACGATGTGTTCGGCCCGAATCGGTAGTTGTCCGATCTGATGAAGGGAAAAAAACATCGAATTTGTCCTCACAAATATCTCTTCCCTGAAGGAAAGACAGTTTGCCTATCTCGTTACTTGCAAGTGGTGGTGGAATTCGAGAGCAGTAGTCTGCGTTTACGTTTTCTTTCCTGGATTTGAACACAACATCGAAATTGAAGTGTGCCAAATAGTCAGCATAATTGGCCATTCTGCTGATATACATGATCGAAAGCGACTTCCTCGGATGTAGGATTTGACTCAGCGGCGTGTTAACCGTGACCAGTGTAAATCGTCGAGCGTGCAGGTAATTAAAAAACTTTTTGACTGCCCATACGATGGCGAGAGCCTCTTTATCTATCTGTGGATAGCGCTGCTCGGTGGGAGACATAGCACAGCTTGCGTAGGCGATCGGTCGTTCGAGGTCACTTTCCAGTCGGTGGGAGAGAACAGCGCCTAAGCCGGTTTTACTTTCGTCCGTCGCCAAGATCAAGGGAAGGTCCGGATCATATTGCATCTGGACCTGTGGCCAGATGATGGCTGATTTGATGTCTTCGTAAGCGGCGATCTGCTTTGGCACGAAAGATTTCCCTTGCAAAATGTCACGCAGGCAACGAGATCGAGTGGAGAGGTTGGAAATAAAAGCGAAAAATTGGAAATAAAAGATTCTCGAAACTATCTGCAAAGACTATAACGTCGTCATAAAAATTAATTACTTTGGACAAACCTTGAAGCACAGCTTCCATGCGACGTTTCCAGATCGCCGGGATGTTGGCTGCTCCGAAGACCGCTCGTGTCGGACGAACCAACCCATGTGTTGGTGTGTTCAGTGTGAGGATGTGTCGAAACTCTGCGTCAATGGATAGATGGATATTTGCATCCGTCACGTCCAGATGACAGAAGAGACCTGCTCCCCTCATTTTGTGGAAGATGGATTCAGTTTTGGGAATCGGTGCCAGTGGAACGTCACGAGCTTTGGTGAAAACTGGAACTGTCCCCGGTTTCAGATGCACGGATGCAGGATCTCCTGAAGTTCTGTCCAGTTAGAATCCGGAATCACTTATTGTGTTGCAGCGGCACGGAAAGTGACCGCTGCAAGAATTCTTTTACAGCGGTTTGTTTGGACCTAGGCGCCCACTTTAATGGTGTTTCGTGCAGTGAGTCAAAAGTTATTCCAGATGGAAACCGAGAGGAGAGAAAAAATTCTGCACACCCACGCTGATAATCCAACGTGGTCCGCAATAGAAATCGCAAAAACGTTGAAAATCGCCAAATCAACCGTGTATGATGTGCTCAAACGTTTCAGGGCGCGAAAGAGCGTGGATCGAGTGCCTCAAGGTAAGCGTCGTAGTGGAACATATGACCGCAAGCTGAACCAGAAGGTGTTGAGAGCCGTCAGAGCAAATCCTGGACTATCAGATAATGAAATCGCTCGCAGTACCGTTCGAAGAATTCGTTTGCGAGCAGGATATCGTTCTTATCGAGCCAGCAAGCAACCAAACAGAACGTTGAAGCAAAGTTTCGTAACCAAAACTCGAGCTCGGAAATTGTAGTACCAGCAGGTTTTGACGAAGTACCAAGGATGCCTGCTCATCGACGATGAAACCTACGTCAAAATGGATTTCGGACAGCTTCCTGGCCAACAATCCTACATGGCGACGGCACGAGGAGATGTTCCTGCGAAGTTTAAGTTTGCTTTTTGGACAAATTTGCCAAAAAAAACTGATGATTTGGCAAGGGATATGCAACTACGGAGCAAAGACCAAAGTGTTCGTGACGAATATGACGATGGACTCGAAACTGTACAAGGAAGAATGCCTCCCAAACCGCGTACTACCTTTCATTAATGCCAATAAAGGTCCCGTGAAGTTTTGACCAGATTTGGCGAGTTGCCACTACAGCCGGGACGTCATCCAGTGGTACCACGATAATAACGTACATTTCATCGATAAAAACATAAATCCACCCAACTGACAGCAGTTCCGGCCCATCGAGAGATTTTGGGCAATACTGAAGCGGAAGCTTATGAAAAGTGGAAAAACGGCTCGGGACGCGACTCAGGTGACCAAAATGTGGAACAAAGGTGCCAAGGAAGTTGACTCCGAAGGTGTGCAGCGTTTGATGGGAAAATAAAGAAGTAAGTGCAAATTTTCATTTGAAACGAAGAGAAATGATTTGTATTGATATTTTTTTCCTTAAAGTACAGTATGTTGTATGATATTTGTTTTGATGTATTAAACTTATTTGTACGTCAATCCGTTACCGAGATACAGATGATTTTATTATTCAGGATTCTAAATGGACATAGCTTTATTAGCGTTCAGACACAGCTCGAAAAAGTAGAGTGAATTTTTGTTCAATATCATGCTCAAAAAGGGAGCGTCACAACACATAAAAATTTGCAATATTCATCGTGTAAAAGTCTGGGACATTCCCTAAATTGCCGATGATATTGTATGCAAATGCTCATCTTTGTTAAAACTATTTCATGCAAGTTGCTCCTTCGTGTGGAATGAACTACAATTTCGCAGGCTCTGATATTCACAATGAAAATTCTGATTTTTTTCTGTGTACATATTCATGCATGAAACGGTTTAACGTCAACTGGTCGTGTATTCTTCGCAACACCACTGATTTTTGTATGAATGTGACATTACGTTGAATTCAATTAGCCGATTGCCATTGTCAACACCTTTTGAGCTCCCGTGAGATTACACATGTTTCGGTCGGTATGAAAATGGATTACCACCACAAACCAATCTACCCACCTCCAGAGGGCGCTGACGTTGACGATGATCGTTGTCTCCTCAACGATGTCCCCGTTGGCCAGCGACGAAAGTTGCTCATTCACCGTTGCGCTGACCGTTTGCAGCGAAGCCATCATTCGCGATGACTGTGGTAGGTGGTCATCTGACGGATATAGTAATAAAGCAAACCATCAGTCTTAGTTTAGAGGTTAATAAATTTAGTGTGTAACATTTTCGAGCCGAAAAGGCTCGCTTACCTTCGAGACCGACGAACGGGGGGCGCACCAGTTGCGTTAATGTGTTATCACCACCGGTGGCAAGTTGCTTCGTCCACTCGTAGTTGGCACTGATATTTGCGATTATCTCGCACAGCACGAACAGAATTGACGCAAATCGTTTCGACATTTTCACCGAAGTTTGTGTGTTGCTGTTTTATTTTTCCACCGACGAAAGGTACTCTATCTCGCTTGGTTGGCTTTCCAGGAATTTCCCCTAGGGCGTGCTAGGAGTTGTTTAGATCAGCAGATTACTGCCGACTCCGGTTGGCTTTCCGCTGGTTTCGGTGGCCATTAATGTGCTTCACAGGATTCTATAACATGTTTTCTGGAAAATAAGACAGGAAAGCAAACAAAAGAAAATCTATAAACAACCGTTGATGAATGGAAGAGAATTTACAGACAAACTTTCGGCAACGTGCTTCGCTTAGATAAATTGCAGGTGTTCGTCTGTTTCGGGAGTAAAATTGTGCTTTACAATGAATTATATTTCTTCGGTGATAGACTTCAATCTCATGCTCACACTGGAATTATCGCCCATTAACGTAATGGTTTAGTCATGGGGTTTATTTAATGTGATTAACTTTTAGTAGGAGCCGCTTCAATTCGAGACCGAAATCCCAGATCCCGAGCCCAGAAATGTCGCCATGATGTAACCAGACCATCCCATTGGTAAGAACGCGGCGGATGTATAAAGCTGTCACCGTTTGTGTTTTTGGATTCGATCAATAATTCATACCCGTTGGCTCACATAACCTTGCCTGCAGGACGGAACGGTGCTGATTCCCACGTATCATTGTATGATACAACTGGTAATTTCGGTCGTCTGCCGAGTCGCCGGAGGGGCTACCGTAGGCTATTATTAATATATCTCGTTCCGACCATCGCTGGCCCGGCCATGTGGTAGATGGGTCGCGAAAGCTGTGTGTTATTGTTGATTACGTCGTCCGATGGTTTTGTTCTTCCACGCGTGGTGACAACCATTGACATTAGGGAAAATTGTTTCAGCCGGAATATAAAAAAAAGGTGATCGCATTTCGTCGTGACGCAAGTGTTGTGCTTTATTAGGGCCTTAGATAGACCAGTCGATAGACCAAAGATGGCGAGCCAAATCAAACGATTTCTTATCCAGTTATGCATTGGAAGATATAGGAGGCTTTAAATAGGATAACAAAAAGGCTTATAAGACATCAAGTTGAAAGACGATTAAATCTATCCACCTATCTTTTTTTTTTTTTCATAACAAACAAATTTCTGTGTATTTGTGAACGCTTGACTCACGACTGAAGTCAAAAGGTTTTTCTTACACGGAGGTGGTCGAAAATAACCGCAAATGCAGCATAATTTGACATATTTTGAGTTGAAAACATAATTTGACATATTTTGAGTATAAATAAAAGGTGATCGCATTTAGTCGTGACGCAAGTGTTGTGCTTTATTAGAATCTTAGATGGAGAGCAAAACCAAACGATTCCTAATTCAGTTATGCATTGAAAGGCATAAGGGGAGGCTCAAATTAGGATAATAGAAAAGCTTCTAAAACAACTAGTTGAAAACCGATCAAATTTTTCCCCCATTTTTTTTTTTTTAATTAAATATTTTTGTTTTGGGGGGGGTTGTCCAACAGCGGTAATAATTTTTTTCTTTAGGGGGGGGGTGAAAAAAAATTTTAAATGTTGTTTTGTGTGTGGTTTTTTGTGTGGTTTTTTTTTTTTTTTTTGATCAATGACGTCTATATAAGGTCTGGCCCTGTTGCCACAACAATATTAGTGAAATGAGCAAAATTCGCTCATGACACTAATACCACCGCACTCCTTGTGCACGCTACACAAGAGCTTGGAAAGTGCTACGTCATACTATTTTTTTGATTCGTTCGTTCCGTGATTGTTTATTGTGCGCGCTATAAAAAATAATTTTTCAACCAATTACAATCATTCGGTGATGGAAAATTGGCTCTATATCGCTACTCGATTGTCAAATCCCAGCGTTTGAAAGTTAATTTGGCAAAAATTTAATTAAATTCAGTTAAATTCACTATAAGTTACCCATGTTATAGGGAGGAAATGCTTTTGCTCAATAAATGGCATTTATATCATGATTATTTCAACAATTCAGCATTTATAATACACGTTTGAACCGATTTTTTAAATCTGAACCCATGCACGCACATAGAGAGTTCAATAGTGTTACGTCATCACTCGACGAGTGCCGACGGCTCAGGAATGTTTACATTATTTTTGCTTCCAATACAAGTAAGCAGTGCGTTGCCCCAGACCTTATATAGACGTCATTGGTAAAGCATCACCCACAATAGATACGTTTGCGTTCCGTTGACGTAAATTTGACAGAAAACCTAGGGGAAAACCGCCAAATCCCGAAAACGCATCCACAAAGTATAAACGGGGGGGGGAGAGGGGCGCGCGCGAGGGGGCCTAGAGCAAATTTTCAATAGGTCGTAAGTAACATATTGCTATCATCAAGAAAATCAGTGTAGAAGTTTTGGAAATTAGTTTCAATTCCTATTTTATACCAAGTTATAATATTTGAAGCAAATATGTGGAACCAAAAAAATAAGCAAGGTTTAGCTTTCCATCAATAAAGATTTCCATTTAGTTGAATTCCAAATCGATTTATTCGATAAATTCAATTTAAAGTCTTTTAACTTCAGCTAGGGAAAATACGAGCTCACTATAAGTCGTTCGTAAAGTGGTCACGTTACATTTGCTTTAATTTTTATCGAGTTATACAGAAATTCGTGTTTCATTTGCATGAGAGACCCCTCTTTCAGTACGCGGAGGAGTCTCAAACCACAATAGAATCATTTTTTTGCCTTCGAAAACCTGCACATGCCAAATTGGGTTCCATTAACTTGATAAGTTCTCGAGTTATTCAGAAATTTGTGTTTCATTTGTATATGAGCCCTCCTTTCAGAGAAGTGAGGGGCTCGAGTCAACTTAGAAATATTTCTTGCCTTCAAAAACCCCCACCTGCCAAATGCGGTTCCATTTACTTGATTAGTTCTCGAGTTATGGAGAAATTTGTGTTGGATTTGTTTGGAAACTCCCCTCCCTCCCCTTCCAGATGGCGGAGGAGTCTTAAACTTCCATAGAAACATTTCTCTCCTCCAAAAACCTCCACATGCCAAATTTGGTTCCATATGCTTGATTAGTTCTCGAGTTATGCACAAATTTGTGTGTCATTAGTATGAGAGTCCCCCTCTTACAGAGGGCGGAGGGGTCTTGAGTGACCTTAGAAACATTTTTTGCCTTCAAAAACGTCTACCTGCCAAATTTGGTTCCATTTACTTGATTAGATCTCGAGTTATGCAGAAAATTGTGTTTCATTTGTATGGGAGCCCCCCTACCAGAGAGAGAGAGGAGGGGTCTCGAACCACCGTAGACATATTTATTGCATTTAAAATCCCCGCAAGCCAAATTTGGTTCCATTTGCTTTATTAGATGTAAAGTTATGAAGTAATTTCAGTTTCATTTGTATGACAGCACCCCTTCTAGGAGAGGGGAGGGGTCTCAAACTACCACAGAAATATTTTTCGCCACCAGAAAACCCCACATGCCAAATTTGGTTCCATTTGCTTGATTAGTTCTTGAGATATGCAGAAACTTCTGTTTCATTTGTATGGGAGCCTCCCTTTCTAGAGAGGGGAGGGGTCTCAAACTACCATAGAAACATTTCTTGCCTCTAAAAACTTCCGCATGCTAAATTTGAATTCTTTTGCTTGATCAGTTGTCGAGTTATGCAGAAATATGTGTTTCATTTGTATGGGAGCCCCCCCTTTCAGAAGAAGGAGGGGTCTCTTACTATCTTAAGAACCTTCCCCGGCCCCAAAAACCCCTGCATACAAATTTTCACGCCGATCGGTTCAGTAGTCTCCGATCCTATTAGGGTCAGACAGACAGATAGACAGACAGACAGACAGACAGACAGAAATCCATTTTATTTTATCGAACATTCATCCGTTGCCATAGTTACCAACCGACGACTGGGTTAAACAGGCGAGAAATAAACTACTCGTCCACTTGGATCGAGGCCAGCCGTGCGAACGGACGCAAACTAGCGAGCTCTGAAAATTACCCAGCCGAACCGACTCAACAATTTGGCACAGCCGGTAGGATCATGGTGAGTAGAATTGAAATATTTAGAGAAAAAAACAATTTGGCTGGACTAGTGACAAGTGTAGCAAGCAAATTAAAAACGATGGAAATAAGTGAAGTGAACTAGTCGTAAAAAAAATGAATGCGTGGTACGTAAATCTTTTCTGTAATGATGTGAGGTTAGGTAGGTAGTGAAAAAATGGTGATCGGAGCCGAGAGAATTATAAATTGTGATAAGAATTCGTAGAAATCTACAGGGCTATTGTTTGAGCGAGACCGGAAAATCCGAAGCGCCAATCCCAAAGCGAGTCCGGAGAAATCCGTAGCGCTGTGTTTCTGCCGAAGCGAGTCCGGAGAAATCCGCAGCGCTGTGTTTCTGCCAAAGCGAGTCCGGAGAAATCCAAAGCGCCAATGCCGTAAGCGAGTCCGGAATAATCCGTAGCGCTGTGTATGAAGAAAGCGAGTCCGGAGTTATCCGTAGCGCTGCATTTTGAAAAAAAAAAAAAACAAAAAAGGAAGAAATTTGAAACCTAGTCCGTAGCGTGTGTGTGAAAATAAAATGAAAAATATCATCGGAAGTGAGGTTGAAAAAGAAAGCACTGAGAAGCTTTGGCTAATTACGTTATCTGATTTTCATTTCAGATGAACGAAGATGGAAAATTCGGTACGCCGTTGGGTGCTTTCAACGACAAAGTGGATGCGCAAGATTTACGCCGTGAATGGGAGGAGTGGCACCGAGCATTCGAACTGATTCTTCAGTTACGAAAGGTTGAGTCCCAAAATGAAAAGCTGGTGACTATGTTGGCGATGGGAGGACGAGGACTGCAGCGTATTTTTTATAATTTACGCCCAGTAGCCGAAGAAATAGTCCCACAGCCGGTGCAGGTACCCTTAATGCCACCTGAAGCTCCTGATTATGACAACGCCGTCAAACGCTTGGAGAAGTTTTTCGTGGGCAAACGCAACGAACGTGTTGAGCTGGAAATATTCCGATCACTTAGGCAATCGAGTGAGGAATCGTTCAACAACTTTATCCTCAGATTGCGTGCTCAAGCCGCTAGATGTGAGTTTTCGGAACGCGAAGAGACAGAACTGTTGCAACAAATCACGATGGGGGCACGTGACGAGAAAGTGCGAGACAAAGGATTGGAGAACGTCATGACCTTGGATGAGGTTATAACGTATGCCATGAATCGTGAAGTGCTCATGAAACAGAGGGAAAACCAGAAGCCTTTCAGAGCTGAATCGGATTTGAACAGCGTGAGATCCAGCTCTTTTCAAGGCCGAAACGAAAACCTAAAGCGTAAGTCGACAGATAACCAGCGAGGTGTGATGTGGCCAGGTGGTCTGCAAGTCAAGCCGAGAGACAGTGGTTTTGGGGGTGAGTGTAATCGATGCGGCTCATTTCGACATTCCGGAGACTCTCGGGAATGTATTGCCCGAAGTGCGAGTTGCAACAACTGCGGACAGCGAGGGCACTACGCTAGAAAGTGCAGAAATATAAGCGTGCAGCGTGGAAATTGTTCATCGCGACGCGATGGAAGGCGTAGCGGTTTTACTGAAGCAAATTCAGTGAACGGATCAAAATCTTGGAATGAAGATGTTCCTCATCGTCCAACTACAGATGACATTGCCAAGGTGGAGTGATTTTTTTTGTTATATTTTTTCTTCTATTCTCCCATGTAACAGTCCTTCAAAGGGCAAATTTGATTTAACAAATTAAAATAAAACGTTTTAAATAATAACATGTACTTCTATTAGGTGGAAACAATTGCCCTGAACAATGAGTTGATATTATGCCAGATCGATAATGTACCGGTGGAATTTGTGATTGATTCTGGATCATCTATTAACACTGTTACGGAAGATGTATGGCATGAACTGATCACAAAGGAAGCGAAAATTTTTAAGAGAAAGTACCAAACTAACCGAAAGTTTTATGCTTATGCAAATCGTGATCCTCTGAACGTGTCGGCCATTTTCGAAGCTTGGATATCTGTGAACCCAACTAAGCCTAAAAGTTATGCGGAGTTTTTCGTGATCAGTGAAGCAAGAAAGTCTCTTTTAAGCAAACGAACGTCAGAAGATTTAAAGGTATTGAAAATTGGGTTGCATGTTCTTCAAGTCAACCAGGGTGTCGACATGAATGTCTTCCGTCCAGTCAAGCCGTTCCCTAAATTTCCTGGTGTCCAAGTGAAGTTATCCATTGATCATACGATACCTCCGAAGAAAATCGCATACTTGAGAGTCCCTTCTGCTATGGAACAAAAGGTCCACGATAAAATACAAGAAATGCTTCATAGTGACGTCATCGAGAAGGTTGAAGGTCCCGCCGAATGGATCTCACCCATGGTGGTAGTTCCTAAGGGCAAGGACGATGTAAGGATTTGCATTAACATGAAACACCCGAATGAAGCCATCCAGCGGGAGCATTATCCATTGCCCGTCATCGATACGTTCCTGAATAAGCTCCGAGGTTCCAAGGTTTATTCACGACTGGACATAACGTCTGCATACCATCATGTCGAGCTTCATCCCGATTCCAGAGGCGTCACAACATTTATGTCCGGAATAGGTCTGTTGCGGTTCAAACGGTTAATGTTCGGGATCAACTGCGCCCCCGAAATTTTCCAACGGATAATGACGGATATGTTAGCTGGAATTGAAGGCGTTATTGTCTATATTGACGATATCGTCGTATCCGGCAGAACCCAAAAAGAACATGACAAGCGACTTCAAGAAGTTCTTGCAGTATTGGCAAAGAATAATGCTATGCTGAACAGAAATAAGTGTGTTTTTGGAGTTGAGAAGCTTGAAATCTTAGGATTCGAAGTAAGCGCACACGGTATTAGTCCATCAGAACAAAAGATAACAGCAATCCAAAATTTTAGACCACCTTCGTCTAGAGAGGAAGTCCGCAGCTTTCTGGGACTTGTGAACTTTGTTGGACATTTTATTCCAAACCTCTCTACGCGAACAGAGCCTTTGAGGAAGTTCCTCCGCGGTGAAGTAGATAGTTTTGGTGAAGATCAAATGAAATCATTCGACGATTTGCGACACGAGTTGTGTAATAATGTCCGTAAACTGGGATTCTTCGATCCAAAGGATCAAACCGAGGTTTACGTGGACGCATCTCCCGTTGGGCTGGGGGCGGTACTCGTCCAAAGAGATAAGAATAATGTACCACGAATTATATGTTTCGCTTCCAAGGGACTGACAAGAGCAGAAAGAGTGTATCCGCAAACGCAACGTGAAGCGTTGGCCGTTGTGTGGGCGGTGGAAAAATTATATCTGTATCTTTTCGGCCTTCGATTCACAGTTTTCACGGACCATAAGACTCTTGAGTATGTATATGGTGGAAAGCATCGCGACGGAAGGCGTGCATGTTCAAGAGCAGAGGGTTGGGCACTCCGCTTGCAACCGTACGACTTCGAAATCCGGCATATCCCTGGATCGACAAACATTTCGGATATACTGTCTCGTTTGGTAAATGAATCTGAACAGCCGTTTGATGACCATGCGGACCACTTCCTATTCGCGATAAAAGAAGGGCCTTCGGCAATCACTTTGGATGAAATAAGGCAAGCAACCAATAAGGATGAAACATTAACATCAGTTGTGAAAGCTTTGGATACGCAGTGTTGGACATCGGATCTATTTAGATACCAGGCCTTTGAGAAGGAACTCGGTGTGATCGACGGTATTCTTGTAAGGGACGACAGGATTGTTCTCCCAGCATCGCTTCATCAAAGAGCGCTAAGGATTGCGCACCGAGGACACCCTGGAGTAGTTGCAATGCGAAGAAAAATAAGGAGAAAATTTGGTGGCCATGTATGGACCGAGACGTGACAGATGCGGTGCAAGAATGTGCTGGTTGTGCCACTGTCAGCAAGCAAAATCCACCTGAACCAATGATGCGCAAAGAAATGCCAGAAAGAGCATGGCAGGACATTTGTCTTGACTTTTTCTCGGCTAAAGATTGCGCCACGTTTTTGGTGATTGTCGATTATTTCAGCCGTTTCATAAAGGTGATTGAAATGAAGTCTACAAATGCTGGCAATACGATCGACGCACTAGAAGGAGTTTTCCGCGAGCAGACTTACCCAGAGACCATTCGCAGCGATAATGGCCCACCATTTGCTAGCGAAGAGTTTTCAGGATATTGCAACAGTAAAAACATCAGACTGGTTCGTACGATTCCCTATTGGCCGCAGATGAATGGCTTGGTAGAAAGGCAGAACCAAGGAATCCTTCGTACGCTACGTATTGCCAAGGCTACTAATTGCGACTGGAGAAAAGCAATCCAGGATTACGTGTACATGTACAACACTACACCACACTCAGTAACCGAAAAAGCTCCGTTGGAATTGATGACCGGACGTCCGGTTAAGGATCTCTTACCTTCTTTAAGAACGGATCCACACTGGCGCCGAGATGTGGAGGTGCGAGAAAGAGACGCCATGAAAAAGATGCAAGGTAAGCTTTACGCAGACGAGCGTAGAAAAGCTAAACGTTCTGACATAGACGTGGGTGATTCCGTGATGCTGCGTAACTACGAAACAGGTAAGCTCGAACCTAAATTTCGACTTGAGAAATTTACGGTTTTGAAGAAAGATGGAAGTGACACTATAGTTGCTAACAAAGATGGAGTAATGTATCGTCGTTCGGTCACACACTTGCGGAAATATCCACCTTCTGCAGAAACGGATGTTTCTCGAGAATCATCAGTTGAACCAGGCAGTGAGCCTCAAGAGCTTCTCGATCGTGATATGGGGCAACCGGAAGCTAAGGCAACTAAACGGAAGAAATTTGATGAGCAAAGTGATGAACTCGAGCCCATAGTAAAACGTTCAGCTAGAGGAAAGAAAGTTCCGTCCAGATATTTACAGTAATATTTTTTTCTTCTGTTCTACTGTTTTGAATAACCGCACACGTTGGCGTTTAGCAATTATTTAAATAAAATTAATCAACTAACATATTTAATGCCTTTTTTTTTGAGAAGGAGAAAGATGTAGAGTTCAAGATATTGAATAATAAAATGATGATTTGATACAGTGCTTTCGAAACATAGCACTTCAGAATCCACCTAGTATTTTATCGTACATTCATCCGTTGCCATAGTTACCAACCGACGACTGGGTTAAACAGGCGAGAAATAAACTACTCGTCCACTTGGATCGAGGCCAGCCGTGCGAACGGACGCAAACTAGCGAGCTCTGAAAATTACCCAGCCGAACCGACTCAACAGTTACATCCGCGGGTGGTAGGGGAAAAAAATGTGGGGAGAGGGGGAAGAGGGGGGGGGGGGGGAAGAAAAATTGTCAAAGTGACGAATGCGACAAAAGTTCGTTATGGAGTAGTTTGTGACTTAAGCCAATTTTGATAAATTATACATAGCAGCAATTCGCTGAAATTCATATTATGTTGTGTATAAATTATGGAGAGTGTGAGCTGTTTAGTTGATTACCTGTAACTAGAAAATAAGAAGAATGATTAGTAATTTCCATCTAATTCCAACTATCTTTATTGCTTATTTTGACAGATACGCGTATTTCGTCTACAATGTGTAGACTTCTTCAGTGTCGTGTACTAACAGTCGAGTATTGAAATAATCTGTCAAGATAAGCAATAAAGGTAGTTGGAATTAAATGGAAATTACTAATCATTCTTCTTATTTTCTAGTTATGTTGTGTATAATTCATATTGATGAGTACCCAAACTATCATTCCGTGAAAAAACATTAGTTTTTTTTTTAAATATTTTAATTACAAGTAAAATTTTATTTTCTCGTTTCGTTCTCAAGCCCAGTCGGTGGCCGCACGGAGACTCAGAACAACAGTAAAAGTGATGAGCTTTTCGACTTAATCTTTCGGAAATCGCAGAGCAAAAAACAAACACGCTCGTTCTGTTGCTGTTGTTCGATACTAAGCATAAAAACACGTTTATTCAATTTTACTCTATATATTAGTTTTAACCCAATTCATCGGTTACACTATCAATACTCCCCCTTAACCATGAATTTGGGAGACTCCGAAACCTCCTTCATCTTTCCAGCAACTGGCTTCGTCATCGCATCAGCTCTCTGGCAATCTGAGCTGACATGCTGCGACTGTATGGTGTGGTTCTGCTCCCGTGCAAAATGATGGCGTACATCAATATGTTTGCTTCGCGGAGAGTACCCGATCTCTTTCTCGGCAAGGCATATCGCACTGCGATTGTCACAGTGAATGGTTATCGGCTGCTTCCGACCAAACAACTCTGCACAGAAACCGCACCACCACAACGCTTTCTGGGATGCTGCCGACAGGGCCTTGTACTCGGCCTCCATTGTGGAAAGCGACATGGTTGGCTGCTTTCGGCTGCTTCAAGACACTGATCCATCTCCAAACTGGAACAGATAACCTGTGACCGATCTTCTTGCGTCTGGATCGTTGCTCCAATCGGAATAGCTGAATCCTTCTTGAAGACCAGTCCCATCGCCTTGGTACCCTTAAGATACCGTAGAATGCGTTTGGCAGCTACTCAACCCAAGTAACATTTTTTGTTTTATTCCAGCCGTATAGCACTCCTCCGGCTTTGTTGATAAAACTACATTCAAAACTGTTTTGTCTACCAACACCTCCTCTATGCTTTTTAAAGCCGAAATTTGTACAAAATGGCCCACTCTATAGACGGTTGTGAAAACAAGTTGATAAAACCTTTATAAGAACATAAAGATTTTGAAAATGTTCTAGTGAAAGATGTTATGACCACTTGAGAACCTTCATAAAACCTATTGGCTGCCATTAAAACCAGAATGTGGCTAAATGGCCACAGCTGTCAAACTTCACTGTGAAATCGAGGTTGGTTTTTGTTGTTCTGCTTTGTTCGATTCTCTGATCTTCTGATTCATTTAGCAGACAAAAAAAAAGGTCTAGTGTTGCGGGAAATTTTGTTTGATAGCAAAATATTCAAAACAAATTGGGTTTTCTACAGCGTATTATGCTCCAAATTATATGCGCAATTATTTTTATGGTGAATATTGGCACGATAAGAGCCAAAAATTAATGCGCCTCGGAAATTATGCGAATTTACAACAACATAAATCAAATTAAAACAAATATATTCGATAAATTAATCATGAATTTCCTGAAAAGTGCTTTGAATTGGATGAGATTATTAAAAGAATGCCAAAATTAGTCTCCGATCTACAGTTTATTAGCAAACCATTGAAAATTTGATGCATTTATTTTTCCACATTTCAATTATTTCTTATATTTCAATATGGCGATTGGAATAAAATCACAGTTTTGCCATAAAGCCATTTTTCTTCGCAATGACTATTATAAAACTATTTGGTCTTATGGCGACTTCCTTCAATGCCAATTTGCCGTTTAATGCATTTACTGGAGGCAAAATGGTTTTAAAATGCTTTTTCAACTGACCATAATAAGATAAAATCAATGAGTCCTAAAACGGCATTTCAATACAGCATTTTACGAGTTCATAAAGTCGAAATAAAACCTTTGATAGGAGTAAAAGGAATTTGAGAAACTAGGTTTTAAGATCGTTGTAAACAAGCTGTGTAGGTTCTCATAAACTTGATTAAAATATGAAACCTATTGGCACCTCTTGGTGCTATAATAAAACCAAATTGATTTCAAGTGGCTTTCATAAAACTTTAATAAAACTTAATAAAGCAGGATGGTGTTAGCAATGTTACTTGGGAATGACCTTCACCTGGATTACTGCAGAAGCTGCTAACTGCATTCACCACATACGCTACGTCAGGACGAGTACACTGCGCTAAGAACTGCAGGCCACCCACTAGTTCACGATACGGGACGTTCTGCATTCTTTTCATGTCGTGTTCAGTCTTCGGACTCATCTCCTTCGTAAGTCTCTGATTTACATCAGCTGGGATCGATGTCGGGTTGCTATCCACCATGTGAAACCGCTGAAGTAGCTCTTCAATCTATCGCTGTTGATCCAATGCAATCGTTCCATCCTTCCGGGTAATCCGCATGCCAAGCACCTGACTGGCCTCACCCAGATCCTTCATGTGGAACTCCTGCGACAGCTGATATTTCAAGTTGTTGAGCAACAAATCATCAACGTACACAGCGACAATGATCATCCGCTTCCCGTCTGTCATGAAGTATACGCAAGGGTCATAGCTGGACCGCTTCAAGCCGATTCTCTTCAGTTCCGTGTTCAGTTTTACGTTCCAAACACGACTGGCTTGTTTTAGGCCGCACAGAGCTTTTCTCAACCGACACACTTTTCTTGGATCCTTCTGGATAAATCCCTCTGGTTGTTCCATGAATATTTCCTCGCCGGACAGATCTCCTTGCAAGAAGGCGGTTACTGCATCCATCTGACTGATTCGCAAGTCCATCTGCGCTGCCAATGCCATCAGATACCGGATACTGGCATATCTGACCACTGGAGAGTACGTCTATGCCCTTCACTTGCGAAAACCCCTTTATTACGAGACGGGCCTTCTGCCGATCCAGCGATTCATCGGAGTTCATCTTCTTCTTAAACACCCACTTGCACTTCAGTGCCTGTCATCCTGGCGGTAGGTTGGTCAGCTCCCAAGTGTGATTCGACTTCAACGCATCGAACTCAGTATCCATCGCACGCTGCCACGACTGCTTCTCCGTAGAATCCATTGCCTCTTGGAAAGACTGCGGCTCACTAGCGCCCGCATCCGTCGATGTTTCCTGCGACACGGAAGACCTTTTAGGAATAACACTGTACTTCATATCAAAATTTCGGTACTTGCCTGGTATATTGCACTCCCGTTCACTGCGCCTGATTCCGAGAGGATCTACTGGATGTGTAGGGAGCGCGACGGATTCTGCCGAGGGTGATGAGAGAGATTCACATGCGTCGATAAACAACAGTCCGTTGTCCTCGCCAATGTTATCCTCGTCGCCATCCTCATTCTTCCGGAACTGCTGCCGTTTCATCAACTCCCCCTGCGCCTGCTTCGTCCGAGGTTTCGTCGCTGTCCAATATCTGTATCGATGTTCTTCGGCTTTTCGGAAGCACCTCTTCGTGCGGTTCCTCCGAGTGTCCTTTCATTTCACTTATAAAAACTGCGTCACGAACAACTGCCACGGATTTCGTTCTAGGTAGGTACACTCGATATCCTTTAGACTGATAAGCGAAGCCCACAAAGAGTCCAGGCTCAGACTTGGCATCCCATTTACGCCTGCGTTGCTTCGGGACGTAACACATCACCTTTGCACCGAAAACTTTCAGTTCCGACAAATCTGGCTTCTTCCCGCTGAACCGCTCCTCCGGCGTCACTGGAACTCCTTTCGTTGAAGATCGGTTTATCAAAAAATGTCGCCATCGCTGTGGCTTCCGCCCAGAAGCTCTTGTCTAGTCCAGCGTCCTGCAGCAAACAACGCGCTTTCTCCAATATGGTTCTGTTCATCCGTTCCGCGAGCCCATTCTGCTCCGGATTATAGAGAACCGTCGTTTCGTGATGGATGCCGCAGCTGCGCAAGAACCGTTTTATGTTGAAGTTCACGGACTCGGTGCCATTATCTGTCCGCAGCCGTTCGATCCTGTTGCCGGTCTGATTCTCCACCAAAGCTTTATACTCCATGAAGCATTCGAGAACCTTCGTCTTCGACTGAAGGAAATACACGACGAGCTTGCGACTGAGCTCGTCGGTAAACGCCAGAAAATATCTACTTTCTCCGATAGATTCCTCCTCCATAAGTCGGAGTGGATTAGCTCCAGCACCTCGGTCGCTCGCGTACCTTCGCTGTTGAAAGGCTGTCGAAAATGTTTCCCTTCCAAACAGGTAACACAAGTAGGAATCTTGGCATCACGGAAATCGACTCCATCGACCAACGTTCGGAGCTGCTTCAAACTCTGCTCGATTAAGTTCCCCGTTCTCGGATGCCAAAGTACGATGTCGTCTTTCGATTTTGCGGCGTACGAAATTTGCTTGTTGGTCGAACACAACATGTACAGACCACATGTCTCTCGTCCTAGTTCGCCTTGGCTGGATCGTACCTCGCATGCATCCTTCGTAAACTGGACGTTGTACCCCTTACTGAAGATTCTACTGACCGAAAGAAGGTTGATTGCTGTCTCCGGAACGCACAAAACATCGGTCATCGTCAGGTCACACGATTTCTCCCAATGTCTGCTTCGAGCTCCACACTCCCAGTAACGACTGCGGAAAGTTCAGCGTCGTTGGCTACACTCACTCGCTGCGACACTTCCTGCACGTTTGACAAAAGTGCCTTACTACTGCACATATGCAATGTAGCTCCTGAGTCGAAGAACCAGTCCGATTCTGTCTTGCTGGGGTTCACGATAGTGGTCAGTGGTAGTGGTCTCCTGCCCGTTTTGTCCTTCGGTTCGTTCGGTCCTCGCTGTGGACACTCCGATGAATAATGCCCAAACTGCTTGCATCTGTAGCACTGTACCTTGGACTTGTCCGTTTTCTTCTTGTTTCCAGCGGACTTCTTCTTGCTGTAGAAATGCTTCTTCGTAGCTTCCTCCGAAACGCTGCTCATTTTAACATCCTGAAGGATTTTCGCCTTCACGGCATCCGCTGTGATCTGTTTTCCGGACGCCTCGAGACCCATTATCATCGGATCGTACGTTTCTGGCAATCCTATCAACAGCAAGCTTGCGAGCCACGTATCATCGACCACGAAACCCAGTTCCGCGAATTTGTGCTTCGTCGACATGAGCTCGTTCACGTATTCCTCCACCGATGAGCAATCCGACAATCGAAAGCTTGTTAGTTTCCCTTGCAATCCTATGCGCCGAGTCATTCCGTCATCCCGAAAAGCTTCCTGCAAATTCTTCCACGCCTGCTTCGCCGTTTTGGAACTCTGTACCAGACTATAATTGATGGGTTTTATGCTGAGGCAAATTGTCGCCAATCCTCGCAAAGAAAGTGCGTCTCCCGGATCTTCCTCCTGCCATGTAACAGCGTCCGTCGGCAAACGCCCACGTTGAGTTATTTGCTCGGCCTCGTAACTTTTCTACTGCCGGTAGCGAGATACTTCCTCCTACTGCACCAACAGCTCTAGATCCCGACTCGGATCCTCCAGCAGCGCCGGTTCCTCCAGCAGCACCGGTTCCACCATTCACCGGCATTCCGGTACTTTTTCGTGTGGAAAAACTCAGAACGATTATAAACGTAACTGCGCAATAACTTTTCCTGGGTCCATAACTTTCGGAAATCGCAGAGCAAAAAACAAACACGTTCGTTCTGTTGTTGTTGTTCGATACTAAGCAAAACAACACTTTTATTCAATTTTAATCTACGTATTAGTTTTAACCCAATTCATCGGTTACACTGTCAATATAATCTTAGAACTCTGATTTTTTTTTCTACACAGATAAAAAGAAACATTGAATTTTCTACGTTATCTAATGCACATAAAGGGAATGCTGGTTTTGGCAGAAAATAATAGGATATTTCATGTAAATTATATCCAGATAACGCCTGAATCTAGCCTGTTGTATGAAAGAGTGCAAACATTGTTGTATGGCGCATGAAAGATTGCAAACAATTTCGTTGTTTACGCCTCCTTTGGCTTGGAATTAAACGAGGAGACATTTTACGCGCTTGTTATAATTAATTATTTTTTTCTGTGTAAAGTACTTCTGAACCAGGGACCTGGCGGACAGAGATTTTCTTGAAGCCAACATCTCTTACAACCAAACTTCAGAAGATTCATTGTTTGTAAACAATGCTGGTGTTCGTACCCGTAGTAACAAACGTCAGACGGGCCTTATTCAAATAAGGCCCGTGATATGTTGGATACTGACAAACGCTAGCAAATAGGATAGGGTTGCCAAGCATTTTAGTACACAGGAAAAAATAATGAATTTTAACAAGCGCGTATTATTTCCCCTTGTTTGATTTCAAGCCAAAGGAAGGTTAAACAACAAAATTGTTTGCAATATTCCATACAACAGACTAGATTCAGGCGTTATCGGACATAAATTTACCTGAAAAATCCCTTTATTTTCAGCCAAATCTAGCATTCCATTTATGTGCATTAGATAACGTATAAAACTAATTGAGCCTTTTATTGAGCTCCATGCTCTTAAGATAAATGGTTTTGGAATGCAAAGATGATTCCAAAGCGTGCTGAAATTATTAATTACATGAGAATGGAAAATATACAATATGATTTAAAGGTACTCGATCTTAAGTCGCACCCCCTCACTTCGCTATTTTCAAATTGACAATATTGCGCAGGCCACGTCAACCAGCGTTTCCAGGTTTCAGCTGGATATGACTCGTGGGGGCGTGAGGTAGATACTTGTGAGGACCGGAGGTCGGATGCACCAAGTCACCATTTGAACTTGTTGTCAACTCACCATTTGAAGCCCCAAACGATTGCACAATTGTTATTGACATGTAAACAAACATGTCACCGCACCACACTCACAAAAATTAAGCCATTTTAGAGTAACTGCTGTTTTAATGTTGCTAACTACTTTTCGATACACTCTTTAGCCTTTGAGCACTCGCGCTGTTGAGCTCTGTACAACATATATAGATATTCCCTTACTATTTTTATACAGAAGCACCTATCAATGAAGAGCCAACGTGTATTCCTCAAGAAAGTCGATCTGTGCCAAACAGCGTATTCCTTGATAACAGAAATTCCTCAAATAGCACAGTAGAATGCGATATTGCGAGACGTGTTCGCGTTAATAAAATCCGTATTGTGTCAAGTTTGATACAACTGGATCCAACTTATGTCTCGTAATCCTGACCATCTAGACGGCTTCTGTCTTCGACAAAGAGGTCCAGTAGATCAGAGCCTTTTCATTGGTGACTATTTGTTAAGAATTATATCCACGCCGGCGACGGTGGTGTAGTGGTAAGCGTGACTGCTACTTGGCACCCCAGTGGGTCTGGGTTCAATCCCAGTCGAAGTCGGTGAGGGCGAACACGAAATTATTGCGACACATTCAACAGGGTCATAACTTTTTTTACCATTGGGTAAAAATCAACCAAATTTTGCACACTTTTTCATTGATGTGTATTGTTTACATGCTGTCAAACTCGAAGTCGTGTTTTTCGATTCAACGTAAAAATGGAGGTGAACCAACGCGAGCCGAGAGAACAAATTCTTTCCAAACACCTGGAATTTCCTGACCTGTCGCACCGGCAGTTGGGAAAAATGTTGACCATTCACCATTCAACCGTCTCCAGAGTATTGAAGCGGTTCCAGGAGTGGTTGACGTTGGACCACGGCAAAGGAGCTGAAAAAAAAAAAACCGGGACCGGAGAACAAAAAGGTGAAGCGGATGATTAAAGCAAATCCCAACGTCTCAAGCCGTGATTTGGCTAAAAAGATCGGCATGTCGCAGAGCTACGTCCAGAATGCAAAGAAGAGAGCTGGACTGCATACATACAAGGTACAGAACTTCCCAAACCGCGATGAACGGTAACAATCGACGGCTAAAACTCGGGTACGGAAGCTCTACGAGAAGATGCTGACAAAATATGGCAGCTGTGTAATGGACGACGAAACGTATATAAAAGCCGATTTTAAGCAAATTCCGGGGTTGGAGTTTTTCACCGGCAAGAGCAAGTTCTATGTGGACGACAAATTTAAGAAGAAAAAATGTCGAACCTCGCCTCCAAATATCTCATTTGGCAGGCCATCTGCTCTTGCGGACTGAGGAGTGAGCCTTTCGTGACAAAGGGCACAGTAAATGGCGAGATCTACAAATCTGAGTGCCTCGAGAAGCACCTTTTGCCGTTCTTGCAGCAGCACGACGAAGCTCCGCTATTTTGGCCAGATTTGGCATCATGCCACTATTCTAAAAGTGTCCTGGAGTGGTATGAGGCCAATTCTGTCCATTTTGTTCCAAAGGACATGAATCCGCCAAACTGTCCGGAGCTGCGCCCGGTGGAGCAGTACTGGGCAATGATGAAGCGGGAACTTCGGATGAGCAAGAAGACAGTCAAAGACGAGAAGGACATGTTAAGAAAATGGAATAAAAAACTGAGAAACTGGTACCGGATGACACTGTAAAGACTTTGATGGAGGGCATCAAGCGAAAATGCGTTGAATTTTACACTCAAGGCTCCATCGATTAACTTTTCTTTTGATTTTTGAAGTAAATATATGTATAAAACACTACCCTAAAATTTTGGTTTGATTCTAAACATTATAAGAAAATTGGCATGACATTTCGGTGTCGCAATAATTTCGTGTTCGCCCTTTATATGTTGGAACTCTTTCGGTATAAACCTTTTGCTTCTCTATAATAGTGTTGTGTGGGCTTTTTTTTTTTTTTTTGTGGTTTATAACTTTTAAATTTTTTTGATCGGCGTTTTTTTTCCCTACAACTTTCCCTAAAGAAAATTGTCTTTTAAATAAAAAATCTAGTATGGAACGTTAATTTTTTTTCTCTCCGCCCCCTTTTTGTTCTTCTTTGGTGTTTGTATTTTTCTATTATGAGAAGCGAATATGCGTTGCTATGTATGGGAAAAGAGATAAGAAAATGGAATAAAATTTACAGCATAAGAAAAGAGAGGAGAAAGGGGGGGAAGAGAAGAGTGAGAAAAAAGAGGTGCAAATAAATAAATTCAAACAAAAATGTATGTGTGCAAAAATTTTATTAATAAGTCAAATTATTTTTCTTTTTCAAGTTCAGTTAAAACAGAGTACAAGAAAAATATTCAGCTAAGCTTCCTTTTTACCGAATACGTATTGCCGGGTCTTTCGTTTAACACCTGCCATAAGATTTTGCACAGCCTCCTTGTCCACTTCATTCGCCGCAGAACGCCAGTTTGCCTTGAACTGTTTCTCGCTCACAACGTCTTTTTGAGTCTTCTTAAGGTTCCGCTTGACGATGGCCCAATATTGCTCGATTGGGCGGAGCTCTGGCGTGTTGGGAGGGTTCTTGTCCTTAGGTACCACTTGAACGTTGTTGGCAGCATACCACTCCATGGCCTTTTTTTCCGTAATGGCAAGATGCCAAATCCGGCCAAAATAGACCGGAACAATGGTGTCGCTTCAGGAAAGGCAGTAGACGTTTTTGTAGGCACTCGCTCAGATAAATTTCCTGGTTGACGGTTCCGGTCGCAATGTAAACGTTGCTCTTCAAGCCACAGGTACAGATGGTCTGCCACACCTGATATTTCTTTGCGAACTTTGACAGTTTAATGTGCTTGAAAATATCTGCCACCATTCCCCGTCCGGTTTAATGTCTGCCTTGACGCAAGTTTCATCGTCCTGTCACGCAATCAAACTTCGTCAGCATCGTCGTGTACAACTTTCGCGATCGTGCTTTGGTCGACGTGTTTTGTTTATCGTCGCGATTTGGAGTCACCACTTTCTTGTAAAACTGTCAAAAAAAAAACAGCTCGTTTTTTAGCTCTATCCACGGTTGAAAGCGCCACTCCCAACTTCTTTGCGACATCTCGGATGGAGAGGTTGGGGTTCCGCTCGGAACAGCAGGCAACTTTTTTTGTCGTCGCTGTGGCCTCCGACTGTCGATTTTCCTCCGATCCAGCTTTCCTGGCTGTCGACAAACGTTCACCGAACACTTTTAATACGTTGGTAACAGTTTATTTAGCCACATTCAACAATTTCGCCAACTTGGCGTGTGAGTAGTTTGGATTTTCGCCATGCACGTGCAAAATTTTGGTGCGTTGCTTCTCTTCCTTCGACGACATTTTGATAACTGAAGTGCTAATCTCAAAATCAAAATAGAGGTATAATGCTACACGGACACATCTTCAAAATGAGGGGTGTGCAAAAATTTTTATTGCACGATGAAAGGAAATGCGTCAAGTTTAAATCGACCGAATTTTGATCGAAACACCTTTTAGAATGAGGGTTATTCCGAGCGTCGAAGTGGCTTTTGCCACTTGGTGAAGTGACAAATGACACCTACTGTGACGTGACTTTGCTGGGCAAACCAAATTGAGAGTCACGTCACTGGAGGTGTCTTTTCTCACTACACGACGAGAGAAAATTCTCTTCTCGTGTCAAATAATTCTTTATATTTTTTGTTCTTTTCGTGTGGAGTGGGTGGTAGAATGTTTTTTTTTTATATCCGCGGCGGGGGGGGAAACTTTTTTTTCTTTTTTTTAATAATAAAAAAAAGTTTTATTTTGCAAAGAACCAAAAATCTATATATATAAAAATGGATTTCTGTTTGTCTGTCTGTCTGTCTGTCTGACCCTAATAGGCTCGGAGACTACTGAACCGATCGGCGTGAAAATTTGTATGCAAGGGTTTTTGGGGCCGGCGAAGGTTCTTAAGATAGTAAGAGACCCCTCCCTCTTCTAATAAGGGGGGCTCCCATACAAATGAAACACATATTTCTGCATAACTCAAGAACTGATCAAGCAAAGGAATCCAAATTTAGCATGCGGAAGTTTTTGGAGGCAAGAACTGTTTCTATGGTAGTTTGAGACCCCTCCCCTCTCTAGAAAGGGAGGCTCCCATACAAATGAAACAGAAGTTTCTGCATATCTCAAGAACTAATCATGCAAATGGAACCAAATTTGGCATGTGAGGTTTTCTGGAGGAGAAAAATGTTTCTATGGTGGTTTGAGAACCCTCCCCTCTCCTAGAAGGGGTGCTGTCATACAAATGAAACTAAAATTTCTTCATAACTCTAGATCTAATAAAGCAAATGGAACCAAATTTGGCTTGCGGGGATTTTAAAGGGAACAAATGTTTATACGGTGGTTCAAGACCCCTCCTCTCTCTCTCTGGTAGAGGAGAGCGGGGCTCCCATATAAATGAAACACAAGTTTCTGCATAACTCGAGAACTAATCAAGTAATTGGAACCAAATTTGGCAGGTAGAGGTTTTTGAAGGCAAGAAATGTTTCTATGGTAACTCAAGACCCCTCCGCCTTCTATAAGAGGGGGGCTCTCATACTAATGAAACACAAATTTGTGCATAGCTCGAGAACTAATTAAGTAAATGGAACCACATTTGGCAGGTGGAGGTTTTTGGTGGTTTCTATGGAAGTTTGACACTCCTCCGCCATCTGGCAGGGGGCGGGAGGGGGGCCCACCAAAAAAAACCCAAATATTTGAAAAAAGAAAATTATCAAGTTAATGGCACCAAATTTGGCATGTGGAGGTTTTTGGAGGAGAGAAATGTTTCTATGGAAGTTTGAGACTCCTCCGCCATCTGGAAGGGAGAGGGAGAGGAGTTTCCAAACAAATCCAACACAAATTTCTCCATAACTCGAGAACTAATCAAGTAAATGGAACCACATTTGGCAGGTGGAGGTTTTTGAAGGCAAGAAATGTTTCTAAGTTGACTCGAGCCCCTCCCTTCTCTGAAAGGAGGGCTCATATACAAATGAAACACAAATTTCTGAACAACTCGAGAACTTATCAAGTTAATGAAACCCAATTTAGCATGTGGAGGTTTTCGAAGGCAAAAAATGATTCTATTGTGGTTTGAGACTCCTCCGCTCACTGAAAGAGGGGTCTCTCATACAAACGAAACACGAATTTCTGCATAACTCGATAAAAATTAAAGCAAATGGAACCAAATTTGGCATGTGGAGGTTCTTGAGAGATATAAATATTTCTAATGTGGTTTGAGACCCCTCCGTCTTCTGGAAGGAAGGACTCCCATAAAAATGAAACATAATTTTTCGCATAACTCAAGAGCCAATGAAGCAAATGAAACCAAATTTGGCATTTGGCATGTTGAGGTTTTTGGAGGCAAGAAATGTTTCAATGGCAGTTCAACACCCCTCCCCATTTTGAAGGGAGGGGGCTCCCATACAAATAAAAAGCAAATTTCTGCATAATTAGAGAACAAATCAAGTAACTGAAACCCTTTTTAGCATTTGGGGGTTTTTGGAGGCTAGATTTCTATATACATAAAAATGAATTTCTGTCTGTCTGTCTGTCAGACCCTTATAGACTCGGAAAGTTCTGAACCGACCAACGTGAAAATTGATATGAAGGGGTTTTTGGGGCTGGGAAAGGTTCTTATGATTGTTTGAGATCCCTTCTCACTCAGGAAGGAGCGCTCTCATACAAATAAGACACAAATTTCATCATAACCCGAGAACTAAACAAGCAAATGGAATCAAATTTGGCATGTGGGGGGTTTTGAAGGCAAGATGTTCTTGGTAGTCAAGACCACTCCCCTTATGAAGAAGGGGGAAATGACCCAATTTTTGTTATAATCGATGAGCCCAATGTGATGGTTCGAGACTATCAAGCAAATGGAACCAAATTTGGCATGTAGGGGGTTTTGAAGGCAATGATTATATGGTGGTTTGAAAAACCACCCCACTATGGAAGGGAGGGCTCCCATACAAATGAAACACAAATTGAGAATTATCCAGGTTACTTAATCACAAAACGTGTATTTCTCAGGTAAGAAGCATGTTTTGATAGAAGTTTGAACCCCTGCTTATTCAAGAAAAAAAAAAACTCATTCCGAAAAAAACCATAAACGTGCCAGTTATATTAAATTTTCCTTCATTTAGCTGCAAGCGTAGCAGCGCACGCACCGGGTTCAGCTAGTAACTTATATAAATCATTCGCTTGAGCAAGAGGGAATCGTTTCTGTGGAAAAACAAAGAATATATTAAGCCTTATGTACACTCAGTAGCAAAAAAAAGCCGAGCAAAATTTTGCTGCCAAAAACCGTCATGTTCATCCTCCTGTAACTTTGTCAATTATCAATATTTTTGATTAAAAATTTGACAGCACTATACCTTATGTGAACAAAATTTCATGTTGATTAAGTGTATAAATTTGAAGTTATGATAACATATGTCAAAAAAGTCGTTTTTGGACATACCAATTTCAAAAGTACGTATTTTTGTAAAAATTAGGTGGCATTATAAAAATATCACCACAGCCTAAACAGATATAGGAAATACTTTGGACAAAATTTCAACTGTTTCCATCAAGTGGTTTGGTTGTTTCCATCAAGTGGTTTGGTTGACGCACCAAAATGAGTATTTCCCTTTTTCACGCGGTATTGACCATGCTGAAATAACGGTGCAATAAAAAAAAGCCGAGGAGAGTTGATCTTGTTAATACAAATGATTTGTTACGCCTGAAATATCCCAAATAATTAGTGTGACTCACGAAGAACTTCAAAATATGGCAAACAGTTTGAATTGGTTTGTGAAAACAACGTTTACAGTATTATACAGTTTTATTAGTAAAATTCACCTCGGCTTTTTTTTTGCACCGATATTTCAGCATGATCAATACCGCGTGAAAAAGGAAAATACTCATGTTGGTGCGTCAACTTTGACGCCAGCTGTGGTCCAAACCACTTGATGGAAACAGTTAAATTTTGTCCAAATTTATTGTATATGTAGGGTGGTGATATTTTTTTGAAATTAAAAATGTAATTAAATTGAAAGTGGAAAAATAGGGGGGGAAAGGGGATGTAAAAATTGTTGTTTTTTTGGGGGGGGTTCGCACAGTGATTCCATTCCATACAAAAGGCGGAAAAAAGTCTAAAAATGGAATTTACACAGCTAAATTATGTGTTTCCACGTAATTTTTTGCCGCTGATTTCAAATATGTTATCTAAATTGTCGTATCAGACCACAATTTCGAGATATGGCCACTTTCTGGCCTCCTGGAGTATCCGGAACATCCGATAAAATGAAGAATTCATTAGTCTCGCCCTAAAGCAATACGATTCTTTACAAAACTATTTGTACATAAAATGTAAGAAGCAAAGCGATTTGGAGAACAATGTACGGCTCTAAGTGGCCATTTCATGGTCTTCCGGAAGTTCCGGAACATTCGTAAAATTTGATAATTCAGCAATTCGAAACCAAAAAGATGAAGTGGATCTTAGAATTCTGTAATACTAGGTAGGTTTGTTCCTTTTCAAAAAATATACGAGTCGAATTTTTCATTTTGTCACTAGGGTGATCCATTTTAAATAGGGTGGTCCAAAAAAAGGAAATTTTAGAAAATATATATTTCTCAAAGAATTATAACTTTTGAACTATTGGTCCAATTTTCAATTTTTTATGATGAAAGTATATGAAACATAATGAGTTATTGTTTTAAGAATTAGTATAAATATTTAAAAAAAAATCTCTGAAATAATTAAAGAAATGTCCAGATTTTATTATTTTTGTGTCAACTACAATTTTCATGTTTATTTCAATTAAGGAAATTCAGACGATATAACGTTAAGTCACTATAATGATTGTAATGATTAATTCCAATATGTGTGTTGATTCTTTTTACCCTTTTTACAAAAGAAGGGTTTACAGATCGCTTGGAAAATCGACTTTTGGTCCGAGGCCCGGAGTTCCGAGTGATATATAACATTCGACTCAGCTAATCAAGATTGTATATTTTGGGTTTTCATTATCAACTTATCAAATAAACAATAACTAAACTTCATCCGCATGCTTTCTACGACGCAGCAAACATGGTAAACTAATTTTAACGTATGAAATGACAACAATAACTGAAATTTATTTCTTTGAAAATGCGATGTGGCAGTGCATCTTTTCATGGAGCCAGGATGCAGGATTGTTTCTCTTTAAGAATCCCGGGAATTGCATCAGCAATCGGTTTTCTAAGCAATTCGATCTCACATTCCATGTAAATTTATTTGAAAATAAACACTTGAATTTATCCACCTACCATGAGATCTGACCATTTTAACACTTTCCTGGGAGTACTAGGAATAAGAACCCGGATGTGGTCATTCGGGTCCTGGAAACTTGATATCATCACCATTGAACTTATTTTTTAGTTTTCATGTTATATGATGTGTCACATGATGGGTTTCGATCCAAAACTGAATGTGGCCACTTTCCCGGGAGTAGCCGGAACTTCAACCCGGCTGAAGCCAATGTATTTCTGGACTTTTGATATCATGACCATTGGACTTATTTTTGAATTCGCATTTAATTTGAGGTGCCGCATGATGGGTTTTGATCTTAGGCCAAAATTGGCCGCTTCCCGGGGGAATTTCCGGAACCAGTGAACCGATTCAAATAATTTAAAAGTGAAGTATAGGACTACAGTACCTTTTATTTGGTGGTTGTTTCATTCAAATCGGTTCAGTAGTTGCTTGGGAAACTGAGTTAGAAGTTTCGTTACTCACATACACTACCCACACACATACACACACACAGACATTCAGTGCATCGAGCTGTGTTGGTTGTATATCACACTCGGTCCTCCAGGCTTTGGATCAAAAGTCGGTTTTCCAAGTATATATATATATATATATATACACTTCCTTGTAAGAAGGGTAAGACCGTGGTATAACGGGTGTCCACTAAATAATGAGAACGAAAAGAATGGGTCAGGAAAAAAATACCAGTGAAGTTTTGTTCAAACTGATTTATTTTATTAAAAGGGTCAACTTAAATCTTCAAACTAAGTTTAGTGAATATTGTCATATGGTCCGTGGTCCGCCGTGCGGCGCAGCTTAGTCGTTATGCTGGAACATGACCGTTGGACGGCAGCCACATCGATTTTTCGGATGCAGCTTTTGATCCTGTTGGTAAGTTGCTTGGTGTTCTTGGCCTTCCAATTATCCTTGTATACCATGGAGCTCAAAAGACCGAAGAAATCCTCGATAGGACGGCACTGTGGCAAATTTGTCGGATTCCGGTCTTTTGGGACATATGGTATATTTTGGCTCTCCAAAAACGTTAGCGTTTTTTTGCGTAGTGCGATGATGCCTTGTCCGGCCAAAACACGTATTTGCCATCCGAGTGATGTTGTTTAAGAAATGGGATGAGTATTTTCTGCAAACACTCTCTTTGGTACACCTCCTGGTTGATGGCCAAACCGCTTGGTTTGAACCACGGCTTCGAAATACCCTTATCGGATATTACGATGTATAACATAACCTTCGATTCAAATTTGTGCTTGAACTTATACATTACTTTTGGAGGAGTAGTAGATTTGTCCTTAGTGTAGAATCGGTCGTTTCCCGGTATCTGAGACTTCGAAAGAGGAAAGTAGCTTTCGTCGTCCAGAACGAAAGATTTTCCGCCGTAATTCCGAGTCATCCAGCGGCATTGGGATTTCACGGTTTGAATCTGCTCATCTGTGTACTCTGGGGATCTGGTTTTCTTTCTACACACTATTCCTTCTTTCTTTAGCGTCTTGCAGATGAGTGACTTCGAACAATGGAACTTTCGGGCTGCTTCCCGTTGACTTACCGAATCCTTGTTGTTGAACATGCTGCGCAGCGAGCGGAGCGTTTTCTCATTCATTATTTTCGCTGGACGGCCGCAACCTTTCTTCCGGGTTACTCTCATGCATGCCAGGATACGGTATACGGTGGATACCGGAACTTTTTCACGACAAAAATGGTCCACCGTGTATTTTTTTCCACGATCTTCGTTCGCTTGAAAGAATTGTACAACGCGCGCGCGCAGTTCTTCCTGTTTCGACGGCATGCTGAACACGACTGAACATGTTAGAGTGAAATAAGAGTGTATGAAAATTTTCTGGAGAGTGCAACGATTCATTCATCTAAAGTGACATTTCTATGCGGCCGTTTTTGTTCTGATGGAAAAGTATTGAAATCATTCTCATTTTTAGTGGACACCCGTTAGAAATCAATCCTGGAACGTGATCTACTTCGATCTCAGATAGAAACGATCGTGTCCTTCATGTTGTACTTCTTGTTATGTTTACCAACTGAAAAACTCATAACAGAGTCATAAACAAAATTCCTGTCACTGCAGCCCATATACCGACAGGTTATCAAAAATCCTTTCAATTTTCTCAGATTTATCTCGGCACAAAATCTGTCACAACTATTCCTGCCTCCAATCATGTCCAAATGTAACCAATTTGTTAATGGGCTTTCGAAGCCTTCACTCAACGACAAAACAATAACACGCAATATTTCCCGGAACCCAGATTTCAAGAAAACCACTTTATCTCTCAATGTGTCAATGTGCCACTAGACCGAGATGATCCCCAGCGATGCCTTGTTTATTAATATACATCCGTTGGCCGGTAGGCTGAGATTAAATTGATGCGATTGTTTTTTGGACTTCACTGCGTCATAACATCTAATTCCATCAGCAGATTCGACGATGGCGGTAGCATAATTTATCGCTACCATATCGTCGTCTACGACGGAGATGCCCTGAATTCATATAGTATTGTCATTGAATTGTCCACAACAATCGAAACGATGCTATTAATCGCCTCGCCAAGGACACACAACAATAACGTCATCTGTAACCATGAAGGTAGCAATCTGTTGATAATGCCTCACAGTAACTTATCTTAGTTTTAATAGATCGTAAATTGAGAGATTTTTTAAGGAATATATTTGTTTCGATGATAAAGTGTGTCGTTGGGAGTATCCTTGTTCTGTGTCTCCGTCCTACTTTCATTTATGATGCTTGCGGGACATCGAAAATTTACTACAATGTCCCAGAATTTACCTCCTTATTGCCGAGGCTGCTAGTGCCATAAAGCACCGCCCCGGATGACACGTGCGTCCCCAATAAATCTTTCCCCGGAAGGGTGAATCGTGGATCTTGAGAGTGGAACGATGGTCCCATGTGTAAAGTGAAGCGGCTCGGGTTGTGAACAGAGGAGGATGAAGTAAGATTGCATGGGATGATTTTTGAAATATCATTTCGAATCAGAAAACATCAGCAAAAGAAGAGATTGGTATTTTTGGAAAGGTTTTAGCAATCTAATGTGAGGGAATTTATCTACGTATTGTAGGCCAGAGTTAAGCAGAGTCCACTCTTTGATGAGTATTTTTGCATCGTCGAGCACACTTTATGACGTCTGCACTTGCTACGTCGTGATCCTCTATTTATTACAATAGATAACATTATCCGGAACCAGTTGAAACTGTTTTTAAAGAGAGCCAAATTTCTCAAGTGTCGACAGCCCCTGTTTTATAAAGTTATTGTTTCATATGAACTGCGTGTGAAAAAAAAATTCTAAATATTTCACTGAACTTGTTCAAAAACACACTCCGCCACACTTCAAACACCTCGCCACCTTATGAAAGATAAATTCATTTCTGGCACCACTTACATGAATCGATTGTTTGTTTTCCCACTGTTTTGTTTCCCCTTTGCTTGCACTGATGTGCTATAAGATGATGTATAAGTGTGCGTGGATTAAAAGTCCATGGTTGCCAACAATCATACATTTTCGATTGTAGTTATGGCACATGTGTTGAAACACAGAAACACCTTCTGACACCCCGAAACACCTCCGACACACTGAAACGCAAACACAACGTGGCAGAGTGACTAGCCACCTGCAACGGATATCGCCATAATATCCGACCCAAATCGTATCCCGGCCAGTAACGGAAACTGGGATGCGGATGGGTTCAATATGGCGGCATTATGGACGACGGGCAAGTTCCCGGTTCAGGAGGTTGTGTCTACCTCAAACGAGAGTTTCGCGGTTCTAAAAGTGAATAGAGTATTCTTCTGCAGCTGTTATGCGCCGCCAAGACGGGAGAATGACTAGTTTTCACAAATGGTTAATCGGATGACAACAGAACTAACTGGCCGAAATCCGTTAGTAATAGCGGGCGACTGCAACGCCTGGGCACTGCAGTGCAATGACGTCTATATAAGGTCTGGCCCAGTTGCCACAACAATATAAGTGAAATGAGCAAAATTCGCTCATGACACTAAAACCACCGTACTCCTTGTGCACGCTACACAAGAGCTCGGAAAGTGCTACGTCATACTATTTTTTTTATTCGTTCGTTCCGTGATTGTTTATTGTGCGCGCTATAGAAATTAATTTTTCAACCAATTCCAGTCCATCAATGATGAAAATTTGGCTCTATATCGCTACTCGATTGTCGAATCCCAGGGGTTCAAAGTTAATTTGGCAAAAAATTAATTAAATTCAGTTAAATTCACTATAAGTTACTCATGTTATAGGGAGGAAATGCTTCTGCTCAATAAATGGCATTTATATCACGATTATTTCCACAATTCAGCATATATAATACACGTTTGAAGCTTTTTTTTAGTGTTACGTCATCACTCGACTAGTGCCGACGGCTCACGAATGTTTACATTATTTTTGCTTCCAATACAAGCAAGCAGTGCGTTGCCCCACACGCTAAGATGAGAATACCTAAAGATCGTTAAAAAGTACCGATAATCGCTCAAAAGTGCACATACCCAAATTATGCATAAACACAGATTACCTAATATTGGGTAATAGTATTAAAGGAAGATAAACGTTAAAAATTACCGATTTCTTAGCGTTACTTTTAACTGAAAATTGGGTATTGTTTTGCAGTTTTATTTTACAGAAAAATAAACATGCAGTTCATCAATTTATCCATTCGGATCTTCAAAAAAGACATGCAATTAATCAATTTATCAATTCGGATTAGTATTTCAAATTCTGCACTTAAGAAGAAACAAATGTTCAAATGTATTACAGAAATATTTTTTCTGTTGTCAAAAAAAAAAATCAATAAAGTATGCAGGAATACATGTAAAGCTAAAGTAGGGTTCCACATGATAGTATCTAAAATTGAAATTGATACTAACTTTCTGGCTATTTTTTAAACAGTATGGAATTGGTCAGTTTCGTCATTATCGGCAATATTCTGCTCTTCCAATCATCAATTACTTTGCTAGAAAAGTTCGAAAAATCATTTTTAATGAGCACCACCCGCATAACGAAAAACAATTAGCTATATAGTCAAAACTATATTTCGAATGTAAGATATATTATCGCATTTTATGTTATTGTTATCAAATAGTTCAATCTCGTTTTCACCATATAACCTCTACATTAACACATATTGTTAATGTACGCCATATTGTCATAGAAAGGGTTTTTATTGTCTGCACTCGGTCTGGATTATATACCAACATTTTGGCATACAGTACAGCAAAAATTTTGTTCGTGAAAATTGCCATTTTTTTATGGTAACCTAACTTAACCGCCTATTCAGCATATTGTAATTTGGCCTTTTACTATCTGACATATTGTTAAAACTATTTAGGAGATTGTTAGTTTATAGTTGTCAACTAAAAGGGTAAGTGTCGTAACAATAACGGAAACGGTCGTCAACAATAAGGGAAATGGTCCAGGAATGGTTTGTGATTATGCGGGCAGCTACGTCGTTTAACCTAACTTTTTCGTTACCTGTATTCGTCCATAACAGAAATATTTTATCGCTCCGGAGTGAAGCCGAATTGCACCTCGGGATTCACGTTTGAATCAAAACAAGAATGCAAAAGATATTACTTCAAGTAAAAGGAAAATGAATAAACTTTTTATTGAAAGATTAATCAGAAAAATAAATACGTTCATTTTCGCTTGGAAAAATATGGCGGCCACGTTGCTTCAGTGACGAAAAATTTATTAAATTTTGGGTAAATAATAACGTCTTATATTCGAAAATGAACACTACCCAAATGTCAGTAAAAATTACTGTTTATTATCGTTAAATTTTGCCGATATTTTGGGTATTGTAAACAATACCTAAATTTAGGTAAAATAAATACCTAATTTTAGGAATTCTCATCTTAGCCTGCAGACCTTATATAGACGTCATTGACTGTAGTGGGCCAGCCGTCTTACCAACTCAAGGGGCCAGATCCTCATATTGGACCATCCATGGAAAAAACCGACGAGGGGGGGGGGGGGGGGAGTAACAATAGGGTGTGAGGGAAGGAAGAGGTAGGTAGAAAATATATTTTTTTTTTGTTGTGTTTTGTTGTGTTGTTTTGTTGTGTGGTGTGTGTGGTGGGTTGAAGTGATTTTTAAAAAATATAATAAAAAAAAAAAAAATAATTATTTAATTTTTTTTTGTTAAATAAAAAAAAAAAAATTTTTTATTTTTTTTTTTGTTGTTTGTTTTTTTTTTTTTTTTTTTTTGTTTTTTTTGTTTTTTTTTTGTTTGTTTAAAAAAATATATATATTTTTTTTTTTCTGACATCCATTGGTTGGTCACTGAAAACAAAAATTAGGCATGTATCAATATCTCAATAGTTGTTTTTTTTTTATTTTTTTTATTTTCCGTCGGCCTATTTCCTCATTTAGTGACAATCACCGACGCCAGGAAGACGACTCCACCACCTGGACCTTACCTTACGACTCATGAATATGAGCCGGGACCAACGGCTTTACTTCCCTTCAGAAGGAAGATGTGACCAGATTTTTTCGCCTCAGAAAAACCACCGACGTCGACTGGGATTGAACCCAGACCCACTGGGGTGCAAAGTAGCAGTCACGCTTACCACTACACCACCCCCAGCACACATAAAATCGTATATGATAGCGGATATATGTACAACGTGGAGGCGATATACGTACATGCGTCCATTTGACTTCATGTAAAATGTACGTATATCGCCTCCACTTTTCACTCTTATCCGCTATTATATACGATCATGTGTTTGCTGGGCCGACGCCGGTTATCTCAATAGTTCTGAGAAAACCAAAAATACGATTTTTTTTGCATGTTATATGATATAAAATGCATAAGGTATGCATAACACATTGTGTCAATAGTCCTGAAAAAAATTGTCACGACTTATCGGATATGTGTGACGGGAAAATTAAAAAAAAATCTAATTGAGTAGGCTGATTTTTCCCAGGCGGTACATACTTAACAAAACATCCAACACTGCCATTCGAACTAAAAGACAATGAATGATTCTGTTCAAATGAATGCTATCGTCTCTCGTCTCCAAACATTATCATCTGGCGTATTTCCATAGTCACTCAATCAACGAAGAGTGAATCACAAGTAGGCATTCGACTTGCATGGTGGAATGAAGTAATCTACAAGACGTCTAATCTTGTTCACTCACTGAGTTCCTTCATCTTAAGATGTTCTTGCTGTCTAGAATATTATGATATTCCCATACAAAATGACAAATAATTTTTTTCATTTTCCGGTACATTTTTCTTATTTTTTTCCTTATACAAACCTGTTTGGAACAAAGACGAACCAAATAAAAAAAAATCAAGTAAATCCATCGTGTCTTTCGTGAGTTATGCTGTCACGAGCGGGATGTATAAAGATAGATAGAAGATAGATAGATATATAAAACAGAGTGGCATACGTAAGACCACGCATAACATGAGAACGGATCGACCGATTTTATTTTAGTTGGCTTTTTTTGCTTTTGTTCGGCTACGCCCAAGAAACCTTTATAAAAACAGAAAGTTGGACAAATTTATGGGAAAAATGAAAACTTCCAAAATGATAGAATTTCAAAACATTGTGTTTGGTTTTTTTCGTTTCGATCGAGTTATCCTTGACATGGATCGTAGATGACGTTGATAGCATCAATCAATATGCAACTAGCGATTTGAAATTGGTCACTGTTGTAGAACCCCTTGGTCCAAAGTACACCTTGAATCCAGCACCTAACTATACATATTTGCGCCTTTGTTTTGATCTGCTGTGTTATTTTGACAGAATATTTGAGAGTGTGTTCATGTGAGTTCATTATTAGGGGCGTATTATTAAGCTTGGGACCGAGCTTGGGACCGATGTGCTAGTAAAGAATGTACACACCAAAAAGTAGTCGTCGGAAATGCCCTAACGCAGTCTTCTCCGTGTACGCTTTGCTAATCCAATCACTACTACATGAATATTAATGTATGTGTGCTATGATGAAGACGTCGTTTGGCTACAGTAACCTTTATTCAGTAAAATGGCGTCGAATCAAGAACGCGTGCGCGAAGCAATTTTGCACAAAAGAGTGGAAAATCCAGATATGTCGCACGGCGATATTGCCAAGTCATTAAAAATCGCAAAATCGACGGTTACTAAAATGCTAAAAAAAACTTTCAGCAGCGCTTAACTTTAAAGAGAAAGGTAGGTTCAAGGGGGTAACAATGATTCACGTTTCGTCGCGGAGAGGAAGAAAGTAATTAAAGAATTTAAGAAGAAACCGAATATCTCCGTTCGTGATGTGGCGAAAAAAGTGAAAATGTCTTCATCATTCGTCCAGAAAGTGAAGAAAAGTGCAGACTTGAAATCATTCAAAGTAGGTGTTGCTCCAAATCGTAACGACAGCCAGAACAAGAGCGCAAAATCTCGATCGAGAAAATTATATGACACTATGCTGAAGGAATACGACTGCATAATATTGGATCACGAAACATATTGCAAAGCTGACTTTAAGCAGATACCGGGACTACAGTCTATACCTCGTTGCAAAGAGGAAATGTTGCTGATCGTTTTAAGCAAAAAAAATTGTCGAAGTTCCCAAAAAATACCTCGTATGGCAGGCAATATGTGGATGCGGTCTCAGAAGCGACATCTTCATCACGACTGGCACTCTAAATGGACAAATTTACGTAAAAGAGTGTCTGAATAAACGACTGTTGCCGTTCATTCGGGAACACAACGGTTCGGTGCTGTTCTGGCCGGACCTGGCATCTTGCCACTATGGAAAACTGGCTAAGGATTGGTACATTGCTAATGGTGTAAATATTGTCCCAAATTATTGCAATCCGCCAAATTCGCCAGAACTCCGTCCGATCGAAAAGTATTGGGCTCTGGTCAAGAGGAATCTTCGAAAAAC
>JAHHFK020001571.1:0-93342 GCA_024533555.2 Aedes koreicus
ACCGGAAGCCACTGAGACGACAAAGAGAGTTGCCGGTAGTTTCAAGCGAAACCCTAACCTATCTCTCCGAGATGCCGCAAATAAGCTGGGTGTATCGTCTACAACCGTGCATCGAGCCAAAAAACGAGCCGGACTATCGACTTACAAGAAGGTAGTGACTCCAAATCGCGATGATAAACAAAAGCGCGATCCCGGAGGCTGTACACGACGATGCTGACGAAGTTTGACTGCGTGGTAATGGACGACGAAACCTACGTCAAAGCCGACTACAAGCAGCTTCCGGGACAGGAGTTTTATACGGCAAAAGGAAGAGGAAAGGTAGCAGATATTTTCAAGCACACGAAACTGTCAAAGTTCGCAAAGAAATATCTGGTTTGGCAAGCCATCTGTACCTGTGGCTTGAAAAGCAGCATTTTCATAGCTTCCGGGACTGTCAACCAAGAAATTTACGTGAAAGAGTGTTTGAATAAACGTCTGCTGCCTTTCCTGAAGAAACACGGTTGTTCCGTACTGTTTTGGCCGGATTTGGCATCTTGCCATTACGGTAAAAAGGCCATGGAGTGGTACGCCGCCAACAACGTGCAGGTGGTTCCCAAGGACAAGAACCCTCCCAACACGCCAGAGCTCCGCCCAATTGAGAAATACTGGGCTATTGTCAAGCGGAACCTAAAGAAGACCAAAAAAAACTGCTAAGGACGAGCAGCAGTTCAAGGCAAACTGGCTTTCTGCGGCGAAGAAGGTGGACAAGGTGGCTGTACAAAATCTGATGGCAGGGGTCAAGCGTAAGGCCCGGCAATTCGGATTTGGGAAAGCGGAAGCCTAACTGAATATTTTTTTCCTGAATTTTATACTAATTGAACTTGAAAAAGAAATTTAATTTGATTTTTTAAATAAACGATTTCACCGATTTACACGCGTTTTCCCTTGACCAAATTTTGACCGTATCACCCTTTAAATTGCTTTTCTAATCTGTCTTATCTCTGTTTCGTTCTCCGTCTTTCTCCTTTTCACCCGTGCTCTTCATTCGTCTTAATCGTCGCTCGTTCCAGGGTTCCAGGGTTCTCCGTAGAACAGAAGAAAACCATCGCTTCTTTGAATTTGAACGGCTCATTGTCCGTTGTTGTTTTGGGCAATGTATACCGTTTGTTCAAAACAAGCCAATTCAGAAACTGTTTCTGTGCTATGTCCTTCACCACAATTGGTTGTATCCGAAGACCACTTCCTCACGCTTGCTTTTAGGTTTCCAATAATTGAACGTTGTGCTGGGATGGTATCCGAACATTCAACAATTTCCTCGTCATCGCAGAGCGGGTCGTTTATTTTTCCAATGCTTACCGTTACCGGGATAGTTTCTACATACACTTCCTCGATGCTGTCTTCTTGTAGAGGATCCCGCAAAGGATCTGAACCATATCTGGCGACAACGCAACTTTGCTGGCTACCATACATATAGCAACTTCCTCAAATTGTGCTGCTGATGATTGTTGATTTTTCCGTCGGTGTTCCAAAGTATGCAATTGCAGCAGATTGCAGCGATCTGAATATGACGGGAGATTTTGCGAATCACGCCATGGTAGATTACGCATTGCCATCCGGATAAACCTGCGTTGTATTGTTTCTATCCTCAAGCTCCAAGTCAATTCATGAGGAAGCCAAACCAAGGCGGCATTTTCGAGGATCGGTCGTACCAGTGAGCAATAGAGAGCTAGCTGGCGATTAGCCTTAGAGATCATAGCAGAGCGGTGGAGTTTAAACGATAATGTATGATCCAGTAGACCACCTAAATCGCTGAACTGGTCGGTTCTATGTAGAACGACGCCATTGATGGTGTTGGGGCTGCAGTGGACTGTAACTGCGCCGGTCGATGAAGGATGCTCGCGTTCCCAGCGGGAACCGAGCCGGGTGGGAGCAGGAACCCTTGCGTTCCTTCCCAGGAGGGCAACTGGCCCGAACACCTATGGCTTCGCCTCATGAAGCCACGCCGTGGTTGGACTGGACTAGCTTGGCTAGCAGCAACCGGTTCTCACTCGATGAGCCTTGAAAAAGGCTTTCTCAAAACCAACTCTTTTTAAATTCAACTCTTATTTTGTGTGTGGAGGTGGAGGACTGGACGTTCGGCAATAGGACGCAAACACTGGAGAAACTTTACTATTCACACAACTTTATTCATTTTCTCTTCTTATTTCTAAGTACTTTAACTTTAACGTTTTCCTTTCGACGGATGAAACTAGACTGATGCGCTCCATTGAGCGCACACTATTTTTATTCTCGGCGTTGCCGCTTTTCACTGCCGGTGGGTCAGCTTCGCTGCTGCCTCACTACGACTGCTGATGATGTTGTTCTCCTTCCTCTCGATGTGTACCGTGCCACGGCTTGCGAAAAACTATCTCTCGCTACCACAGAACGTTTACTTTTATGCTGTCGTAAACAAGATATTTTGCGACGACAGCACGCAAAATTTGCTACAAGGGCGTTGAAAAGCTATTATAGCTCGCTAGCTCGCTGGGTGCGATGCGATCAAAAGTTACTTATGTGCGCTCGGTCGCACTCGCTGGGTGGACCAACGCTTGTGATGTGTGCGCCCGCTGCTCGTTGCTAGACGCTGCAACTTCAGTTCGATTTCTATTGAACTGAACAGATGGTATAGTCGAAAACAATCGGCTGCTTGATGCGGTAATACGACATTACCATACACGTTGGAATGCTGATCATAAGCTTATTCCGACGGCACCAATCAGTGAATCGATCCAATAATGCTTGAAGACGAGTACAATCCTCGGCAGTCCGTACCACAAAAAAACAGCTTTAGATCATCAGCATACGCCTGCAGCCATTTCCTAATAGAAGCAATACGTCGTTGAAGTATAGAACAAACAGCAGCGGTTCAAGGTTGCTACCCTGAGGAACACCTGACGAGTTCGTAAAAAAACAGGAAGTGCTTGTATCAAGTTTCACTCGCAGAGACCTGTCTGTTAAATAAGAGCACAGTCATGATGTCAATCTTTCCGATGTACCGAGTTTTGATAACTTCGCCAGCAGAATTTTGTGGTTGATTGTATCAAACGCTGCTTTTAGATCAGTATAGACGACGTCTACTTGTGCCCCTTTCTCCAATTGATCAAAACAGGTCGTGGTAAAATCTAGGAGATTGGTAGTAACCGAACGTCCAGGCATGAAACCATGTTGGTCGCCAGAGATGTAGCATTTGGTGCGCTCGAGAATGATACCACTCACTATTATCTCAAACAATTTAGAGGCAGCTGACAGATTAGTGATTCCCTGATAGTTTTTTACGTCACGTTTGTCTTCTTTCTTGTGTACCGGAACCATCAAAGACTCCTTTCAGACTGCGGGAAATTTCGATTCGGCAAAAGATTTATTGAAGATCCTGCAGAGCGCGGCTCGACAAGAGCTCCATTGGTGCGACAATACACTGAAGCCGGAACACCATCTGGTCCAGGCGAGAATGTACATTTTATTTTCTTGATGGCATTATTTACCATCAAGGACGTTATTTCAAAAAATATCCACGTCTACAAGGTTCGTAGGGACGTCCAAAACAGCGGAGTTAAGTTCACTCGGGTTAATACTTTCCGCAGAAAATACTGACGAAAAATGAGTAGCAAAAATTTCACATTTTTCCTTACTTAAAGATGTTCCAACATCGTTCAAAAACACGCTAGCCTTCATAGTAGTATTTTTCCTCTTTGAATTTACATAGCTCCAAAAACTCTTGGGTTTTCGCCTCAAGTAAGTTTGTACCCGTAAAACGTAAGATTTGTACAGTGACGAGTTAAGTTTACGGTACTCATTACATGCCAAGTAAAAACTACGCTTATTTGCCAGGGAACGGTGTCGCCGGAATTGAATTGTACCAGTTGCTGGAAGAACCTCCCATCGTACACATCGCAAAAATCGGTCGACTACGATAGGCTGGGCATGTCGTAAGAATGTCGGACAACAGCCCTGTGAAAATGGTTCTCGAAAACGAACCGACAGGCACAAGTCCTTTTCATGCAAGGGCAATGCAACAGTTTCCTTCTTGAATTGAATTGCACTGTCGTCTTCATCAACCCCTTCATACCTTTGCTTGTAGTTTGAATGATCCGATGAACCGTCAAAACCCCATTTCGAAAAAAGCTCAAGATCTTCAAGAGCTATACATTCAAAACCTTCTATCTCCAAAGTCAGAGATAGTATTCGCAGATCCAGCAAACTCTGTTAGTCAACCTCAGCAGATACCTATGTAAAAACGAATTACCAGTAGGTAAATATCAAATACACCAATAATAAGATGATTCTGTTACGGTCTGGCAGACATTTTTCACGGGCCCCCACAAGATTTTTGTAGCTAGGGTATATTTGTGGTGCGTTGCATTGCTTGGTCGTCTTTCGAAGCAGTATCCACTGATCTTTACTTTAATCGCCATCAATAAAAAACGCAAGTCCTTCATCAGCTGTCAACATACAATGCTTTTGGAAATCAGTTTTGGATTTCAATGCTCGTCTCATTCGTTTGGCACTGGTAGGAGATGCCTGTAATTCTTCATGCAAAAGTTTTGCACCCCTCACTTCGAGCATTCATTCCTGCTGCAAACGCCAGTTCATTCGCAGTTGCCTGCTACCTCAATCCTTCAACTCTCCGCCTTTTATTCCGTTTATTCGGGTCAGAAAACGGTTTTCTGGGCCTTTCAACTTTCACATTACCACAAGTAAATGCACTACAATTCAACCAACTCTTGTTGCTTGTTTCAAAGCTTTTCTGCGTTCTTCCTGCCTTATTCCAGTGATTGTTACATTCAGAGCACAGCCTGGACACGTCTTTGTTTATACACTTGTTTTCGTCCTGCGCCAAACAGTTTGATTTTTTCAGAACGAAATCACGGACATGTTGCATTTTGGTGATACTTGAACTACCATATTTCTGCAGCCACACTTTGAACAAATGTTTCCGGAGAATTTTCAAATCACACAATCTGAATCAACTGGAAACTCAAACTCAACTGCAGTTTGTAAACAAACGAAATATTCTGAGCTACTTGACCTTCAAATGTGCTAGCTCTTGCGCAAAGGGATCCAAGGGTGCGGTTAATTATGTCGGGGATTTAAAAAATATTGATAGAAAAAGAAATCGGTACACCGAAAAAGACGAACTGAAAATTTTATGTACCCGATGATACCCGGCGCAGATTTTTCGTACATCTATACTTTATGTGCTGGTTGGCCAAACTGTGCAAAATTTGGTTGCAAAAGTTTGCCGGTGGCTGAGTTATTGTTGTTGAAAAAACGTATTTTTTTTTAATATAAAACCGCTTTAAAACTCAAATAAAGCCATTTAGACCGTTAACGTCTTCCGCAAAGTTGTGCGTTTTGATAATATTGATAACTTTGTTGAACATTTTAAATCGATCTGGTAAGGTTTGAGCCACAAAAAAGTAAAAAAAAAACAAGTTTTAAGTAAGTCTATGTACTAAATCAATTATGTATCAGAATTCTTTCGATATAGGAGTTATGGATTCCTCTTCACCAGCAACTCAATCGATTGAGAACATAGGCCATCGATCCGATAAAGCACAAAATCAACAGGATGTGATCGATGTAGAAGGAGATGTTTCGCCCCTCGCCGTGAGGAACAAAAAATACCGGAGAAGGAAAAAAAAAATAATAATTACTTATTTTGTTTGGTAACTGGGATGGTAATAAAAAATAAAATAAGAAAAAAAAAAAAAAAAAAAAAAAAAAAAATTTATATATTATAAAAAATATTTTTTGGTATGGGGGGGGGTGGGGCCGAACAGAACACAAAAGCATATGAATACCTAATTTTGATCTTGATAACTGGCCTTGGTATTAAAGAGCTCAGATTAAGAGGTAAAATACCTAAGCAAAATACCTAAGAATTGCAAGCAAAATGTCTCTAGAATAACTAAACTTGATATTCCGGATACCTGGGTAAGTATCTGGTCACCTTAGAGGTATTATTTTGGTATTGTCTTACCTCAATTCGGTATTCGCATGACATTGTGGGAACAATTTGATGGTATTATCCTCAGGTATTTTACCCCGAGCAGAAGCGAATAACTTGATAACTGGCCTTGGTATTTATGAGCTCAGATTAAGAGGTAAAATACCTGAGGATAATACCATCAAATTGCTCCCACAATGTCATACGAATACCGAATTGAGGTAAGACAATACCAAAATAATACCTCTAAGGTGACCAGATACTTACCCAGGTATCCGGAATATCAAGTTTAGTTATTCTAGAGACATTTTGCTTGCAATTCTTAGGTATTTTGCTTAGGTATTTTACCTCTTAATCTGAGCTCTTTAATACCAAGGCCAGTTATCAAGATCAAAATTAGGTATTCATATGCTTTTGTGTTCTGCTCGGGACCTCTTAATCTGGGCTCTTGAATACCAAAGCCAGCTATCGGGTTATTTGTTCTGTTGGGAGAGAAAATGTTTGTTGGAAGAAAAAAAAAAGGAAGGAAAGGTGGAAAAGGTACGGTAGGTTGGAAATGGAATAGAAGTATTGAAAATTGAGCGAAAGGGCATGGGTAAAGTAGTACTCGAACCAAGGACGCTATCATTGCCAAACATCCCACTGCGGGGTAGGTTGAGGCACAGATACATCTGCCACCTCAATCGGACGTTGGGTTAGCCAGTTGAGGTGGCAGATGTATCTGTGCCTCAACCTACCCCGCAGTGGGATGTTTGGCAATGATAGCGTCCTTGGTTCGAGTACTGTTTTACACATGCCCTTTCGCTCAATTTTCAATATTTCTATTCCATTTCCAACCTACCGTACACTAACGGAACTTTCAACACTTTCTCTTCATATCTTTCATTCTAGCAAACATGACTGTCTACTCTTGGTGCCTCATGGCGATGAGCGAAACATCTCCTTCTACATCATAATCGTTACTCCACGTTCGGTGAATACAAATATAACAATTAGAGCATGTGATCGTCTAATTGAATACGATTACGCAGCCCAAAGCCTAGTACCGAGTGCGGCGTTGGCAACATCATCATCAACAGCAACAATAACAACAGTAGCAGCTACAACGTGCTTCAGTAATTCGTACGATTGCGATTAACTAGAATGCACCAACGCTTCTTAAAGGATGCATTGTCAGCAGCATAATGAAGACGACAATGGTGACCCGACACCACTTGGTAACAACCGTTGCATGCACGCTACTTAGATAGTTCATAAGTAGCCATAATAATTAGACGTAAGCCATTCTGCTCTTTTGTATTTTGTTCAACGAAAAACACATAGTAGCAGTAAATATTCATTCCAGTTTTGACCATCAGTCCGTGAAGTCGTCGTAGTTAATATTTTTTAAAAACGCTCTTCGAAAATCAAAGCTAATAACTTAGGTACTAACTATCTTCAGCAAAGTTTCGTTAAATATACAGTGGTGGTCACGGAAATAAGGCCATCCCTTCACTCGAACTACAATATCGATAAAATTCACAATGAAAAACATCACAAAAAGAGCTCACTCTATCTGTCATTAGAGGAACTTTGTTAGTAACAAATTAAGTTGAAAATAAATCTGCCAGGTGTCTCTCGTGCATGTAGAAAGACTTATTTATCCAGCAGCTGTCAAATTCGGTTGGACACGAAAATAAGGCCGCATAACCGGAACCGCTCAAATTCGAAATCTTGTACAAAATTCGTCGTTGTAGGCTGTGTTGAACTGGTAAATAATAAAATAACACTTGATAAACAATATATTCGTTCTATTTATGTTTGATATACAGCAAAAATGGGACGTGCAATTCATTGTTCACACTCGGAGAGGCAATTGATTCGGAAATGGCATAGTGAAGGTATATCTCAAAGAGAAATCGCAAGAATGGTTGGGGCATCTCGTTGCATGGTGCAAAATGCACTGAAAGTACAAAGCAATATTGAAAACCGCGGACCTAAACGTAAAACATCAAGTCATACCGACCGTCGAATCGGTTATGTCTCCAAATGTGATCCCTTCAAATCAGCTACAGGAATAAAGCAGGAGCTTCAGCTTGAAATTAGTGCACGGACTATTCGCAGAAGACTTCAAGAGCAGAATTTACATGGTCGGGTGGCTAGGAAGGTTCCTCTACTCAGTAAAAAGAATATTCGAACAGGCTAAATTTTGCGAAACAACATTTTAATTGGTCTGGTCCCGATGGCATCAAAAAATGGCGGAACGTACTATGGAGTGACGAAACAAAAATGAATTTATTTGGATCGGATGGCAGAACGTACGTTAGACGACCACCGGGTCGGGAATTTTCACCAGCGTACAACAAAATGGACAGAATTGGTCTCATACCACTCCAGGACACTTTTAGAATAGTGGCATGATGCAAAATCTGGCCAAAATAGCGGAGCTTCGTCGTGCTGCTGCAAGAACGGCAAAATGCGCTTCTCGAGGCACTCAGATTTGTAGATCTCGCCATTTACTGTGCCCTTTGTCACGAAAGGCTCACTCCTCAGTCCGCAAGAGCAGATGGCCTACCAAATGAGATATTTGGAGGCGAACTTCGACATTTTCTTCTTCTTCAATTTGTCGTCCACATAGAACTTGCTCTTGCCGGTGAAAAACTCCAACCCCGGAATTTGCTTAAAATCGGCTTTTATATACGTTTCGTCGTCCATCACACAGCATCCATATTTTGTCAGCATCTTCTCGTAGAGCTTCCGTGCCCGAGTTTTAGCTGTCGATTGTTGCCGCTCATCGCGGTTTGGGAAGTTCTGTACCTTGTATGTATGTAGTCCAGCTCTCTTCTTTGCATTCTGGACGTAGCTCTGCGACATGCCGATCTTTTTAGCCAAATCACGGCTTGAGACGTTGGGATTTGCTTTAAACATCCGCTTCACCTTTCCCTCCGTCTTTTTGTTCTCCGGTCCCGGTTTTCTTCCAGCTCCTTTGCCGTGGTCCAACGTCAGCCGCTCCTGGAACCGCTTCAATACTCTGGAGACGGTCGAATGGTGAATGTTCAACATTTTTCCCAACTGCCGGTGCGACAGGTCAGGAAATTCCAGGTGTTTGGAAAGAATTTGTTCTCTCGACTCGCGTTGGTTCACCTCCATTTTCGTTGAATCGAAAAACACGACTTCAAGTTTGGCAGCATGTAAACAATACACATCAATGAGAAAGTGTGCAAAATTTGGTTGATTTTTACCCAATGGTAAAAAAGTTATGCCCTGTTGAATGTGTCGCAATAATTTCGTGTTCGCCCTTTATTAAGCATGTTGAATCCATATCGATAATCGAAATTGACGCTTGGGATTCTCTAATAATTTATTCTATGGACTGATTATTCGAAATCTCCAACATATATGTAATTTCCCCTTTTATGAAACTAACATAAACAGGTCGTTAAAGACTATTAATGGCAATATATTAATCACATCGATGAACAATACGTTCAGGACTGACAAATAGCTCATTTTTAAACTGAATGAATGTACATCTCGTATATTCCTTGTTTTTTCTAGTATCTGTGAAAAAATAAATCCAAACCCACTTTGGCCCCCTTGGGCGGTAGTCTGGGGGGGGGGTGGGGGGCCCCCCCCCCCGCGTATTTTCAGATTGGTCCCAGTGTGCGGCACTGAAGCAGAATTCCTTGGCCAAAAAGCGTGCAAGGCTCTTGTACGGACGAAACACAAGGGCTACACATTGATCGATGACGAAACATACGTTAAACTCGATTTTAGGCAGCTTCCCGATCAAAAGTTTTACATCGCGACTGGACGTAGGGATGTGCCGGGAAGATTCAAGTTCGTGTTTTCCGACAAGTACGCGAAGATGGCCATGATTTGGCAAGCGACTTGCAGTTGTGGCATGAAAACGGAACCATTCGTCACATCCTCGACGATGACATCCTAAGTTTACGTCGAAGAATGCCGGAAAAAGCGTGTATTGCCGTTCATCCGCAAACGGAAAAGTCATCGTTTGGTCCGATTTGGCCAACTGCCACTACTCCAAGGAGGTTCTGGAGTGATATGCTGCCAACAGGATCGATGTTGTCTCCAAGCTAATGAATCCTCCGAATTGTCCGGAATTTCGAACTATCGAAAAATACTGGGCAATTTCAAAGCAGTGACTTCGACGAAGCGGCGGGGCAGTCAAGAACATCCGGCAAATGCGGGCAAAATGGAACGAATGAGCTGATTCCGTGTTTGTTTCCAGTGTGTGGACGCTGATGTGCTCCAACAAGAGGAAGGGTCGAGATTTCGTTCGAACTGGAGAAATGTATCCATCCAATACTGTAACTTTAAAGTTCTAATTAAAGTACTGTAAAGCCACCATTAATGAACTATTCAAGAGTTACAGGTCTTTTTGTACGTACCAATTTACTTTTAGCCAGCCGTTAAAACAACAAATATACCGACACCGGTTGAATAATGGTAAGCGTTACTGCCGTTGGTACCCCTGTGGGTCTGGGTTCATTCCCAGTCGAGGTCGGTGAGATTTTTCTGAAGCGAAAAAATCTCTGGTCAGGTTTTAATCGGAAGGGAAGTAAAACCGTTGGTCCTGGCTCATGTGTTGATGAGCGCATTATGTAGGGTAGAGATGCCTTCCTCTGGTGGTCAATCAGCCTAACGCTGAAAACCACCTTAATACAGAAATAAAAAATAAAAAAATAAAAAACAACAAACGTCCTTGTGCACAACCACCATTATTTTTGTTTTGCGAAATCGCATATCGATCGGTGAGAGTATTCATCACTCTCATTAGAAGATGAAAGGCTACGCAGGTTGCGAGCCACCATCCACAAGGTGATGGGCTTCTCGTAAGAGTCCCTTGATAAAGTTTCGCCAGTGCGCCTGTCCGCGTTTTGTTTGAGCTTTGTCTCAAGCATTAACTATTCCTCAATGTAGAAGTCAAGAAAATTCAGATGACTGTTTTCTTTCTTTCTTTTAGCATTTCAAGCTCATTGCTTTCGCAATTAATTTATTGCTTACTCTCAACTTAGTGTTCTAAATGCACTTTCACAGTTATTGATTGAGAGCTTTCGATGCCAGGTATCATTTTTGCATGAGTTTGGTTGTGTGGCAAGTACAATCATACCCTAGGGAGTCCCTCACGAAAAATTCCTAGCTAAGGGAGATGTCACCAAAAAGACACAGACTAATGTGCAAACACCAATCAATCATATTAAAAATTCATTACGAAAGTAGTATCACCGTACACAGCCACTGAACTTCAAAAGGTTAACCTCCAATCTAAGCAAAGCTTCCGATACCAGCACATCACTATGAAATGGTTCCGAGTGGAAAGTTTTTTTGACGCCTGGCGTCCGGTGTACCTGGTCTCGAAAGCAGTGAGCCTCATGACGATAACCGGTAACTTCATCGATAAAACCATCGAACGAACATCCACCGATCATACCGTTTTCGTTGTTGGACTTCTGATATGCGGGCTGTTTGTGTACAATTTGATCGGGATTTACCTGCATCAGAAAATGGGGTTGACCGATTCCAGACTCATTACCGGCGGGCTGTTCGCTCACATGGTGCTGTTCGTGTTAACCGTGGTCAGTTCCCTAATCCTCAACTATGTCAATGGATTCCGAACTGCAAAGTTCTTTGCCATCATCCAGAAGACGGATCAAGAGGTTTGGGGGAAACAAATATCAACGAACTCCAATAGAACCTTACCTCTTGTCGTATTTTACAGATTGAGCATCATTTTGGCTATCGGTGGAACTACCAGAGGGAACATTTTAGAGCCGTTGCATACCTCATATTCCGTTATGTTGAACTATTTTTTTTCCTGTATATTTTATCGTCTGTAACCGAGGATACCCCAAAGTTGGAATGGTATGAAATTATTGGCACTGGGTTTCCGTTAATTTGGATGATGGTGTGCTTTCAAACACTTGGGATATTCATGATACTTATGCTAGGAACAATCAGGAACCGACTTTTTAGATTCAATGAGCAAATGAAAATCTATTTTGAAAACTCGTTCACTGGCCAGGATGTGGTGATTAATTCGCGCAAGCATATTCGTCGATTTGCGTTCATACATGGCCTGCTAAGTGATTCGATTAAACTGTTCAACTACTGCTACAACAAACAGACCGTGTTCGTTCTGTCATGCGCGTTTGCCTACACGGTTTTTACACTTTTCGGCATGATTCATTCTTACGCTACCAGCGCAGATGCCATTACCAGCAGAATAGCCAGAATAAACTTTATGTACAATGGGTTCTACTTTTCATTCCTAATCCAAATGATATTTTGTTGTCATCGTTTACACTACGAGGTGAATTGGATTATATTCTAAGGGCAGTTTGAATTTGTATATGGTTAAATCTATTTCAGTGCCATAGATCATCGACAATCATTCATAATGCAGCCAGCCGTGCATTATACGAGAAGAGTGCGTTCAAAGAGCTACGGATGATTTCGCAACAGTTGAGGCATCATAGTCCGAAGGTTTCCTGTGGACTGTTTGATTTAGACTGGACGCTATGCACCACGGTTAGTATTCTGATGTTTGAAGAAATCCAAAATATGTATTCGCTTTGCGTTGTAGATGATTGGATCGGTTACGACATATCTGGTGATTCTCTTGCAATTTGATTGGGCGAATGTCAGGCTGAATCGATGAAGGATTTTGTGTACCGTGATGATGTGTAATTGTGAACTTAAATTTAATCGACCGACACATGCTTTTACTGCGATGCTCACTATGGGTAAATTTACCCGAATGTACATTATACTCCTAAGTCCATCTGACCAACTGTCCAAAAAAGGTAAAACCTTAAAAAAAAGATATACTTGTGCAATAAACCGTGGTCACACGTGTTTTGTTTTTGCTGCTTCGTTTTCGCGAAAAAAAAAATCAGTGGGGTTGTGTACAAGACACGACCGGTTGACGTAAACTACGTTAAACCAAGTGATGCATTATGGTCTGCATTGTGCTCTCATGCCGTGCGGTTCTATTTTCTATTTGCTGAAGGAAGTGCTATTGCTACCTAACGCTACACCAAATCTTAAACAGCACTTTTCAGTGCTTAATAATACCTACAATATTTAGATTTCCTCTTATTCCTTTTCGATCCTTGTTAGGCCCTTCGGGTAACCCGGCTTGGATATCGCATTGGAAAAATCCTCTTCGGTCCCTCGGATTCTTATAGTTATCTGCTTGGACGTCGATTTGGAGCAAATTACTCTGCCACTATGGCAAATAAGCGCAAACGAAAAGGGCAATCTATTGATTTGCCTGCAAATCAAATAAATGTGAGTAATCAATTTGATATGCTCACAGATGATGAGAGTGATCCATCATCTAACAAAATTTGAACAAATTTTCTCGATTGAGAAAGGAAAAAGTTCCCCCTATTGTGGTGGCAATTTCGGATTTCCATGCTTTTCGCAAGGAAATCTTAACATTTGTTGAAGGTGTGAAATATTCCCTTCAAATCTCCAGACGAGGTGAATGCCGTTTGCATGCTGAAACCTTGGACGGATTCAAACGCCTTCTTGAGTATCTTACTCAGAAGAACCACAATTTCTTCACTTACGACACCAAAGCTGAGCGTCTTTTCAAGGTTGTCTTGAAAGGACTGCCCAGTGGTGAATCTCTCGATGAAATTAAAGACGAGTTAATAAAATTACTTGGAATTAGCCCAGTCCAAGTAATTAAGATGAAAATGAAATCCCGGCCTGGCGATTCTCGCAAAGGGATTTCAAACGATCTCTACTTAGTTCACTTCAAGGCAAGTGAACTTAACAACCTTAAGGCTTTAGAAAAAAGCAAGCCTTTTGCTCCATGTCAGAGTGAAGTGGGAACATTTCAGGAAGACTGGAGCCAATTTCCAAAGCCTCGCCCAATGCCGTAAGTGCCAGGGTTGGGGTCACGGAACAAAGCATTGCCATATGGTTGGTAAATGCATGAATTGTGGTGATTCCTCACATACTAAGGACGAATGTCCTGTGAAGGAAGATCCTCAAAAATTCAAATGTTCAAATTGTGGTGAAAACCATAAATCAAATTTTTGGGAGTGCAAGACTCGCAAAGCAATTTTGCAGTCACGCTCTAAACGCCAGGTAGGAAACAATATACGTTCCCGACCAGCTACTACCCATTCTGCTGCTGTTAACAACGATCAGCAAAGAACTAATTCCTACCAAACCGTCGGTAGAAACAGCGGACAGGTTTTTCCATCCGCAACTGTAACTTCAAACGCTCAACGAGGAGTAAATACTATTTCGATACCTGCAGGTACCAACAGGGTTCAATCTTCAAACCCTACATTCCTACCCAACCGTGTTGTTAACAATGTTCAACATGTAAATGGACCTACCTACGCTGCCGTTGCAGCGGGTAGAAACCAAAACCAAAATTCCCACGGGACTTCTGATGAATTTGATTTAGGTAACATATCCGCTCCTAAATTAGAATTTTTACAGCAATCGTTAATCGACATGATAACCGATATGCTAAAAACTAATTCCATGTTTGAAGCTATCCAAACTGGTATTAAATTTGCCAATAATATTGTCATGACATTGAAGTTCAGTAATGGATTTTAAGTTATTAAATATTTTGAATTGGAATGCTCGATCCATCAGAGATAACGAGGATGAGCTATTTAATTTTTTAAGAGTTCATAACGTGCATATTGCTGTTATAACTGAGACTTATCTCAAACCTGCCCATAAGGTCAAAAGAGATCCAAATTATTTTGTCTACCGAAATGATCGCCTGAATGGAGCTGGTGGTGGCGTTGCCATAATTGTCCATAGGCGTATCAAACATCACATTCTTTCTTCATTTGAAACCAAAGTTTTTGAAACTTTGGGGGTTTCAGTTGAAACAAAATTTGGCCAATTTACTTTTATAGCTGCCTACTTGCCTTTCCAATGCACTGGTCAGCAAAAGAACTGGCTCAAGGGTGACCTCCAGAAACTTACCCGTCATAGGTCTAAATTCTTCGTTATTGGTGATTTCAATGCAAAACACCGCTCATGGAATAATTCGCAAAGCAATGCCAATGGTAATATACTTTTTGATCATTGTTCCGCAGGCTACTACACTATTCAATACCCAAACAGCCCAACTTGCTTTTCTTCAGCCAGAAATCCCTCAACTATTGATTTGGTCCTAATTGATTCATGTCAACTTTGTAGTCAATTGATTACCCATGCTGACTTTGGTTCTGATCACCTTCCAGTTACATTTGAAATATCTCAAGAAATCATTTCTAATTCCATCAGTTCTACTTTCAACTACCATAGAGCTAATTGGGATCAATATCGAACATCTATGGAACACAACTTTGATCCTAATGTTCCATTGCAAACAAAAAATGAAATTAATAATGCTCTTGAATCTCTGGCTTTCTCAATAAATAGAGCAAGAGCTGCTTCAATGCCAAAATGCGAGGTTAAATTCGATTCAGTTATAATTGATGACGATCTTCAGCTTTTGATTCGTCTGAAAAATGTACGTAGGCGTCAATATCAAAGAACACGTGATCCCGCTATGAAAGTCATATGGCGAGATTTACAAAAACAAATTAAAAAACGCTTCTCTGCCCTGAGGAACAAACATTTTGAAAATAATGTGTCAAAATTAGATCCGAGTTCCAAACCTTTCTGGAAACTCTCTAAAATATTGAAAAAACCTCAAAAGCCTATACCAGCGCTTAAGGAAGGTGATAAAATTTTGCTCAAAAATGCGGAAAAAGCTCAAAAACTTGTTAAGCAGTTTGAGAGCTCCCATAATTTCAGTTTGGGTCTTACAAGTCCTATTGAGGATCAAGTTTCCAGGGAGTATCTGAATATTTTCTCACAAGAAAATATTTTTGATGATTCTTGGGGAACTGATTTGGATGAAGTAAAAACTATAACTAAAAAATTTCAAAATATGAAAGCACCAGGTGATGATGGAATTTTCTATATCCTCATCAAAAAACTCCCTGAGAGTACTTTGTCTTTCTTGGTAAAACTATTTAACAGATGTTTTCATCTGGCATACTTTCCAGATAAATGGAAAAATGCAAAAGTCGTACCTATTTTGAAGCCAGACAAAAATCCGGCTGAAGCTTCTAGCTACCGACCAATCAGTTTGCTTTCTTCAATAAGTAAGCTTTTTGAAAAAATAATTTTGAACAGAATGATGCTTCACATCAATACAAACTCAATTTTTGCTGATGAACAGTTTGGATTTCGCCATGGGCATTCAACTACGCATCAACTTTTGAGAGTTACAAATTTAATTCGTTCAAACAAAGCTGAAGGCTGCTCCACTGGAGTTGCTCTTCTAGACATAGAAAAAGCATTCGACAGTGTTTGGCATGAAGGTTTGATTGCGAAACTGAAAATGTTCAATTTTCCGCTTTATATCATGAAATTAGTTCAAAACTACTTAACTGATAGAACTTTGCAAGTAAATTATCAGAATTCTAAATCTGATCAATTGCCTGTCAGAGCTGGTGTTCCTCAAGGTAGCATTCTTGGGCCAATACTTTATAACATTTTCACTTCAGATCTCCCTGATTTACCTCAGGGCTGTCAAAAATCTTGCTTTGCTGATGACACAGGCATTTCCGCTAAAGGAAAAAGTCTTCGTGTTATATCCAGGAGGCTACAAAAAAGCTTGGACATTTTTACAGATTATTTTCAAAAATGGAAGATTTCTCCTAATGCTTCCAAAACTCAACTTATAATATTCCCACACAAGCCTAGAGCTGCATTTTTGAAACCAAGTTATAGTCATATGATCACTATGAACGGAGTTCCAATTTCTTGGTCAAATCAAGTAAAATATCTTGGACTGATACTTGATCAAAAATTAACTTTTAAAGATCACATTGAGGGCATTCAAGCCAAATGTAATAAATATATAAAATGTTTATATCCTCTTATAAACAGAAAATCCAAACTTTGTTTGAAGAACAAACTTCTAATATTCAAACAAATCTTTAGACCGGCCATGCTTTATGCTGTGCCAATATGGTCTAGTTGTTGTGCTACTAGGAAAAAAGCACTTCAAAAGATTCAGAACAAAGTTCTGAAAATGATTTTGAAGCTGCCACCCTGGTTCAGTACTATTGAATTACATAGAATTTCAAACGTTGAGACTCTAGAAGAAATGTCCAACAAAATAATTCATAATTTTAGACAAAAATCATTGCAGTCTTCAATTGCAATGATCAATTCTCTCTATAGATAAGAACTAGTTTTAAGAAATCAATAATTATTCTTACACGCAGGCAAAAGGAACCCTGTTAAAAATACTGAATAGACAAAGTAAAAATAATATTAACACAATTAGATATAAATGATAGCATATAAGGTTGAAATGTTAATTACTTAGCAGGATCACCTAGGTTAATATATGAATGTAAAATAATGTAAAAATTTGGAATAAATAAAGAGTTAAAAAAAAAAAAAAAAAAAAAAAAGTGATGCATTATAATGTCAGGGAAATTCTGTGTGGCTATTATTAGCGTTAAAAGGGTTTCAATTATTCGTGCCGATTGCTTACCCTTACCGACAGAAGCAGTTTAAGTCACAATATGACGGGTGCGGTCTAATGGGACATTAGACCAGCGTTTTGAAGCCAGTATGTAAGAAAATTCTATTGTACGCTCTTGAGATATTATTTGGTGGCCCTGAAAAGGGCCGTTTGGTTTTATGAAGTCAGTATCTGGGAAAATTCTCTTATACACTCTTTTTAACTCTTTGGTGGCCTTTTGGTTTAAATGATGACACGGCCACGGTTGCACGTTTTACGATGGACTATCTTTAAGGCCTAGAAGATAGTTGAGGATATGTTAGGATATATAAAATTATTAAATTAATGATAGTTTTGCTCATCCTTATAATCATAATCGCTTCACATTACTAAATGTTTATTCGTCGAAAATCAAAATCTTTGGACGGTGGTTCAAGAAAAATGCATAATATTGCTGGCATTGCAAACGGAGGTCACGAACGAAGATTAAAGCGGCAGAATCTTCATCACGACTAGTTGTTTGATCACAGTTCAAAGCCAAGTCGAGATAAAGGTACTTCTTCATGAAATCAATGAAGGGAAGTTTCTCTGACTTTGGAACAATGATGTTAAAATTGCCAGTCACAATAACTGGCATACCTTTTCTGATGTATTTCACCAGGTTGCGTGCAATAAAATATTTAATCGGTTTGATTGTGAGACCTGGCAAAACCATATATAAAAAGTGTTGAACAATATATGAAACAAACAAACCAATAAAAAATCTTGTTCTAAATCATACCTGCTGTAATGAAAATCGAAAAGAGCAACGTGGCTGTGGCTCTGAACTGGATTGGTTGTCCTCAAAAGGACAGATTATTTATTAGTGGGTTGCGCCAACCAGCTGGGTAAAATTTTCCAGACGGCTCGCCCTCCATGGAGGCGTTTTTACAGTTGCGGCGAACGAATCGGCACCATGATATTAGGCGCACAAACCAAACGAAATAAAAGTTTAATTCTTGTATAAACAACTCTTTTAATTAAATTGGTTGTACTCAAAAGGACAGATTATCAATTTATGGATTGCGTCAACCAGCTGGGTAAAATTTTTACCGACGGCTCGCCCTCCATCGAGCACCGAACTAAATTTATGATTAGTTCTTTAATAAACAATTCTCTTATTTTAATTTATTGTCCTCAAAAGGACAGATTATTTCCACCTACTGCTGCTCGCCCCCAAGGACGCTTTCCCCCAAACAGCAGCGTTTTCGAAGTCGCGGCGAAACAATCGCCACGATGAGGTAAGATGGCGGCTTGCACAAACCGACGCGATTGTGCGCCCCCATAATCCGCCATTTTACCTCTTCGCGACGATCGCTGTTTGGGAGAGCTTTGTTACTTAGGGGAGAACAGTACAAAATGCACTGGTGAGGTAGAACGACCCACTCAATAAATGTGCTCAATTCTTCAAAACTATAGTTTTAATGGAATGATACTTTATCAATGTTTACATAAAACAGCATAACTCATAATTTTGTAGTACAATAAGGCACTAAATACACCAAAAAATGATCAAAATTGAATAAATCTTCATGACTGCACTTCACATGTAAATAATAGTGTTCTTAAAATAAGCTTTTACCATGCGTTGACATCCATGGTTAGTAATAAATTCACTTCACATGTATCGCTGACAATAAAAACTTCAAGATAGTATCAAAACTTCACTATAATTCTACATATTTTCAGAATATTTAGACAAACCTATGCAAGACTAAATCTGGGGCAGAACGCACCGTGGTGTTATATACGTCTACATGCTTAGAAAAAAGTACCCAGTGGAGCAGTTGAGTGTAGGAAACCAACTTTGGGTATAATCATGTTAATCTACCGCTGAGTATAAATAATTTACTTATGGTAAAATTCTACCCAAACGTATGTAATTTGAACCCAATGGTAGGTAAACATAATTATACCCAAAGTTGGCTTCCCACACTTAAATGCTTTATTGGGTACTTTTTTTAAGCGTGTATATAATGAGGAGTTGGCAACATATCGCAACGTTTTGCTATCTTTATTCCATACCCATTGGTTGCTTGAGCTAAAAAGATGTGGCGATATGTTGCAACCTCCTCACTTTACAACTCTGAGTAACTTATTATAGCCGTGTGTTTGCCTTTTACAAGCGGTGCATGCTATCCCAATATTGTGATGCATCATATACCAGTGCTGTGGTGCGTCTTACCCCAATTTTGGGGTGCATATTGAGCAATGAAACAGGCGTTTTACCCCGGTGTCGTCTTGGTATCAAATTGGAAAAGGTTTAAAAAATCACGAAAAATCATCGTTTTGAATTTAAATTACATTTGATCTACAACGAAAACATAGTAATGCGCCATACCCAATAACTTGTTCCTAAATTTCAGCTTCCATTCACTAGTAATTCACGATGTTGCTTAAACGGTGCGTTTTGAACCATCCTCCCCTACCACCACCAGCTGCCTCTGCGACTAGCTCCGCTGCCGGACGAATGAAGCAGCTGCGATCAGCTGCCTGCAACCAGCTACCAGCGACCAGCTCCGCACAGCTTCAATGCTGCCAAACAAATGAGGCAAATTTTTCCTAAGTGTGCGTTTTATACCGTAATCAGCTGCATGCGAGACGTACATGGAGAGACCAATGACATGATTGGTTCAAGTCCCTCTCTAATACAAAGAAGAAGAGGATGATGCAAGACGTTCCTAGCTTCGATTTGAAAACTGTGATAGGAAATTTGGTAAATTTACTCTGCAAAATGACATTATAAGGCATCACCTTATACTTGCGTTATTTTCAATAGTTTACTATTGTTTGAGAATAATGTTTGACAATTCAATTGGAGCGCGGTAAAATTTCCGACCGATTGAGGAAAAAATCATGTAAATCCATCTTGGATTATCTGAGTTATTCGCGTACAAAACGTACGGTTTTTCGTGACGGTCGCAATATTTTAGATTTTCATTAGACACCCTACTCTTGCCGTAAGACGTAGTCTACGTCAAAAAAAAAAAAAAAAAAAATCAAACAATAATTCGTAAGTTAACTTAAACTAACAATGAAATCATAAAATATCCGCGTGCTTTGTTTCTGAAATGCGTGAGTGTCGGTAGTATTCCCCCGTTTCTTTTTGTGCTTCGCCCCCGCACCCGGAAGAAGTGTTACATCAGCTTGGTAATGGTTATTAGTGGTAATATTCTGACACTCGGGCATAAATGTGTTTGAAATACACATTATACAAAAGAGGGCTTACACATGAGCCCTGGGGGAGACCCATGTAGCTAAATCGAAAAGCTGTAGAGTTTCCATGAGAGAAGCTCATATGTTTCTCTGACAGCAAATTGTACAACAAATTGTTCATTAATGGAGAAAAGCCACAAGCGTGGAGTTTATCTGAAAGAACTTCAACAGATACTGAATCAAAAGCCCCCTTTATGTCCAAGAAAACAGAAGCCATTTGCTCTTTTTTAGCAAAAGCTAGCTGAATATCTGTGGAAAGTAACGCGAGACAGTCGTCCGTTCCCTTACCCCTACGGAAACCATATTGGGTATCTGAAAGCAGGTTGTTCGTCTCAGCCCATTTGTCCAGAAGGAAGAGGATCATTTTCTCCAACAACTTTCGAATACAAGATAACATCGCGATGGGTCGATAGGAGTTGTGGTCGGACGCTGGTTTACCAGGTTTTTGAATGGCAATAACTCTCACCCGTCTCCAGTCATCCGGTACAATGTTGAGTTCCAGAAACTGATTAAACAAGTTCAACATGCGCCTCTTCGCGACGTCTGTAAGGTTCTTAAGCAAGTTGAACTTGATTCTATCAGCCCCTGGAGCCGTATTGCCACACGAATGGAGTGCGAGAGAGAGAGTTCTACCATTGAAAAAGGTTGGCTGTTCTCATCGATCAAACTCGTGGTTTTGCGAGGAATGATCCGTGCCGGCACAGAATCTGGACAAACTTTTCGCGCAAACTTGAGGATCCATTGTCCGAATACTCCTCGTTCTCGTTGTTCGTAATTCTGTTAAGCAATCTTCGCGCCGTATTCCAAAGGGTATTCATCGACGTTTCACACGATAGCCCGTCCACGAATTGTCGCCAGTAACCGCGTTTCTTGGCCTTGATGAGGCTCTTAAATTCTAGTTCGAGAGCCGTGTACCTTTCGAAGTGCTCAGGTGTTCCACGTCTACGAAAAACTTTGAACGCGTCGGACTTTTTGCGGTAAACCTCGGTGCATTGCTGATCCCACCATGGAGAAGGAGGTTTCCTGCGAAATGACGTTCCTGGAACTGGTCGAGTTTGAGCTTGAAGCGCGCTGTCTAAGATCAGGTTGGAGAGGAAGTTATATTCTTCTAGCGGTGAAAGCCTTTCTACCGTCGTTACGGCTTCATCTACTGCTGTCCTAAACATTGCCCAATCGATGTGACGGGTAAGATCATACGTGACGTTCACAGATTTCGTCGGATTGAACCCGGTGGCAACCGAGATTTTTATGGGCAAGTGATCACTACCGTGGGGATCTTGAATCACATTCCATGTGCAATCCAACGATAATGAATTCGAACAAAGTGTGAGGTCTAATCTACTGCCAACTGAGGATGTACCAGCCAAACGTGTTACTTCTCCATTGTTAAGAACTGTCATATTAAAGTTGTCACAGAGGTCATATATCAGGGAAGACCGGTTGTCATCGTACAGTTCTCCCCAGCCTGTACCGTGAGAGTTAAAATCTCCCATGACCAACCAAGGAGCAGGAAGAACCGAACAAATATCTGAAAGTTGTTTCTGGTTTATTGGGGCTCTTGGAAGAATATAAACGGAAGCAATGCAAACTCTTTTATTTTTAATAACAGCCTGACATGCGACAACTTCAATACCTGGAATTGGAAGAAAATTCACTCTATAGAAGGAGTAGCACTTTTTATCCCCAAAAGTACTCCTCCTCCACGTGAATCCTCACGATCAAGACGAATAATATTGAAATCATGAAAAGGAAGATCGATTTCGGAAGAGAGCCATGTCTCACAAAGAGCGAACGCATCACAACCGGTATTGTGAGCTAAATATTTAAAAGATTCCAATTTAGGAATCAAACTTCGACAATTCCACTGTACAACAGTGATCAAATCCCCGACCTCATTTGGAAAATTATCCATCGAAGGAAATGATTGCTGCAAGGAGGGGCCACTTGATTGTCAATTGCTTCAAAAAAGTTTTCACAGAGGGAAGCATTGCAAGAACAATGCTTTTAAGAGGGTCAGTAATTTCGAGGTACTTGAAGATACCTTCGGCAATGTTATCAAATGAGAACAGCCCACTTGAGGAGGGGGCTTCTGTTCTTAAAATAGGGGCTTCAGGGGTTTTGGATGTCCCCGGGAGAGATGGAAAGTCCTGGGTGTAGTTAGTACTACGGAAACCAGGAGGAGTTTTTTCTTTTTTTCCACCTTTTTTTGAAATGGGCAAGCTGGTCTCGGGCTTCGTTACAGCAATTTTCCGTGGGCGGACGCGTCTTCGCTTCCTTGAAGCACCTTCCGGAAAAGTGAACGATGATCCCTCTTCAGCCGAATCAAAATCAGACTCGTCATCTGACAGAGGAGCAAAGGGATTTGTATTGGCATTGGGTGATGGGGAGGCTTTTTTCACCATTTCGGCGAAAGATTGCCTGGAACGCTGTTTTAGCGAGCGTTCTAATTGTTTCCCGCGTTGTTTGTACGCCGGGCACGATGAGAGAGCATGAGGAGGAGTACTCTTACAGAAAGCGCATTTTGGTGTGCTGTCTGCGCAGGCGCCGTCCTCGTGCTTCTCCCCACAATTAGAGCAGCGTGCCTTATTGCTGCAATGGGAGGTCGTATGTCCCATCTGCTTGCACTTTTCGCAGATCATAACCCGAGGTACAAACAACCGCACAGGTAGTCGAAGTTTTCCCAACTCGACGTATTGAGGGAGGGCTGAACCAGAGAAGGTCACACGAAACGAGTCTGAGTTGGTAAATTTCTTTTTACCCTCACTGATCGATACTGTGCCTAGTTTTTGCACATCCAGTATCTTGACTGATGGAAGCAGAGGGTTCTTAAAGCGACCAACCCCCTGCTTCAACAGGATCTCAGGGGTCAAGCTCGCTTCGGTGACCACCCCTTCAATCTCAATACCTCGAGCTGGGATGTACACTAAATATTCCAGTGTAAAAAACTGAGAGACAGCAATTTCGTTAGCTTGTTTAAGGTTGGACACAACAACTTTTAATTTATTGGGTCTCACCTTAATTATCTCGGTAACGGCCGAGAATCGTTTTGTCAAATCGTTTGAAATCTGATAAATGTTGAGAGGTTTCGTTTTGGGCCGAAAATAGACAACCCAAAGACCAGCTGAACTATCTGGATAAGCACGCGATCGGGTAACTTTAAGAGCTACCCCATCATTTGGCGGCATGGATGAATCATCTTTCGATAAATCATCCATGTCGCACCCGTGGGAGCTTATGATGCTCAACCACTAACGCAATTATCTACAATCAATCACAGATAAACAAACTAAACCTAAGCACACTCTCTCACACGCTCTCACACACTCTCACTCACTCTCACTCACTCTCACACACAATACAAAACAATATATTCAGAAGAAAGAGAACAAAAGCTTATCTTATATATATCACTGATCTGCTGCAGCCGGGCGACGAATGTGCTGCTATCGAACGACGATCCGTGGCCGCGTGTGCCGGCTAGATGTTGAGCTGAACGATGATGATAATGATGACGATGATGATGTTGCTGATCGGTGGTGGTTAGCAGATGATCGACTGCACGCTACACACGATGGACTGCTGGTGTGCGTGCCGTATATTTAGATGCGGAGCAATATGGCTTTTAGGTCGTGGCAATATCGCTAATTGCAATTAATGACGTTGTTGCACTGTTTAACACTCAACGTTTTCTACTTCAGAAAACTAAGACTCGATTTCACTCGCGACTCAGAAAAAAATAGCGCTAAAGGCTTGAAACAACTTGGGAAAAGCTTCCAAAGCAACGGAGAGCTGACCGAACGAACTGTTCCGTTCGCTTGTTCACTGGGCAAATGAAACTAACTATATATTGATTAATAACGTCTCAATTGCTTTGGAATTAATCGTTAATCCCGATAGCAACATGATTTTGTTGATTATGGCTGCATTAATAACATATTTGGTACATAGGCCGAATGAAGGAGCTGGGCTAACATTACATCCCGTTACCCTATTTCAATGATATACCGTTTTGGTTTTATAGTACTGTTGTTCGAGATTAAGACATCTCTCTGGAATCGCTCTCTCTCTCTCTCTCTCTCTCTCTCTCTCTCTCTCTCTCTCTTTAAAAAAATGGCTTGCCCCCCAATATGAAATCCAGGCTGCTCCTTTGGTCGAGATTGTGTTTTATCAACGATGTTTTGCAGTGAGAGCTTTTAAATGGGTTATGTCTATGTGTGAACTATTCTTACACTCAAGATTACATATAACTGCTATACTATGAATACTATATAAAAGTATATTTTGAATGTAACAAATAATTTATTACTGATCTCTTTAATGAAGTAAATAATCTAAGCTACATTTTACTACCTTATCTAAAATTTCTACAATATTCACAAAATATGTTTGTTTGAGTAATATACTCAACTCACATGAAAATTAGTTAAATTTTTGTTAAATGTGCTCAACCTTATACGATGAAGTACTGAGTTAGTACATTAAATTGGTAAAATAAAATAAAATTAAAACCGCTTTTAGCATACGTAGTCCTAAATCACCTTTGCGCACAACCCCATTGGGCGGTACCTTCTAGTGTTTTAAAGGTTTTTTTAGGGCATACAGGAAGGATAAATTCACAATATTTTTTTGGGAGGATGCTCTTAGAGGTTCCAAAAAAAGATCACATCTAAAAAGACGATCACCACCATTCGAGAGCATGTTCGCAGATTTTCTAAGTTGAAAATTGAACTGCTGAGAAAAAGTTCTCTAAATTTTCCAAGAAAAGATCACAAAACTTCCTAAAAAAAAATAGTACAACTTTTAGGAAGATTTTTACAGAACTTCTAAATATTAAAAAAATAGCCCCCAAAGTTCTGTTAAAAACACCTCAGACCTGATGAATGTTGCTCACAGATATTCTGAAAAGATGATAACAGAATTTCTGAGAAGTAGAATACAAAGTTCAGAGAACTTTCCATAACTTCCTAGCAAGCCTCACAACACTCCCGTGATGAAGCGGTTCATGAATACAATTTCAAATATTCCAAGAAGCTTGGAATACTTCCAAGCACTTCCAAGAGAAGTTTGAAGAACTTCATTAGGCTTTTTGCAATTTTTGTAAGTAGAAATTTATAGCATTTTCCAAAAAAAAAAAAGTTGAGAAATCTGAACTTTTGTAAAAATTTCCGAAGAGAAAATATCAAAATTTCTGACAGACAATTAAGTAATATCCGAAATCATATCCATAGAATATCTGAGAAAAAGCGTACATAGTTGTTGAGAAAAAAATCACATAAAATAATCGAAACGAAGTTTAAGGAACTTTTGGAAAACAGAAGCTTAAGGGTGACCACAGTAAAATTGCATCACTTTCAATAAGCTGTAACATTTCGCCCTTTGGGTTGATTTCACCGAAATTTTGATTGAAATGTTGTGAAATGTTTCGAAAATGGAGTCGAAGGAACACGCACCTCGACAACCCACTTCTTGCGCACCGAGCCATCGGAAAGATGTTGAAAATTCACCAGTCTACAGTGTCTCGTGTCATAAAACGTTTCGGGGAACGTTTAACTGTCGATCGGAAGAAGGTGAGTAATAGAAAAAGTGTTCCGTACTGTGTGAAGGATCACAAGCGAGTGGTTGCTGCCTTTAAACGCATAACCAACTGTTTCATTCGAGATGTCGCGAAAAAGCTGCACATGACCAAAAGTTTTGTGCAGACAGCCAAGAAACGAGCCAAGCTCCGTTCATTCAAAGTTCAGAAAGCTCCAAATCGCAATGAAAAACAGAAAAGGACAGCTAAAACACGTGCGTAAGCTGTACACACAAATGTTGACGAAATCACGCTGCATCATGGACGATGAAACACGCGTTAAAGCGGACTTTAAACAAATTCCCGGTAACCAGTATGTGACTGCGAAAGACCAGTTCGATGTTACAGAGCCTCTCAGGAAACAGCAAGTGTCAATGTTCCCCAAGAAATTCATGATTCGGCAGGGGATTTGTTCGTGCGGTAAACGGAGCAAGCCTTTTGTGACAACTTCAACCGTAAATGGTCAAGTATACATGAATGAATGCTTCAAAAAACGACTGCTTCCGTTTCTCAAAACACACAACGTTCCTACATTTTTTTGGCCGGACCTAGCCTCTTGTCACTACTCCAAGGATGTTCTGGAGTGGTACAAGACGAATGGTGTCAATTTCGTGCCGAAGGATCTTAATCCCCCAAACTCTCCAGAATTGCGGCCAATTGAAATATATTGGGCTATAATGAAACATGAACAACGTAAGAATCCTAAAGTTGTCACAACAGAACAAGAAAATTCGGGCTTTTGGATTTGGTAAAGAAATACAGTGAAATAGTAATACTTTAACCAAGATTATACATTGTATTTTATTTCCTGAACATTTCATGACAATCGGTTAAGAGACTTGTTCTTGAGGATGAGTTTAAAGTGGTGCAATTTAACTGTGGACACCCTGTATACAAAAAGTTCCAAAAATTATATTCAATTTTTTTTTTAGATGTGGCTGAACACTGTACTATCGAGAAGAAGTTCATGAACTTACAAAAATAAATTATGCTTTTATAGATCAGAGACTGGCATGAGGAATAACCGTGCACTGTCAAATTAGTGTTGCCCTCACCCAATCAACAAATACACTTTTATTTGCCAAAATTGTTTTTCTTTCTTTTTTTTCTGTACTATGGTGGCTTATCCTTAGGCTGGTTCACCACCGGAGGGATCCTCCCTACATATCTCACATATCAAAACATGAGCCTGGACGAACGATTTTACTTTCGTTCCGAAGGAAGACGACACCAGAGATTTTTTCGCCTCAGAAAATTCTCACCGACCTCAGCTAGGATTGAGCCCAAACCCACTGGGGTGTCAAATAGTAGTCACGCTCTCCAGTACACCACCGACGCCGACATTTGCTAACCATTTTCAATGGAAACGTATGGTAAAAGTCAATACTCATACTCCAGCAACTAGTTGATTAAATTTTCATGAATCAACCCGTTATCATAAATCTTCCGTTTGCATAATTGCATAATTCCCCTTTCTTCCAACTCCTGACAAATAATTATTACCTTAGCAATCATAATTAATATCCTTTGGCAGCTGGCAAACAAACCTGCCGGAAGCCAATCGAGGCGTAATAGCTGATAATTATAAATTAAAACCTATCGATTCTTCTAACTGCCCACTCAATCCCACCCACAGATAAATTTAAACCAACCGAAAAGAACCGATGGACCACATGAGGTTGAAATTTTGCATGGACTGTTCGCATTAAAGTTTCATTAAACTTTATGAATTTCCAATTACTATTTGAACACGTTTATTGCTTCCGTTTACTCTACCTTTGCCCACCGGAAGGGGAGGACACCAGAAGAAAGCCTGTTCCTTCCAGTTCAGATATGCTACCATGCTCAACCCAGGAATGTGTCTTGTTCCTCTGCTTGTATTTCCCTGACACAGGCCCCAGTACGTTTTACCGATCAGGAAATGTGTGTCTGTGTGATAGAATCGAAAGTTGGGTTCCTTGTCGCATCTCCCTTACCACCCAGGCCAAGGTAGTATAATGGACTGTGTACATTGCCTTCTGAGTTCAGGATTTTCGATTCAACACTTTTGCGATGGTGGATTGCTTCATGGCAAGTTGAGGTGGAATTTCTTTTGCATCGCCTAGCGTGTTTGCGGAAAGGTCTTGCAAAAGCAAAAAGGCATGCATAATCGAAAAGGAAGTGTGCTTCTTGGCTGTACCTATGGCACACAATCCTCTGGGAGAAAAGCCACGAGTACCACACCAACCATCCAGCCAGCAGTGGCATCATGTCATCGATTTGGGTGGGAGTGCGGTAAGTTGTTGATAAAATTCTAGTTATACAATTTCCATCTGCTTGGGCTTGAGACTTGGATCGTGACGGTATGTCAAGATCGAACGCATTCATCAAAATTTACTGTACTGACTGTACTGGAACACTGTAAAAAGGTTATTTTCTTTTCATAAACGCTTGATACCATCCCCAACATTCGCCAGTTTCGTAGCACTTGTTGTAATTGGAAGGAAATCTCTCACCAAACCTAGTGGTAACCGCACGATTGACAATCCCTCCGTTGGTTAGCCACGTGGTTTACAATAATGATTCTCGAACACGTTTCCATTTAATGCAGTTCATGGCGCATTGTTGAATGTTGCTTGTTTACCGCAAACTTTCGGCCCGAAAACCACTAACGATCCTATTTTCAATGCCATACGCCTGTCGTTTCGACGCTTGAAAACATAGGGTGCAGAAGGCTATTCTGGAACTGAAGCGTCACGCTAAAACCAAACTTTTGACTTTTTTTCTATCACCAACAGTTTTAACAATTAAAAGCTAAACAATTTGAATTTAAATATAGGAATTTCCAGACAGGAATAAAAAGCTTGGAATTTCTAGTTTGAAATTAAAAGTTTATCACTCAAAGTTTTGAATTTGAAAATTGTTGTGTTGATTTGCAAATTGATTTTTGAAATTTGAACTTTGAAAATTGGAATTTGAAATATGCAATAAAGATGTTTGGAATTTAAAGCTTGGAATTCGCAGTTTGGAATTTGAAATTATTAATTTTTGGTTTTGATTTTGAAGTTTGGAAAAAAAGCATGAAATCTAATTTTTTTTTTAGTTTGAAGAATGAAATTTAAAATTATGAATTTTAAATTTGAAATTAGATGTTCGGAATTTAAAATTTGGAATTTGGAATTCGAAGTTTAAAAAAAGAAATTTGAAATCTGGAATGAAGATGTTAGGAATTTGAAGTTTGAAATACGATGTTTAGAATTTGAAGTAATGAATTTGGAGTATTGAAAAGGCTGAAATTTGAAGTTTGGAATCAAAAAATTTGAAATATAAAGCGTTTTGTTAAGAGATTGAAATGCAATGTTTTGAATTGAAAATTTCGAATTTGAAGTTATTTAAACTTATGGAGTTTGAATCTTGAAACTTAAAGTTAGGAACTTGAAGTTTTTAATTTGAAGTTTTGATATATAACGTTAGTAATTTATAGTTTGCAACTTGAAACTTTCTACTTTCCATTTGCAGTTTTCAATGTTTCAGTCTTCAGGCTTGATTCTCCAATGTCAATTTTCAAAAATCTTTATTCGTCTTTCTTCAATATTTAATCACCAAACTTTGAACAAAAATTTTCAATATTCAGTCTACAATTTTCAATCTGCAATCCTCAATCTTCAAAGGCTGGTACAATTGAGAATCTCAAATAATAAATGTTTGATATTCATTTAAGAAATTTTAATTTTAATTTTAAATCAAAAATATTTCAAATCTTGCATCTTCTATCTTCAATTTAGAATCTAAGATCCCCAATCTTCAATTCAATCTACTGTCAACAATTCTTACATAATAAACCTTTCATTTTCAGTCTAACATTCCCAATCTTAAAACTTCAATGATCTTTTTTTTCTTCAAATTTTTTTCGGTAGCTTATTTTTGTCATTTTTCTTCTACATATTCTATTTCGTTCTAACTTTCTGTTAAGAAATATTTTTTTATATCATCTTCCTTGCATCTTATTTTCTATTGTCTGTTTTCTTTATATAAAATATTAATCTATTTAAATTGTATTTGGGAAACTAGGAGAATTTAAAATTAACACTTCATATAACTTTAACAAAAATAAAAATAAAATATTGAAGCACTTTTTCAAAATTATCACCAGTAAACGCGAGCAAATTCCTTTAAATTCCACTATAGGATATTTAAATTATTTTCTGCTCTAAATTTCTTTTTATTTTATTTCTTGTTGAATAATTCCTCTATTCTGTTGGATTGTTCTGGATTTTTTTTTATTATCAATTTCATCTTTCGATATTTTTTCCTATTTTCTGTATTCTATTTTCTTGGTTCTTAAAATTCTGCCTTGTTAAAATTTCACATTTTCATTTCCCCAATTTCATGTTTTGTGTCCCACAATTTCTGTTCACAATTTTCTTCTTCTTCTATTTTCAATCATCTTTTTGGAATTTTTATTTATAGTTTGTCCGTCGTCTATTCATTTTTCATTTATGAAATCACTTTTATCTAGTCACACACTTTTTTTTCGTATTTTTAATATTGATTTTCTCCATCGATTTCTATTTTATTCTATTTATATGTTTCTTCTTTCTATTTTATATTTTCTTTTGAACTTTTAAGATTTTCGTTTTTGCATTTGCTTAATTCTTCTCTCTATTTTAGTATTTCTGTTTTCCTATTTGCTATATTTCTTCTTTTATGTATTCAAAAAGTTTCTATTTTCAATTTTCTGATTTCTGTTCTTAATTCCTCTTTTCTATTTCTGTTTTTTATTTAGTATAATATATTTTCATTACCAATTTTTCTATTTCATTTCTCGTTATATTTTTTGTATTAAATATTCTCTAAAATTTGTTTTGTTTTCACTTTTATTATTAAATATTTTGACAAATATCAATCTTAAACCCCTATAATCCAAACAGTTCACTTCAATATCCTTTTTTGTTTGATATCTTTTTTCTGTACCCTTCTCAAGTAACACACAAAACATCTTTCTAGAATGATTTATAATTGTTTGTATTATAAATGTAATATAAACTTATTGCAAAACATGTCAAGTTCGGAGAGGTGTGGATCTCTCGTATTCTATATATTACTCTGATTAACGGTTGAGCTAAAAATACTTGTTTCACTGCTGCAAATGATTAATATTTTATTTTTGTTCTTAAAAACATGGATCCATACATTTATAAAACCTGATGGTGAAAATATTTACTGGGTAGTTTTAGATACTGTTCAAATTACATTACACCAAGCATGTTTTGCAAAACGAGTTAATTTTTCATAACGATGAATTTGTTGTACTTTCCTACAATCGAAGTTGGCTTAGGGGCTATGCATGAACCACGCATACTTTTTTGGGGGGGGGGGGGGGGGGTGACCAATGTCTACGCTCCATACAAAATTTCATAAAAATGAATGAAGAAAAGTCTACGAAGGGGGAGGGGGGTCTGGAATTGTCAAAAATGAGTCTACGTGGTTTATGACGGCCCTTAGCAAAGAAGCTACAAACCTATCACGCCAAGGACTGATGTTCAAATCCCACGCTTGTCGTAGTTATATTTTTGTATTATTTTTTTCCATTTTATGTTTTATAAGGCTTCACTTTTTGCGCTCTTTAAGTCATATTAAAGTTCGAAATAAAGTTTTATACACTTATATTTATAACCTGTTTCTGTCATTTTACAGAACTTTCAACTGGTTTAATTCAAGCTGAGTTGCATGGGTTATTTTACTACCCGTATAAATTCCTATTTGCAATTTTCTATCTCTAAACAATTGATTTTCTCTTAGTTTTTCTTACATCCTTTTATGAATTTCAACTAATCAATAATCTAACTGTCTGAATAAAATGTATAATTTGTTTCTATTCTGCTTCCCATTCTCTATTTTCTTTTTGATTTTTATAAATTTTTCTGTCAATTTCTATTTTTAAAATCAATTTGCTATTATAAATATATTGTTATATATCAATCTTATTGGGTTATCTTTTAACAAATCACTTTTTTTTTAATTCCTTGATTATCGAGATTTTCAGCCCTGGGCTGGTTCATCTCCCGCCGTAGTCACTCAAATACCTCTTTGGGTATATTTGAAACTTGCCCGGGGGTGAGATTCGAACTCATGACTTTGGCGTGAGAGGTATGGGTGTTAAACTTTACGCTGGGGTAGAAATAATCACTGTTTTTTACCCTTCTAACACCAAAAGAAGGGTATTAAGATCGCTGGAAAATTCGACTTTTTATCCGAGGCCCAGAGGGCCAAGTGTCATATACCGTTCGGCTCAGCGCGACGAACTGAGCACATGTTTGTGTGTATGTATGTGTGTGTGTGTGTGTGTGTGTGTGTGTGTGTGTGTGTGTGTGTGTATGTGTGTGTGTGCGTAACAAATAATGTCACATCGGTTTCTCAGCCATTTGTGAACCGATTTCAGTTCTGTTGACGGCAAATGAAAGCTACAACATTCCCATAGAACGCTATTGATTTTTTTGACGTAGGACTACGTCTGTGTTTTCAATACTGGGGTACACGTTCGAATTGCGAAAATTTGGAGCGTCACGAAAAATATATAGGTTTTGAACGTTAATAACTAAGTCATTCCACGATTGATTTCCAAAATGTTTGCACCAATCGATCGGAACATTTTCTACGCTTCGATTTAAATATTTCAAACTATTGATTTTTAACATGCAACTAATAAAATTAACGCAAATATGAAGTGATGTCTTATAATATCGATTTCTCATAGTAAATTTACCAAATACACAGTACCTTCCGCGCACAGACTTTATATTTAAGTAAGGAACGTCTCCTAGGCAGCCATGAATGTTATATAAGGGGTACAACTTAGCATTTTGATTTAGTTTTCCGGCGGACGTGGAGCTGTGCAGAGTAGGATCTGCAGTTGGACGAGCAGTCGCTGCCCAGAGAGGCGTTGGTGCAGTTGGCTGTTGTTGCCGATGCTCCCGTCAACTTCGCTGCGAGAAACATGGCTGCTGAAGCCTACGAGTTGGCGGGAAAAAGCCGCCCGTGACAACGAGACAAGAATCAATCATCCCACGTCACCTGCAGATGGCCACCCGCAATGAAGATGAGATGAACCAAGAAAGAAAGTCCAAGTTCAATCGCGAACTGTTTCTCCCCCGTCAACTAAATCCGTCCTTTTCAGGACGACCAGATTAGTTTGCCAACTAAAGAGTTTATTTGGTTGAAATTTTCTCTTGTGATGTTTGAAATTAATTTCAATTACCGCGCCCCGGCTGAACATCATTCATTAAACGTCGGGTCCCGTAGTAAATGACAAAGAAGGTTGAACAACCAACGAACGGAATTCGAGCCGAACTGCGTCAGTTCAGACCGACCATGTGGTTGAGTTCGTTGTAGTTCCTAGCTATGCATAGCGGATTAGTTACTGGTGATAGCAAATAATTAAGGCATATTTCTGTTGAGAAAATCATCCGTCTAGCGTGCAGTAATTAAAACTAATTATTGTGGCGCAATAACTGAATTTCGTCCCCTTTGGTGCAATTTGTATCACATTGCCTTCGTTGGTACCGCCTTCTTTCGTGCACTAGCACCCCTATACCTCATAGCTTTTAGCAGTACATTTTGATTCAGTCTTACGACAGTCGTTAAGCTGTGCAGTGGTCTTAAGATCGCAGTTGGCGGCGGCGTGCAGTCGTTGCCCATAGAGACGTTGTTGCAGTTGGCTGTTGTTGCCGATGCTCCCGTCAACCTTGCTGTGAGAAACATGGCTGCTGAAGCCTACAATTTGGCGGGAAAAAGCCGCCCGTGACAACGAGACAAGAATCAATCATCCCACGAGATGAACCAAGAAAGAAAGCCCAAGTTCAATCGCGAACTGTTTCTCCCCCGTCAACTAAATTCGTCCTTTTCAACCAAATTAAAGAGTTTATTTGGTTAACATTTTCTCTTGGGCTGTTTGAAATTTCCATAACCGCGCCCGGCTGAACATGGCATTGCTTTAAACGCCGCGTCCCGGAGTAAATAGCAAAGCGCGTTGAACAACCAATAAACCAACAGATCCATAACTATCTTCTACGCGTTAGAGATAGTGGCCATCGCGAACTACAACCGGGGCCGTATCATAATTAAGAGCCACCAAATGCTTTCTAAAGAGTGTACAATAGAATTGTCTTGGCCCTTTTCAGGACTGACTTAAATCAATTAGCGGATGGCCCTGACGTGTATGGAAATTCGATTGCTGCGTAGTCCAACGTCAACTTTGCGTACAACCCCATTGGGCTGTCCCATATAGTTTTTATTCGGACATTTCATTACGAAGATATGAACGAAACAGTACTTGGCGGCCTATTATAATAGTAATCAAACAGTTTAGTCTCCGATTACATACTGAGCTATTTGTGTATCGAGCGCCAAATTAAAGTTATAAAATCTTCAAATAACTGGTCAAAATTTCATTAGGATTGGATAATCCTTCATGCAGATATGACCAAAACAATACCTGAGAGCAGATAATTGTGAGATGAAAATATACTCGTTGCAGTTCAAAACCGAACAAGACCATTCAGCCCAATCAATGCCGCTTGCATTCTATTGTTACGCATCTGCGATTCTATAGAGATAGAGCAGGATCGATTGGCTTGAGTGGTCCGGTTTTAAAATGCAACGAGTATATTCGAAAATTACACAAAGTCTCCAATTTTCGACGAACATGTACTTATTAAGTATCTTGAATCCAAATCGATAATCAAAAATGACGGTTTGGATTGGCTAATAATTCATTCTATGGACTGATAATATTAAATTTCTAATATTTATGTAATTTTCCCTGTTGTATAACTAACATAAACAGGTCGTTGAAGACTATTCATGGCAATATTTTAATCACATCGATGAACAATACGTTCAGGATTGACAAATAGATTATTTCATAAACTGAATGTATGACATATCGAATATTCCTGGTTCTTTCTGGAATTTCAGATGAAAATTTGTATCCAGTACAATATTGGCCACATTTGAGTTCGTTATTCTGGTGAAGTGTAAGAAGGGTTCAGTCTCACCATCGGTGGATTAATGCGGGTTTTTTTAAATTTGTTTTTGTCTTTTGCCATTTTTCAGAGGTTTTTTTTTTGGATTTTCGGTTATCTTTTTTCTATTTGCTATTGAAATGTTTCACGTAGATTATTTTTGAACTAATCTATATTTCTATTTTTGTTTTATTTCTTGTGAATAATTTTAAGTCTATTGATTCTATTTTTTATTTACTTATTCTTTTTTCGATTTTTTCTTTTCTCGAATCTATTTTCATCTTTCTTATTGGGAATCTTGTTTAATAAAAAAAATATTTTCAATTAATTTATTTTCTGCTCATTTTATTCGATTGCTTTATTTAAATATTGTTCGTTCAATTTTCTTTTCTGTTTCTTCTTTTCATGCTTTTTGAAATTAGTCATATTATTCTATTTGCATTTTTTATAGTTTACATTCGATGATATTTTTTTAATTGCGGTTTTGCAATATCTTTTCGATTATATATTCATTTTTAAATCTTTCTCTATATTTATGTTTCTCTTCTCTATATTTTTATGTATAATTTTCCTCTTATTTTTTCAGCACATATCATTTGTCTTTTTAGTTGCATTATTTCCTATATTTTTGTTATAATTTGTCATTTCCTCGTTTTATATTCTTTTCTCTCAGTTTTTCTCGACTTTCTTATTCCTACATTAAACTTTAAAGAAAATGGAGTCTTTATTTCATTTTTGGAATTTCGATTTACTTATGCTGTTTTCTGGTTACTTTGTATTGCATTTCATTTCTGGTTTCGATTTTCTTGATTGCCTTGCTTTTACTAAATTTAATTTTCTTTCATCTACTTCATTTTTCGAAAGAGCGGTTTCTTATTTTTCCCTGCTTGAATTTTTGTATTGTATTTCCTATTTTCCATTTTATTTTGTCATATTTCTATTAATTAATCCAATATTCTATTTAAATGCTTTGTTCTGATTCCTTTAATATATTTATAATTTTTTCTCAGCTCTTGATTTTTTTATATTTTATTGTTTCTGACTTCTTTTTTCTCCTAAAAATGGCCAGCCTTCAACTCAACCGCTTTTCTTTATTATACAATCTACATCCTTATTCTATTTTTTTCTGTATCCGTATTTTATCATTGAGTTTTTGTTTTCTATTCTGCCATTTTCTCTGTTAAACTATTTTATATTTGAATTTACTTTTCATTTTACATTTTGTTTACTTTTCAATGTTCCATATTTTATTTATTGATATATTTTCCTGAGAACGTGTATTTTATCTCTTGGAATCTATTGGTTATTTTTTATATCCCATAATCTATTTCAAAATTGTTGTTTTTTTTTTAATCTCCCTATTTCTTATTCCTATTTTTTTATTTTTATACCTTGCAGGTCACACATCTTGATCTGCGCTGCTTGATAAGGCGGCCGAAGAGAACAATGTCATCACTCAAATGATTGCGTTGAATAGAAAATCGCTTATAAACAAAGCAAGATCGAATGTTTGTATTAAGAAGAGCTTTGAAGAGCCCTTTTAAGTCATGTGTTCGTTAAATCAACCACTGCTGTTTAATACGTGTTTTATACAAAAAAAAAAAAAACATGGAAAAACCTAAAATAGAGATGTTTAAAATATTTTTACCAATAAAAAGACATCTATCATTTAAGTTATTTAAAGTTTTAATGCATCTGTTATGCAAGAAATTGTGTCTGCTTTCAAATAAGAGAGAGGAAATCATGCTTAGTGACATAACATTTAAGTTAACATGTACCAAAACATCAAAAGTTCTATAGCTCCGTAAAATCTGAGATTTGAGCAATTTTTTCATCATATATCATCTCCTACCGCCCCTGAAAATATTTGCACTCAGGAATCTTATAACCTGCATACGTTTTCCTACGTTTCTTGTTTCTCTTGTTCCTTGTTTTTTTCTTTTTTTTTCAATGTTCTGTTCTAAATAATCTTGTTTTTATTTATTTGATACATTCTATTGTATTATTATTCATTTTCAAGCTTTAATTATTAATTTTTTGCAGATTTTTTTTAATCTTTTGCTATACGGCAGTGCCTACTTCCAATTTTGCAGTTTCCTATTCCTATTTATGTTTCTATTCTATAGATTCTTTTAACTTTTCTCTTTTGCTTTTACCTAGTTTTCAATTTTATCGATACGTTATATGATGTTTTTTATTCGAACTTTTTAGATTTTTATTTTCTGCCGAAATTTCTCTTATGTTTGGTCTTTTAAAATCGTTGCGATTACTTAAATCTTTATTTTTTTATTATTTTTTCTTTTTTTTTACTATTTTTTGTCAATTTTCTCGTCTTTTCATATTTTCTGCTATTTCCAGTGCTTCTTTTTTTTTGACTTCGAATCTCATCATTTTTATATCTTGATATTCTATAGTGTTCTTCCTGTATCCTATAAATGTATTGAATTTTTTGATATGTTTATTTTTTCATTACTGCTACTTTTTGTGTTCTTTTTGCTGCTCTTCTACCATGAAAGATCGCTTGAAAGGTGACTTTTTAACTGGAGGCTGGAAAGCTGAATCTTATATACCATCTACTCAGCGCAATGGTTATGTGTGTACGTTTAAATGTGTGTAGTTTAGTATGTTTATTCCAACGTTTGGCAATTATGTTTCTCAGTCGTTTATCAACCGATTTTAGCTCTGTTAGCTGCAGCTTTATCAACGAATGCTTCAATTTTTTTTTTCATCAGCCAAACCAATTTCTGGAGATGTATGAGGAATACGCTCCGAAAAAAATGAGTCGTTAGTCTTTAGCTGACCTCAACCACGTGAGATTCATCTTCTCACCTCATATCACAAGAGAGTTCAAAAAGAACCCGAGTTGTGGTCAAATTCAGTTTTATGGATCACAATACGAATATGTTCCTGGGATCCGTGTCTTAGGGGAGGTGGACAGTTTTGCATTTCGACCAAAACCTTTCATACGACACATAAATCTCATAGGATTTCAACATCTTGTTTATTGGTGATAGAACTAATAACTCAAAACTGGTCATATTCTGGCCATGTTTCCAGAACAAATGAAGAACTGGCCAATTTACTAGCACTGCATGCCAGGACAAGGATAGTTTCTATTTTCCCGAAACAGTAAAGGCCATTTCCATCGAAAAATTCGGCAAGCAGGTGATGGTGTGGCAGGCAATACTCTAGTGCGGCAAAATATGTAGCCCATACTTCTCATCGGTGACAATCATCACTCAGAGTTACATCGAGGAATGTCTGTGCTTAGAACCCGATAGCGATAATCGCCGATGATCATGCAGCATGATGGTCAAGTCATATTGGGGCCTGATTTGGCATCGGACTAACACACAATAGGGCTGTATAAAATCAAAAATGTCTGTTGTGTTTACCAAAGGGCATGAAGCTACCTAACCGCCTAGTAACACGGTCAATTGAGACTTCCTGGGATTCGACCACAGAAAAATTACTCAAATACGTACAATCATCGAAAAATTGGTCCGAAGTGGTAAAAACGGTGGAAAGTACATCTTTGATGAAGGCTCTGGGTCATGTTTGTGATTGAGCTGCAAATTATAATTGAAGAAGTGGAAGTTGTTATGAATAAAGACAAATACTGTCATATTTTGCCAAATAAAAGGATTGGTTTTCTTATTAATTATTGTAGATATGTCTTTATAATTTCTTTACCAGTCATCAAAGTAGAATTTATTTATAAAACCGTGATAAAAAAAACGATTTAGAAAATATATAAATGTAGATCAATACGAACCACTGGCGGTTGAGCCTACCATTCACAGCAACAAAACGGTACAAAAATTATATGATTAAGCTACCTAAACGTAGGTTAATCGACTAATGATAAAGTTGAACTTAGAGATGAATCATTTTTACTTACTGATTTAGTAAATCATATATACTGAACACTTTATTAACATGGTTTAATTCACATCTTTCACAAATTGTAATTAATAGGTGGTCTCCATACGGATCTTATTGTTATTATTATTGTTAGGTGCATGAATCTTGCCTTCAACTAAGGCGTAGCCGGGGACTACTCCCCTCCGGGTCTATACAACCTATTAATCCTTCCCGTTGCTCGTGCCAGCTTGTGCGATACTCTAAACACACAGTGGGTGGTCGTATCCGGGTCCTCCACTGAGTAGGTGCAGGTGTTTGTCCAGTTTCTGGTACATTAATTCATCTTTAAGCCTAACTGAATTATTACTACTTAAAAGTTTTAAAAGTGTGTAAAACGGCTAGTCGATAGTAATTTGCGTTGCATTCAATTGGCCATAATAATATGAAAACTCCATACCGAATTCTTCAAAATATTATAAACATCATAAGCTATTTAGAATGAGGCTGATTGACATGTCCTCATTTATACCATTTAGATTTTGAGTTTAAGTAACATTCCATAAACCCATCGTTCTAAATATTTATTTCAACAACCAAATGAAAACGTAGAAGGTGCCTTGCATTGGCCAACAATAAATTCTCCTTCAAACATTCCCCTTAACCATCCAAACCCAACACTTCATCATACCCAAACCTTTTAAATGAAAAGCTATATCTGATTAACTCAGTCGGCTGTTCTACTTAGTAGACCCTTAATCTCGAAATGTTACTGGTCTATACTGTTACTGTCACTCTTTATTGTTAGTGAGTACATTCAATGTTTGAAGGCTATTTATTGGTCTGATTTATCAACAAATCATCTGAAAGCTCATTTCTATTTATCTCTTCCGCTTAGCTACTCTCAATGTATTCTTCCCTAAGCAGTCCGTCCATATCCGGTAATAACCTAATTATAAATTCACAATCCACCGATTCCAAATAACGAAAGAAATTCCCACCAAGTGGGCGGAATGTTACAACTTGGAAAAATTGTAAAAGAAATTAATGAATCAACCCTCTCGGATTTAACGTTAATATGCTATCATGATAAATTTACAAGCTCATAACTGGATGTTAGTTTGTGATTTTAAAGGATCCAAATTCAGGAACAAAAAGTCCGGATACAAATCTTCAAACAAATGTGCAAAAGTACGTGGGCCAATATTTAGTGTCAACCAGTGGGTACGTATGCTCTACTCCAAGTTTCCCTTCTTTTAAACTCACCTTCAGTTCAATTTACCCATTGAGTTGGACATACCACAAAAGAAAATATTGTGATGGAGCACGGACGTTAGGTTACAAGATGTATGAAAAATACCCTATAACCTATTTAGGAGTATTTCTGAAATATCCAAATTTGGCCAACACCCACCAGGTGGTCTCCATACGGATCTTGGGATTGAAATTTCTTTAGTTCAAATCCCATCCGTTGATTCTTGTATTGCTCTTTGTTGGGTGAATGTAACCTACTAGTTGTTTTAAGTCATTTACTTAGAAGTAGGCATTTGCTTTTACCTAAATATGGCCCACGGTTGAGGTTATTTACTTGTTCCATTCTTTCACGAAAAGTTAGTTAGCAATCACAATGCATATATTCCAATGTTGTTTTCATTATTATACACATTCGACATTTCTTTCACGCAATAATACTGATGCAAAAAATGACGCCTCAATATCACGCCTCTGAAACAACAGTCGTGGAAATGCTTCTTCAAATTGAGAGCAGTCGACAAGCCCATATGTTATAAAGCCATAAGTATCGAAGTAAAAGTGTTATTTTTATGAATACAAAGTGGATCGTTTTTGGTCTACTACCGCTCTGGTACATAATAAGCCAAACCACCCTACACAGATTGGAATCATTTCTCATCAGCTTCCATATGAACTAATTTCCCTCGAAATAATCGCCGACTGTGGTGAAGTTTCTCGAAGCATTGCTATCTAGCTATTTATGCTGCTGCAGCACAGTACATACGTGCTGATTACGTATTATCATGCTGAAAATGTACAAATTCTTCGCGAAACCGAAATCTCGTCCTTGCTGCAGTGATGCGAATGATGCTCACCTCTGTCCCTCGCTTACTCTCTTCATTGCCACTCAACCGTCTGACTAACTTCGTTGGGTGGGGTGGTTTGTTTAAGTAAGTATAACTGTTTCACATAATCAGCATCGTTATCAGATCGTTGTGCATCTAGCATACATACTTGGAGTTGAGTTGACATGTTTATCGGCTCGTCGTGCCAGCTTTCGAATTGCAAACCCTTGCGAGACTGGGAGAAAAAATTAGTACACTCATACACTTCCACAGAAATATATACCAATAACAACATAGTTACGAACATACAAAATATATCTCTCTTGAATTGGGTCTATGGTTTTCTTGTGAAATCATTCACAATTTTCGTGCCATGCCTTTAACTACTAAGCTTGAGGCCCCAGGATAACCAGACTGTCTGACAAACCGTCATTTTGAGAAAAATCCCAGAACATCCAGGAAGATACCAATTCTTGCTAAAATAAGGAGAGTATAAAAGCGCTCCTCAAACTGCATTCATTATCATTCTCGATTATTCGCCCATGCTGATTTGAAGCTTGGAGTGAAAATAGAAAAAAAAAAGAAGAAATCAAAGAGCAACATGAGCATTCCCAGGATAAATATGAGAGAAACAACCCAAAATAGGCACGACAATTTCAAATAGATATTGATGTCTGTTTGTTAGTAGGGAGATAAAGTTTTCTGTTTTATAGGCCCATTTCAAACTATTTGAACACATAAGCTCAAAATTTATTTTTTGAAAATAATTACGCCACCAAATGTCGAAAGTAAACCAACCATAAATCAAAACTAAGAGGACATTATCATACAAAAGATCATAATTAAATTGTAACGATGCTTTGAAGCGCTAAGGGCATCTTCAGCGGCGGCCTAATTTTAGATCAACTTTTTACTTGATTTGCATCAACGAAACTTGAATAGCACTAGCTGAAAAAGATCAACGTTGCGTTCCCTGCACCGATGTTGTATTTCTTATTGTTTAAACCGCCAACACATGTCATCCTGTCGATGATTCAACATCAGAGATCAGAATTTATTTTTTTCAGAGACCGCAGATTTTTTACTAACATTTTGCCATTGATTGGTTTGACCACGTAATTTTCAATGCTAGTAGTGCGTCGTTAGCTGGCGACAAGGAATACTTGTTCTTTCGTTTGGCTGAAGGTGAGTGTGTGATTTCATTAAAACGATATTAGATACTGCTGATTTGTAGTTTGGCAGCGGATAAACAAGAGTCGAAACTGAGAGGCTCACGTCCTGAATGACGCCCCAACGTCGATCGTGATTTCCATTCCGGTCATCAGAAGCTGTTCCAGGACTACTTTAGCGACACGCAAACCTACAACGAGAAGCACTTTCTGCGTTTCCGCATGCCAAGGAAGGTGTTCCTGGACATTATGCGACAACTAGAGTCAACTAGAGGCTTCTCCAAAAATTTTTTGTGTGTGTTTTTTGGGAATTTTTTTATTATCTAATTTTTAAAAATACACTTTTTTTTTTTTTAAAATTTTTTTTTTTTTTTTTTTGGTGGTTTTTTGGGCGCACAAAAATATCCCTAAAAATAATTAAAAAAAATTGGTTTTTTGTTTAAAAAAAATTTAAATGAAGGGGCGGGGGGGAAACTATTGACTGATTCCACGCCAAATCGGTCGGTCACCAAACTCAACTATCTTCGATTTTGATGAAACTTGGTACACGTCTTCGGTATGTTGAAAAAAAAAAAAAAAAATCCACTGGTGTTAAGATTATTTGGATTCAAGAGTAACTTTTGAGATGGGTGTATGTTTTTTTTCCAACATTTTACTTGAAAAATCGTAGTTCAAAAACCATTACATTTAGAGAAAAACTTTATATGGGGGAGTTGTAGAGAACTAAAAAGGCTTTGTAAAAAAAATGTACACTGAAAAAAAAAATTTTTTTTTCATAAAGAAAAATCGAAAATAAATACTAAAAATCAAATATAAAAAAAAACATATTTTTAATATTTTTCAAATTTGTTTTGTGGAAATTTGAGAAAAAAAGACACGTTTTGAAAAAAACTCTAGGATGGACGCTCTTATAATAAAAAAGTTTTCCGAAGAGCGAACTTTGGTGCATATTTCAAATTTTGGTTATTCATTATTATAAATGAAAATTAATTATATAATATGATTTTGGAGATCATTAAAAACAATAATGATGATAATGATAAATCACCTGAACGCAACCGTTTTCGAGATTTTTCGGATTTTATTTCAATAGAATGAAAAAACATAAGAAAATTCGCTCTTTTCTTAAGTTAATCGAGATTTCCACCAGAAATGATAAATTTTCCAAGATCTTCATATTATAACGTTCACATTACTCTAATGTCCTCTTTTCTTTTGATATCAGGATGATAAGAAGACTCATTTGAAAAGAACAAGATAAATAGCACTATTGTTTTAATATTGCAATCAATATATTTATAATTGTTTTATGGCTGTATCGGTCGGGCCGCTCAGAGAATGAAGGGAGCGAATTTGCTAAAGCGATGAAAGTAACAGCGAGATAGACAGGGGCGATAAGTGTGAAATGGACAGATGATGAAATTATGCGGAGGGTCATATAGAAGAAGCATATTAATCGAACTGCTGACTATTTTGCCAAGCTCCAACGATGTTAGAGGTCGGGTGTAGTATGTGAAAACTACACTCCGAACAGTTCGGTGATGTAGCGATGAAAGTAACACATATTGTTTAAGGTAGGTAGACAAATAGCAGCTATAACGTATGTCAGGTATATCTTCTCATAAAAAAAAACAGCTAATGTACGCTGCCTGTAAACTACCAGAGATGTTTTATACCTGCATTTCCAAAGGTACCACAGCCAATATATATGCTCATACATAGTCGCATTCATCAGTAAAATCTATCTGAGTGAACTGAAAATGGAGTTTAACATGAAGAAGTGTTGTATGCCGTTTCCCACTAAACGGTGCTCAAAAAACCTTCGTAAATTAACCGAACAAAATGTCAAAAAACTCAAGTTTATGGGCAAAACACATTTGGACACTTCTTTGATGATTTGTGATAATTGTCGTTTGCATTTAAATAGAACGGAACAATCCCATGCTGCAATTTCGGAGCCTAGTGAGAAACCATCAATTACTAACATTATGGATCCACAACCATCTACATCACGGCAAGTAGACTTGTATGGTCTCGAGGAAACGCCATCGGCAATATCATTAATGTCAGTGCCATCTGATAGCAGTGTGCAAGATTATTCAAGGCGCCATAATATTGAGCTATTTAACAAGGCCGTAGCTGGAATCAACGTTTCGCCAATATCGGCTAAAAAGTTCCTGAACGTAAATTATGCCCGCAAAAAGTTCAAAGATGTTTCAAACGGCATTCGGACACACATATTTGGGGATCAAGCGGAGGAGGATGACCTGGAACAATTGAAAGTGAAAGCAGCCGAATATGACGAAATAATCGCGCAGCTAAAGGACCGGTATGCTGATCCAGAAACTTCGAGGGACGATCAAGTAAGGATACTTTCGGTTTTACCACAATCTTGGACAAATCAAAGAGTAATGGCAGAATTTGGAATAACAAACAAGTACATCGTATCACAAGCTAAATTCCTTGCAAAGCACGAAGGTGTTTTAGCTGCCCCTAACGAAAAGCTGGGACACGGTCTGAACCCGGAAATAAAAAACCAAATTTTGCAATTTTACGACAGTGATGAGATTACACGAGCAACCCCTGGTATGAACGACTACGTTTCAGTGAGGAGTGAAGGTAAGAGGGTTCATATTCAAAAGCGCCTTTTAGTTTGTTCATTAAGAGAAGCTTTCATTAAATTTCAAGAGATGCATCAAAATGCTGTTGGGTTTAGCTCTTTTGCAGCACTAAGACCAAAGCATTGCAAATTACTTGGCAGCACAGGTTCTCATAACATTTGTGTTTGCACCATTCATGAGAACATTAACTTGATGCTTCATGGTCTTAGAAAATATTCATTCGAGAATGATTATAAATTGTGTTTTGAAGAAATATTATGTAGCTCATCAACTAGAACTAAAAAATGTTACCTCCGTGAATGCGAACGATGTCCAGGCTTTTCAGATTTTGAGAGTAGTTTAACAGACAAATTAGAAAAACGTGGTTTAGTTGAAATATCTTTTGAGCAATGGATTTCAACTGATAGATGTAGTTTAGAGACACTTGTTAAACCAATTGATGAATTTATTGCTTATTTTTGTGAAAAGTTGGAACAATTAGTATCCCACGATTTTGTCAAATCTCAGCAGTCTAGTTTCTTGAGAGATTATAAAAGTTGTCTTAAAGACGGCGCAGTAATAATAATTTGTGATTTTTCTGAAAATTATTCATTTCTTTTTCAAGATGCTGTTCAAAGTAGTTATTGGAGTAATGAGCAAGCCACTATTCACCCTTTTGTCATTTATTACACGGAATCTGGAATACTTAAAAATATCAGTTTCATTGTTATCTCAGAAGTGTTGAAACATGATACGATTGCGGTGCAGGTGTTTATTTCAAAACTAATAAGCTTTTTGCAAACAAAAATTAGAGTAAAGAAAGCTACGTTTATGTCTGACGGGGCAGCATCCCAATATAAAAATAGGAAGAACTTTGCAAGCCTTTGTAAGTTTAAAAATAAATACAATATTGATGCTGAATGGCATTTTTTCGCAACATCCCACGGTAAGGGACCTTGCGATGCAATTGGTGGTACATTAAAACGAATGGCAAGATATGCAAGCCTTGCTGTACAACATGAACACCCTATAAAAAGTGCATTAGAGTTATTCGAATGGGCGAACCAAAAAAGTGATGATTGTTTAACAAAAATGTCGTTTTGTTATGTATCACATGAAGAGTATGAACAGGGGGTAGCAGAATGGAATGAAATTTACCGACAGACTAAAACGATTGCAGGTACACAAAAGTACCACTCATTCGTTCCAATTTCAGAAAACGAAGTTTTTGTAAAACTGTTTTCGAATGACGAAGAAGGCAGGATTCATAATATATATAAAAGCAATCAATAGTTTATATAATGTTTATGTAATATTATCAATGACCGAGACTAATAAATGGTATATATAAATATAAATCCAACCATAATTCATTATTTTTGTCTTATAACTTTAAGTGAAGCTTTTTCAATCGACGAGCTGTTAAGAGTAAGTAAGAGGCACATACATGTGTTTTAAAAAGGCTAAAAACACAAGAGAAACAATCGTTAGCTATTGTTGTTTTAATATCACGAGTAATTTATGAAAAGGGCGTATTTTTTGAGGTTTTGAAATTTTATTGAAAGAAAATCAGAAATATCTTGAAAACGGTTGCGTTTACGTGGTTTATCATTATAATCATTATTGTTTGTAATGATCTCCAAAACCATATTGTAACATCAAAATTTATTTATAAGAATGAATAACCAAAATTTGAAATATACACCAAAGTTCGCTATTTGAAAAACTTTTTTATTATAAGAGCGTCCATCCTAGAGTTTTTTTTTAAAACGTGTCTTTTTTCCTCAAATTTCCATACAACAAATTAAAAAAATATTAAAAATACGTTTTTTTAGATATTTTATTTTTAGTAATTATTTTTGATTTTTCTTGATGAAAAAAAAAATTTTTTTCTGTGTATATTTTTTTAAGACAGGTTTTTTAGTTCCCTACAATTCCCTTATATAAAGTTTTTCTCTAAATGTAATGGTTTTTGAACTACGATTTTTCAAGTAAAATGTTGGAAAAACACATACGCCCATCTCAAAAGTTACTCTTGAACCCAAATTATCTTAACACCAGTGGAATTTTTTTTTTCCAACGTACCGAACTCATGTGCCAAGTTTCATCCAAATCAATGATGATCGGGTATGATTTTTGGCATTTCCGGCACATTCTGGATGGAATCCCTCATTAATACATCGACGAAACGTATTAAAAACTCACTAGGAACATGATTCAACATGTCAGTTTACGGTATCAGTGCCTTTAGTTTCGTGGAGCTTTTTGCCAACACGTTTGAAACTCAGATAGTATGTTGCAAATAGACTCCACCTTTTGCGCTTTTCTGATTGCAATGCAGTCACGCGTAACGCCGTGGTTGCCTTATTTTTCAACCATATTTTGTTACTTGGGTATTTCGATTAGGTAGTGGTAGAGGATTTAGAACTGGCGGAGAAGGAGGAATGGAGTTTTGGGTGGCGTTGTTAGGGTTATAATTTATATTAAAGGAGTTTGTTTCTCGGTTGCATAAATTATATGGCTTAAAATTTGATATAATTGATTAAAAATAGTTAAACTTATTTGCGGTTTCTGATTGTCTAAATTTTAAAATATATCTTAATCCTAAAGTTCAGATATTCACTCTGCTTTTGTTCTGACTAGGGTTGTTACGGATATCCGCATCCGCATCCGTAAATGCGGAACATCCGCTTCAATTTTAATATCCGCATTCGCATCCGCATCCGCATTGATTCATGCGGATGCATGCGAATATTAAAAAAAAAACAGTAACATTTCTCTACGTGTTGTAACTCGCGAAACTCTCAGTGTATAGCTTGCTTCCATAGTTTTTGCACTGGGAATCCCCGTGTCATATGCGAAAAAGAGGGAAAAGTCAAGAGATTCTTTCTTATTTTTTAAATCTGTTTCTCGCTTGCTCGCACTTGTATGGCACTTGTTGTCTTCTACCTATCTACAAAAGAGAAAGCGGAATAGCACGAAGTTGAGCCAGTCCAGGTCGCACTTCATTTACGGATGTCTGTCGTTTTCTTTTGTTCCCGCAACGTTGTGCGCTATCGGTTTGCATTTGTGGACTCCGTGAAATCGAAATTGAAATTGCTCGGTCGGATTTGTTTATTGATATTGTAATTGTTTTGTGAAAAGCTAAAGTGAACATGGCCCCGCCAACAAGAAGCACCATTTGGGATTACTTTTCCGGGGTTGGGGTTGATAGGGCGAAGGGCAACTTTTGGGCAAACGTGTGTGCGGGGGAGGGGGTTCCTTCTTCATCCTTAAAAAACCACCTGCAGGGGGGGGAAATTGAAAATACAAAATGTTTCTAAAAAGTTGAGGAAAATAAGGGGCCTGGGAAAATTATTTTTTTAAAACCACTTGAGGAATAGAAAAAATAATAATCGCAGCGGTTTTTTTGGGGGGGTATAAAAATTGGATAAAAATGATCTAAGGGAAAATAGGTGATTAGTTGGTTGGTGGGATGATGGTGTAGTTAGTTGTTGGTTTTGGTTGTGGGGGGGGATTGTTTTGTAATGTAGTGCAATATGCCGGGTTTTTTTTTGTGGTTTTACACAGAAAATAATAATGAATTTTAACAAGCGTGTAAAATTTCCCCTCGTTTAATTCTAAGCCAAAGGAGGCGTAATCAATGAAATTGTTTGCAATCTTTCATGTGCCATACAACAATGTTCGCAGTCTTTCATACAACAGGCTAGATTCAGGCGTTATCTGACTCAACTTTACATGAAATATCCCATTATTTTCTGACAAATCTAGCATTCCCTTTATGTGCATTAGATAACACAGAAAATTCAATGTTTCTTTTTATCTGTGTATGTAACACCCTATACGAAGGATGGGGAAATAAAATTGGGGAAAGGGTTGGGGGAAAAAATATAAAATTTTTTGCGGAAGATATTTGGTCGGACCCAGGGGTAAATTTTTCGTTTTTTTTTGTTGTGTTTTGGGGGATTGTGTGGTTGGGGTGGGTGGGGGTGGTGTTGTTCTCGGAAGCATTATTTGTGGGGGGGGGGATAGGGAGGTTAGTTTATTTATTTTTCTTTTTTTTGTTTTTTTTCTTTTTAATAGGGGGGCGATTTGATAAATTTGCTATTAAAATGGATATGTCAACATGAAATTTTATTAAATCCATAAACTTTTTACACTCATTTTTCTCGAAAAAGTTTTTGTTAGAATTTTGTTCAATTTTCTAAATTATACATTTTTCTGCCAAATAATATTTCTGATTTGAAAATTAGGAAATAATCAATTAGGCAATTATGCAAATGCAAATGTTATAAAAATTATACAAAATATAATTTGACCGTTTTCAGGAGATGTCATTTCGGAGAAGTTTAAAACGATGTTAGATGAATGGAAAATATCGACATCCGAAGTACATTGCATGATACGCGATGCAGCATCAGCTATGAAAAGAGCAATGAAGCTTTCCTCATTTGATGATGTAGACTGTACTGCACACAAACTACAAATATGCATACGAAATGGACTGAAGTCTCATCTTATTGATCTGATTGAGAAATGTAAAAAGATTGTTACTCATTTCAATCATTCAACAATTGCTCAAAATGATTTGCATAGTATCCAAGAGCGATTGAATCATCCGGTTTGTGAATATACAATCTTCAACATTGCTCTATGATCTGATTATTGTTTTATCAACAGGTTTTGAAAATATTCCAAGACTGCCCTACTCGCTGGAACAGCACTCTAGCGATGCTTCAAAGATTCATGGAAATCAGAGATTCATTGTGTCTTTACTCAAGCCAAAAATCTTTGCCGAGCATCTCAGACGATGAGTGGAAAATAATGGAGGATTGTATACTTATTTTGGCACCATTTGAGGAAGCAACTCGTGAGCTAAGCAGTTCATCTGCTTGTATTTCTTCAGTGATTCCTATTGTTTTCACACTGACAAAAAACTTGGACAGGATAGTTAATGAGTCGAAGAAGGACAGCTTGCCTTATACGGTAGCATCAACAATCAGAGAAAGCATGAGCCAAAAATTCATGAATTTAGAAAATTCATTTTTATTTACGATTGCAACTTATTTGGATCCACGTTACAAACACAAATATTTTGTTACTGACGTGAAAGATAAAGTTGAAGCTGAGATCGTACGGCTGTGTTGCACAAATTTGAATGAACCTACTTCCAAGAAATGCAAGATTATCACTGACTCTGACACAAAACAACTCTCACCAAAGCCTGCAACTAGCCAAAACCTGAGCAAAGGATCGACTTTTCATCAAAATATGCTTCTGTATCTGGATTCACTAAGCGATGATGACGAAGAAGACAACATTTCAATCGACGAGGAGCAAAAGATGAAAAATGAACTTTTAAATTATTTGAAAGAGAAGCGCGCAAACATTTCAGAAAATCCTCTGGATTGGTGGAAAGCCAGGCTTGGAACGAATAAGAGTCTCCGTGAATTAGTAAGACGTTATATGTCTCCACCTCCAGCTAGCATCCCCTGTGAACAACTGTTCAGCAGCGCTGGACAAATCTATGACTCACTTCGTACTCGTCTCAGTGCGGAAAAAGCAGCTAAGCTGCTTTTCTTGAAGCATAATTTGCCTCTGACTAAATTTGAATATTAAAAATAACGTTATCTGTTATGTTCTATCAATAAAACCATGGAAACACCTTCCGTTATGCTTATTTTTTTTTTTTTTTTATTTTTTTGTTCCAGCGGGGTGGGGGCCGCCCCGCTCTGGTTTTTAAAAAAAAGTTCTGACCACTACAAATTTGATGTTACTTGATATTAGTTGGAGTAATTAGTGAACACGTCTTGTCGCGGCGATAATTAAACTCGGAATGTTTAGGTGTGAGTAATTTGTTACTTGCCAGTGGGATCCTTGCCCTTATGATTGCGTCCTCAATTTCACCGGGAATGTCGTTGCTGGTATTAAGTATTAAGGTTAAAGCATCGATTTCCTCCAAAACGATAGATTGTCCTTCTATTATTTTGTTTATGGTGGTAGTCGTCTCTGTGATCCTGTTGTTGATTACGTTGTTCGGATGGAACTGCCTGTTGTTATTGTTCATCAATTCGTTCATCGTCGTGTTGATGAATCTCAGGTCGTCTGCGTCGGGGTCACCTGCTAACCACTTCCAAGAGCTGCCGAGAGCACCTCCTTGCTTAGCTCGTCTATTCTTGATTGGTTTAATCTGATAAAAAAATGTTAACTAATGCTCTGCTATTCTGTAAAATAAGTTGTTTCATTGGGAGATTTGCATCTGACTGTCTAGCTAATTTACTAAATAAAAATACGTTTGTTTTTAAATTTGTTATATTAATTGGATGAACTATTTTAAGTACTCCCGTTTGAATTCTACATTCTCTGTGTTTAAGTAACAATACGCGGTCTCAATTAAGATTTTTGATTTCCAAATATTGAGGTTTAATAATCAGTTATAGTTGCTTTGATCATATTTGCTTCTATTGTTGTAGTCTTTAAACTTTATTGTTGTAAAGTTTTATATTCCTGCTATTTTCAAAAGTTCTATCAGTGACTCTTTCAATAAATGTTTTCTTAGCTCTAGGTTCTAGTTTTTTCTTCTTCTAATGTTAGGCCTTACGTATACTTCTTGGTTTTCCTCTAGCTTTGGAGGCTCTTCCTTTGACTTGTTTTGTTTTTCCTGTCTTTTTTTGGCCTTGTTTAAGTTTTTTCTTACTTAGTTGAAATTTTTTTGGGCGTTGTTGTCAAGGTCTGGTCTAATTAAGATGTTTTTAGGTGTGTAGTCGGTTGATGAATGGACGCTCAAATAACACAGAGAAACTGTTAATTGAATTAAAGCGGTTGTATTTAAATCGAGAAAATTTGTGTTTTTTTTTGTGTGTGTAGTGTTTCAATGATTGTTGAATGTGTCTTCTCCACTCGTCCGTTTAATTCCATATTAAAAGTAGTCGTTTCTTTGCATTTGAATTTGCATACAAATGCGTACGCAGCCTATGGCTCTCTAAAACCAGCAAGGAATGCCGGAAGGGCGTCCCCTTCATTAAATGAATTTATTGCTTCCCAATGGTCGCGGTATTTTTGGTTTTTGTTTTGCGAGACATTTTATGTTTTGAACGGTTTCTTTGCATCTATTATAATATTTGTGGACTGACATGGTGTCCGTCATTCTAGTCGGCCATTACTGGCTTTTATAAACTGTGAGTTCTTGTCGATCACCTAAAGCATTTGTCAAGAATTCTTTAATTTCCTCAAAGCTCTGAGGGTTGCCAATCAGACTGATAATGTCTTTTCCCCCGATTTTATAAATTATGGCTGTTGTGAAGATTGCAAATTGGCAATATGTAACAAGGTCTTTCCTGGGTTTATAAATCTACCTCTGTAACAGAACATCCGGTTCGGTCCATCCACTAAATCATTGGATACTCTAATACAGTTCGGGAAATAAGTATAAAGACTAAACTACTTTCTGAAAATTTTCATACTACATTCTATTCCATGTCAACCAAATGCTTTCCAATACATACTCAGCAGCAAGTTAAAAGTTCATCATCAGTAGTTTTCCCTTTGAGACGAGTCATTTCAAAACAATCCAAAAGTTTATTTTTTCTCATGGGAAATAAATATAAAGACAAGATCAAATATTTCGATAGTATCATTTATGAAGTTTTACTCAATATTTGGTATTATCATGTAGCGTGTAGTGTTTTGGAACGGTATTTTTCTTGTTCCAAATTGCTGCAAGAATAGATCAAAACATATACCAGTTTTAAAATGATGCAGATTAGATCCAGTATTAAACACAATTTACAACACCGGTCCAGCGATGTTTTTGCGTTTAATCTAAGAAAATAAATCCAATCCACGTTTTTGATCGCCGTTGAATATGCCCTAAGTGAAGCAAACGTTTTTGCGTGATACAAAATTTTATGAGAATACTACGTGAATCCTTTGTGTTTCGCATCGTATCTCGTTTTTTTTTATTACTATGCTGGCATCATCAATGCAGTTTTAACAGTTCAGGGAGCTTGTTTACGCGGACTTAGCATATTTTTGGTAAGATTTTGGACAGAAACCAGCGTTTACTTTCAATCATTCTCTTAATCGAATCGTGAAGAATCCGGAAAATGACAACAACATTTTTTTGTGCAGTTTAAATCCTAACACCTTGTTAACAAGTTCCCTGAACTATAAAAAAAGTGAGATTGACAAATTCCATGCAACGATCTGCTGCAATCGGCCATTTTTCTTAATATTCATTTTTGCGTTCAAACAGCGTACATACGTTTAAAAAGTTTCCTTTCGTTATCAAATCTATAACGAATTCATAAATTCACGTCATAACGCGGAATTTGTGCAGTTGAAGTGTATTCGGAACGAACAATTTGCACCACGTAGGAAAAATTAAATGGCGGATGCAAGGATTTTTTTGGAGAAGCAAAACGACCAGAATTATTCGATCTGGAAGTTCAAAATGGCACTTCTGCTTGTGAAGGAAGAACTATCGAAACTACAGGGAAAAAAAAATCTGTGAACGGAAGTCATAAATTCAAGAACAAGCAAAAAAAAAAAACCGTGAACTAAATCACTTAATTGGTAATTGGGTACTAGTTTACGATCTGTTTTCTTTTTTGAGAACGCTTTCGTTTCTGTCTTGTGACGGATCCAAACCCTGGAACGGTCTATGCGAATTGGCTCGTGAATGCCAGGAAGGCTCACGCTATGATCGGACTGGCGGTGGAGGACTGTTAGCTGGTTCATATCATTCGGAAGCAGAGGGCAAAAGAGGTGTGGCACTCGTTGAAGCAGATCCACGAGGCGTAGTCTCTATCTTCAACACTGAATATCTTGCGGAAGCTGTGTTCGGTACGGCTATCGTAGAGGGGTGATCTTCCCGCACATCTGAACGAGATGACGGACTGAAAATTTCCGCGATCTTATGGTAGCCTAATTACCGTGATCGAAAATAAGCCGGAGCATGAGCTAACCGTGGTTTCGTTCAGGGTAAGCTGCGGGACGAATGGCATCGACGTGTAGTACAAAGCCACGGGAAGGTGATGAAAGTGACGTCTGAAACGACGGGAAAGACAAAGAAAGGAAGAATGTCATTTTCGACGTGAGTGTCCAAAGCTGGCCAATGGAGAAAAAGTTGAAAGATGGAAAGGCAAATCTAGTTGTTGAAATGTTTGACGGAATGGAGATGTGTCTAATGGCTGTTAAAACCTCTAAAGCAAACCGGTGGTACTTGGATTCCGGTGCTACATCTCACATGTCCAGTGAGACAAGAAGCACCTGAAAGACGTGAAATCATCGAAGCAGCCGGAAACCAGCCTTGGTGAAAACACCAAACCGTTCTGCACGAGAGCCGAACTTGACTGCGAACACACCACCATGTGACTATAATTTACCACTTCAGTTTCGTGCTTATAGATGAACCCGCATCGCAATGGACGCGACACGAGTGTACACGCTCGTGTTTCGCTTCAGACACCGTGTCTTGATTTTTGGGAAAACACCCGAGCCGAGTGGTTACGATCACAAGAAAGCTCTCAACATACACCCAGTATGACACTGGCTACCACGGATAGAGTATTGCTCGTCGGATGATTCTAAAAATTTGAGAATTTGACTTTTGGGTTTGTTTTTTTGGGTGTTGGGTGGGGGGGGCATAAGTTGGTTGGGTTTAAAAAACGGGGGGGGGGGGAAAAAAAAAAAAATTACCCCGGGGGTTTTCACAAGGGGAAAAAAGAGGAAAGGCGGGGGTGGGGGGGTGTGGGATAAGGGGGGGGGGGGAAAAAAAAAAAGGAGGGGGGGGGTGGGGGGGGGGGGGGGGGGGGGGGGGGGGGGGGAGGAAGAAGGAAAAGTGGGGAATTAGGGGGGGGGGGGGGAAAAAGGGGGGGGGGGGGGGGGGGGGGGGGGGGGGGGGCGGGACAACGGAAGAAAGGAAGAGGGAGGGGGGGGGGGAGGGGGAGGGAAAGTATATGGGAAGGGTTTAGTGTGCAGGGCTGGTAGCAGGTCACTTTTTAGTGACTTGGTCACTATTTTGAGTCTAGTCACTAAAAAGTCACTATTTGGATCCAAAAGTCACTAAAGTCACTATTTTTCGGAAAATGGTCACTAAAGTCACTATTTTCGCTCCGCCGATTGTATTTTTTTTTTTAAATTACGTGTAACTATTGTACAATAGTCAACCAAATTAAGCGATCTGGCCACACTTAAAACGTTTATCCAATATGCAAATAAAATGTCCGTTGAAGAAACGACATAAAATGATCAAGACGTTTTTGATGTACACTCACTTTTTTTTCAAAAATATATCTTTTAGATTCAGTTTTTTCAAAAGCGAACTACTCTTTTGGTATCCAAATAGTCGAGAACAGTGGGAACGAATTGTAAATCACATAAAAGACTTATTTTCGGTTACTCACTTAGTAATTCTGAATCTAGATTTGATTATTTGTATCCCGACAGTCAAGCGAACTCAATGCGATCATAGTTAAAATCTGGATACAGTGCAATTCGACCAGTTTATAAAAGCGCTATGAATTTCAAGTTCCATTAAAACTCGTACATTGAAAGTTAATATTTTTTCAAGGAAATTTCTGAGAGAAATATTCTTAGTTTATGATACAGTGAATTCAATAAATTCATAATTCATCAATTATTTAAGTTTATTCTTACTTTGCTTGACTGCTGTTAAACCGAATAATATTTTGATAAAGTTTGTTAGCTATTGATCAGCATACTGATCTATTTCAATGCTATTTTCGAAGGTTTCTTCTAGAAGGAAAAACCACTCATACATCTAATGTACTTTGGTCTGAAAAGATTGGTGCAAACCATCGTCGGTCAAGTTTGTAAGCCATTTTGGACATTTTGAACCATATTGAGAACTTGTTACCTGCGGAAACAGTTTATGTTGGGGATGAAGCAATGGCAGAGCTGGTCAAAATAAAAGAGATCGATAAGCATTACGTTGCTGCTGGTAAGCACGTTATCAAAAACTACAACGTACAGCCCCATAGGGTTGATCTAAATGATGACGTAGGACTACGAAACTAAATGTAAGTCATTTAGATGGTACAATTTAATGTTATTTGAATAAACCCTTTCGGGCCTAATTTATACAAGCAATTCGATGAATTCTGATTGATTTGGTGCTCAATAATATAGAAATGATTGAAAAAAGTAGAGCATATTTTTTTGCGATGTGTTGGGTCGTCCAAAGTGCCCAGAAGTTCAGAACTTAAGATCCACAGTTTTAACAGTAGCTTTATCCGCTATACAATGTTATGACATGTATTCAAACATATTCAATAAATGTTCTGGAAGACCAACTGTTATTATGAGATAATCTTGAGATATTCTATGCCAAACAAACTAACTTAACTTTGTATAGGCCATAAAGCTATAGTTACAATTGTAGACCTTATGTTTTGAAGGACATTAAACTAACAAGGTTATCCTATGATGTATGTGGATGTTTCAAAATATTCATTGACTATGTTTGAATATTTATCGTAGCTTTGTATAGCCCAAAAGGCTACAATTACTTCTGGGTATCTTAAGTTCTGATCTCAAGGTCAGTTGTTATGAACCTGAACATCCCGAATTAATCTGATAATGACTGGTGAGCTTACAGAAGCTTCACTGAATGTGTTTGAATACATATCATCAACTTTCATAGATTATAAAGCTAACTTTACAACTATAGATCCTAAACTCTAAACACAAGGCGAGTTTTGATGACCTAGAACATCCCATGATATCTCATTATATCGGTTGACCTACCAAAAGACTCACTTAATTTGGTCAAATACATATGGTTACTTTGTTTAGTCCAAAAAGCTGTAGATTTTAAGCTACAATTTAAAACTTAAAATCTACAGCTGTATATTTTAATTTTTGAATTCCAGGGCTGTTTGGATAACCTAGAACATCCGAAGATTATCTCATAATGTTTGTTCGTCCAAAATATTCAATGAATATGTTTCAATACAGAGCATAGCTTTAAACAGCCCAGAAAGCTTTTGTTATAACTGTAGGTCCTATGTTCTGATCTCAAGGATAGTTTGGATGACCTAGATTATCCCTGTGCATCTCATGATGTTGTTTTTACGTTCGAAAATATTCACTGAATATGGTTGAATACGCAGCGTAACTTTGTATAGTCCAAAAAGCTATAGTTACTACTGAAGATCTTAAATTCTGAACTCAAGGACAGTTTGGATGACCTAGAACATCATAAAGTTATCAAATAATGACTGTTTACCTTCCAAATGCTTCATTCAATTTGTTTGAATACGTATCATAACCTTCTGTAGCCCTTAAAGCTACTGTTACAACTGTAGATCTGAAGTTTGAACTGAACTCAAGTACATTTTTGATGACCTAGAACATCCCAGAAAGATACAAAAATTTTAAACGTCTATCAACAAGAATATAATAACAGGTATGCATATGTACAATATTCTTAAACAACGCTTTACACTATTAATAAGACATTTATTTTTTCTTCCTGAACTTCGTCATATTCAGGATGTTCTAGGTCGTCAATAAGGCCTTAAACTCGTATGTTTTTTTATATTTTCCAGATAAAAAAAATGATGGAAAACAAATTTAACGAAGTTAAATGTACATTGTACACATTTATTCAGTCTGTGTGATTGTATACAGCCATTATCCTTTTGGGATCATATATGACCCCTTAGGACTGAAAGAGTTAATATACTTTTTAAGGCAAGGCTTAGCATTTATGAATTTTTCAATAGTATGTTGCCCCAAATCAACAATGTTTTCTATTGAATCTGGTTTGCAGAACTCGTTTATAAAATATTGCCAATGCCTCAACCCACCAGCCGTTGCATCCAGTGAAAGCGCCAAGTATGTTGTGAAAATCGCCAAGCTACTTCCGATTCAACTATGATCTTCTTATTGACGAGTGGAACTTATTAAAATGCTAGGTGCTGATCTTGAGTACAAAGTACAGAATTGAGGAGTATTGGAACCAGTTGTTTACTACGAAAACGGCTGTTGGTGAGCCTGAATACCCTCAGGTGATTAAAGTAGTGAAAACAGCTTCACATGGTAAAGGCTCAAAAAGGGATTGAGAAGTAATTCTAGCACAGGCAATGCTGGAAGGCATTTCAACCATGCGTGTAGACCCGTCTTTGCAAAAAGGAAGTCGTGGAGAAAATAAAAGTCGCTTGATTACAGGCTTCTTAACAACAACAAAAAACCCAAAAAATGACACTGCGCCGCAGTATTATTCATTTGGGGGTGATCACTTAGTACATTTTTACTGTACTTACAAATACAACAAATGTATAAGAGATTAAAAAAATACTAAAATTTGAAAATCACGTTTTAGTCACTATTTGGTCACTATTTGGTCACTATTTGGTCACTATTTGGTCACTATTTTTATTATTTTAGTCACTAAAGTCACTATTATTTATCCATGAATCCGCTACCAGCCCTGCGTGTACCATGTTCCATCGTTGTCTGAAAACTTGCTCTCAGTTAGTTAAAGTTTGTGATTTGTGTTACATATTTTTTTTTTTGACAAAACTGGATGGGAAATGCTGAATGGTCACGAAGCTGTGCTGATAGGCGAGAGGAGTGTGGATCTTTGTGAGCACCTGTGGCATCAACAGTTCGGGCATTGTGATTCTGAAGCCGTATTGTAGATAGTGGGTGAATGATTGGGCTTCGGGCTGAAATTGAAGAAATGTGAGATTCAGTCCCTTTGTGGGGTGTACTGTTAATGAAAATTAATCGAATAACGTTTCCGAATGCATCTAGCAGCAAGTCTGAAGCAGTGGGGAATTCAGTGAATTCGGCTCTGGGGGTCCAAGAAGGCTCCACCTAGTAGATAGAGGTACTACATGACGATGGTGAACGATTATAGCTGCTATACTTACTGAAATCTAAATCTGACGCTGAACGAATGATCAGGGAATACCGGTGAAAACCCTGTGCGGGCGTGTTCCGAAAGTAATTCAAATGGACGGATGCGGAGAGTATTCCAGAGCATCTCTAAAGAGCTATCTCGCAGAAAACAACATCATTCTATAGCAAACGGCTCCCTATTCACCGCAGCAGAATTGAAAGGCGGAACGTTAAAACCGATATTTGGCAGAGTCTAATGTCGAGAAGCTGGGGCTGGGGCGAAGCAATTTGTATTGCAAATTACCTGTGCAAGAATCTGTGGGCAACATCAGCTGTCGAGATGACGCCATACGAACTGTGGCATGAGAAGAAGCCATCTTACAGTCATTTGAAGTTCGGTTTCAAAGCTTACGTTCATGTTCCAAAGGAGTAGCGAGGGAAGCTGGACAAGAAGGCAACGAAGATGTTTCCTGTAAATGAAGAACGGCTTGATCGCAATCGGCAGGGATGTCAAGTTTCTGGAACCAGGTAGCTTGAGCCATTCAACGCGGGTCGAGCTGATCAGGAATGAATTTGGTGCCAGGGAGTACGGACACAGGAACAGATTCAGAATAGGATCACGACGATGCGGAGGATGGAAGCACGGAGTTGGACAACACGTCGTTTGGAGATTTCCCTTAGGACGAGCTTGCAAGGCGTTTGACGAGGTGGAACCAAGAAGTTGCTCCGAAGAGACTGATCGAAGAGACCTTTGCAGTCGATGATCTAACGTCCTAGGAGTACCGCAACGTACCGCGAGGAAACGTGCCAAGAAAGCTGAAATCGAATCACATGTAACGAACGGAACGTGGGAGCTTGTGAACTTACCTGAAGGTCGGCAGCATGTTGTTTGCCGATGGGTGTATAAGCTGATGCGAAGCGCAACTGGCAAAGTGGTGAAATACAAGGCGCAGTTGGTGGCTCAGGGGTTTACCTAAAATTACGGACAGGACTACGACGGGGTGTTTGCCGAAGCAAACCACACAGCGAACTCTGCTAGCCATTGCGGGCGAGCGAAACCTGAAACTCAAGCATTTCGACGTGCAGACGGCCTATCTGTACGGGGAATTTAACGAGGAGCTTTACATGATGTACAACTGGATTCCAAGTCAAAGGCATGGATACGTTAGTCTGTCACTTGAGGAGGAGCATCTACAAGTTAAAGCTTTCGGCCCGATAATAAAACCACCAGCTACATTGCACTCTACTTGCTCGTTTATGTGGACAACATTCTGATTGGCAGTGAGGACGATGCAGCGATGTCCCACTGGGCCGGAGATGTCCAAATACGGAAGTTACGGACAATGTCGTTTTTCTAAATGCTGGTGCGGCAGTGTCGTGGATAAGTCATTTACCAAACTGCTTGACTCTATCATGGATTCCGAGTACTATTCGTTAGGCGATGTCCAGAGGCAGCTTCTAAAGCTGCTGGAAGAATTTGGTGAAAGTTTGACAGAACTTGTGAAAATAAAGTAGGCCAACCATACATCAAGTAGTTGCATCAAATTTGTTGAATCGGAAATGAAGTTGTCGTCGCTCGAAGCATATCAAGACAAGTGAGAGTTACATCGGAGAGTTGTGCAACGAGAAGGTTCTTCGTTGGTCTACTGCCCGGAAGAAGAGAAGGCAGCGAACCTACTTACCAAGGCCGTAGAGAAGGATCAAGTTGGTGAAGTTTTCCTCGCCGAAACCCCTATTGGCCCAACTCAGCAGCGTAAAGCTTGTTTACTTGCTGTAATTTCGAAAGCACAAAAGGTAGTAAGAGAAGTTTTTTTTTGTCTGCGATCGCACGGTCTGCTGTTATCGGCTATTCAAACAGCGTACAATCGTTATAAATAAAGTTTCTTCGTCATCAAATCTACATTCACGTGTTAAAATTTAACATGCTGGCTCAGCACAATAAAAGCAACCACCCTAATGCTCTGCAAATTGCAATCGCCGAGCAAAACTTCATGAAAATTATTTGACAAAATTGTTCACAGTTTACCTGTGGAACCTTTTGAAGACCGTGCAAAAAATATTCCATTATGACCTATAGGCCATTTTTTGGCAATCATAAATACCTTGTGAAATGATTGCTTATGGTTAATGCACCCATCCAACGACGTGTCATCACATATCAGCTTGGCACGCAATCGTATGGCTTTGAAAAAAAACAAAGGCTACAACATTAATTCATTAACTATTCAATAATACAATTCATATCTGCATTCGAGTTTTTGTTTGTAATTTGTTTTAAACAGCAAATGAATCAGCTCCAGCAATACCAATATACGATACAAGAGCTGGTTTGAAGATGTTCTATTACATCTAGCGATTTTTTTTTGTCCCCATAGGATTGCAATGATCGGGGTTGGTTTTTGAAAATTTTCAAGTGATTATGCCGGAAGGATTAGTTTATGGTGACCAAATAAACACCGGGCTTCCGAAATCAGCTCACATAGTCTTCTTGAATTTTTTTGGGATTCAGTATCAGTCAGTATACGTGTTTTGTTGTCCAGGTATTTGTTAAAGTCCGTGTTTTTGTACTTGTCCGTGTCATTATATTGTTAGTGCAATTATTGGTATCTGCGTAATTTCATATAGTACAGGTGTGACAATGTAACAGCTATCTCCCTCATTCTACGCTCCCAAATGGAACAAAGTACTTGACGTTAAACTCATCGGGAAAATAAGCTGCTATGTTGGACATGGATATTTGTGGACGGTCTTTTAATATATAGTTATGTATGTATGATGTGTATGTAGTTTTGGAAATGTTAAATGATTCACTTACCCACACTGTTGTTATTATTATTAGCTTTTGATTTGTTGGGAATATACCGCCTTAGATGATACTTGCATGCATGTGCTTCGTCCACGTAGGTCTTTCTTGGGCGGCTACTTGGTCTTGTTCCAACCAGAGGCCGAGATGTCTGACTATCCAGGTTGCGTCGCCATGAGACTCGGATTTGCTTCCATTGTGACCCTACCAGGCTCCAAGCCTAGCCTTCCTGATTCTTACATTGTTTCTTTTTTCGTTCAACAAGTTACAAAAATATTCGCTCCTCTGCCAAAAACAGCCAAACCAAACGTAGAATCTGTGTGGTGATGCTTTCCAGAAAATTGCAGACCCATAATTAAACTCAGTTATAATAAAAGTATTGAAATTAATAAACGATTCTTTGAATACCAGTTATATAATTGGAATTATGCAAATTCTATATTGTATGAAAATAAGGAAAGGTGTCGAATTATAATAGCTACTACTAGTGGGTTCACATGCACTTCTGGTCCACATCACCCCTGGCAACACTGGTTTGCATCTTTCCCGTTTGGGTAAAGATCCAGATAAGCTCTGGAAGTTGTCAAGCTACCTCAAGGTTTTGCCAATGCCCAGGGATTTTCTATTACATCTAGCGATTAATATTATATTATATTTCTGTGTTTTATATTTGTTAGTTCATGGTGTTTAATAAATATGAAATAAAAAAATATAAAAAACTTACCAGTTGTTGACCATGAGTGGTAGTGGAAACGTCGTAAACAAGCGAGAAACAGTGCAACGGAATCTGGACAATTGAGGTACTGTATCTGGGAAATTCAATGGCCAGTCGTAGAAGCCTGTATCCTAGGGCTCATGATTCAAAATCAGCCACTCAATAGCTGCATTTGTTATCCGCTCTTGAATTTGCACAGGATGCTCGGACTGTTTCAGTTGTGTTGCATGCTTCTGTTCTTTGCATTCAGTTTACCGCTTTTTCTGCTTTAAGTTTGCAACCTGCCTGTTTGCAAATTTGCCACCATGATATCGACGATCTCCACTACAGCAAATGTAGTAGTAATCCTGTAATCAGAAAATATGAAAAAACTCTGCAGAAAATCTACTAAACATATGTAACTTTTTTTCAAACTTGTACAGTGCCGTGATCACCAAACAATTAACTTCTAATTCCTCTGTTCTAAACTTTTGCCAGTTCTTCAGATGGAGTCTGGCAATGTTTCCAGGTAGTTTTGCTCTTATAGTCCCAATTTTAGACTTCTCAATTAAGTCCTTCCCTTCCGCTGTTGCTTTCAGTGATGACAGTAAGACTTTCGGTGAAAACCCCAGGCTTGCTTCGATAGATAGTTCTTAAGATTCCTCTTTTAATTCATTTGATCTAATGACGTTATCTGTACCATTTGGTGCTGTGATTAGTGGAGGCGCGTATGAGCATTCTCGGTAGTCGATCATCGTCTTTACCCAATTTTGCTACCACAATTATTTAGTTTTTTCTGATGTAACACCCGGAACATCACACAATTTTTGTTTCACCGGAAGCTGAATTTTTGTTTTTCTCCTACAAAGATCGAAAAATAAATCTGAATTTCTGTTCTATATCATGCACATAAATGGAGCGTCACAAAACACATACATTTAAACTATAAATCGTGTAAAGTTCTGGGATATTCCATACATTGTCGAAAATGTTGTATGCAAAAGCTCTCCTTTGTTAGAACTGTTTCATGCAAGTTGCCGTTTCGCGTGGAATGAAATACAATTTCACATGCTCTGATATTTACATCACAATGAAAATTCAGATTTTTTTCTGTGTATTTGTCAACGACTACCAATGACTATCGTGCACACTTGTTGACTTGAGCGGCATTGCTTTCGACTCGAAGGATTCCACCACGATCAATCTCTTGAATACAGAAGATAACAGATCAATCTAAAAGGGGCAGATGATGCACGCTTTAAAAAAAAGCGACTATTTTGGGATCGATGCTGAAAAAAAGGATAAAGATATTTCAACAAAATAAATTGCATTTTATTCATTAAGAAATTAAAAACTTAACAAAAATATTTCTACTCCCTGCCGCGCCACCTTGCAGCTGTTAGCCGGAACTTTGGCCATAGGTAAAAAAAGAAGCATGTAGGCATGTTCTTCAGTTCCTTGGACGCCTTTTTGATCAAATCATCCGTCGTTTTGGCCACGAAATTATTTGAATATAATCTCCTCTTCAAACTGGCCCAGAACTTCTCGATTGGGCCGAGCTACGGCACGTTGGAAGGGTTGGCATGCTTGGGCACCACCGAAATGCCCAACCCCTCCATTTCCTCCAGCGCCCGCTTCGAGTAGTCGGCCGACGCCAAAACACCACGTCGTCATCCATGGGGTACTTTTTAATGATGGCGGCAACTTCTGGTAGGCCCTTCGTACTGTAGATCTCGCCGTTCACTGTCAGCCCCGACAAAAAGAAGAGGGGACGTGACATCCCCTTTTCACTGATTGTGAGCCACAGTAACAACTTCTTTGGGAACTTCGTGTGCGCTATGTACTTCACATCGCTAATTTCTTTTGTCGGGTGGATTGAGTAACCTTCATTACGACCACCACGTTCCGCTTCGCCGGGAAGATCTCTTTTACCAGAATCTTCAACCGTCGTTTCAGGGTTTCCGCTTGGCAAATGGAGCCGAATGAGTTGCACGCAGGTGTAATTGAACTTTTTCGAAAAGGAAAAACAGTTTCAGTGATTGCAAAGACCCTGAGTATGGTAAAATCTACAGTGAGTGACGCAATAAAACGATGCCAACAGCTTAGAACGCTGGAGAATGACCGCGTAGGGTAGTGAAAAAAACCACACCGTTCGGGCTCCACAAATGCGCGAGATTATGCGGCGACGAATCAAGCGAAATTCTTCGATTTCCATCCGAAAGTTGGCGAAATCACTGAAAATTTCAAAAACTTCCGTTGGAGCCATAGTTCACGACGATTTGAAGCCTTATATGACTGTGCAAGAATCACTACCCGAATGACACCATGAAAACAAACCGGTTGAGAAAAACTAAACTTCTCAGGAACCACTTATTCGAGGGCCGCTATCGGTCAGTGCTGTTCACCGATGAAAAAGTTTTCACAATTGAGCACCATCACAACCACCAAAACGATCGGCAGTTGCTTCCTGCTGCTTCAAAAAATCGTGGAAATATTTCAAGGAGTCACCATCCCGCTTCTGTCATCGTTTGTGCTGGAATAACTCATTCCGGCAAAACCCCTTTGATCTTCATCGATCTTCATCGGTGAAACTGAATCAAGCTATCTTTCTGACACAGCAGCTTTTTGGGCAAATCGGCAAAAATGAATGGATTTTTCAACAAGACTGGGTGGCGGCTCTTGGAGCATAAAAAAAGACTATTAGTCTTTGCAAACGCATTTTTCCATGTTTTTAACGAAAGATGAATGGCCTTCTTACTCATCGGATTTGAATCCGATGGACTATTTGGTAGAGTCCACCTTGGAGTCAAGAGCCTGCAGTATACCACATATATCACTAGAACATATAAAATCCTGCCTTATAAAGGTGTGGGAACAAATATATGTCGAAGTAATTCCAGTTCGAACAAGCGACACGTACGGTCGTGTTTTTCGCTCCCTCGTAAAAAAGTTTTTCCCGTTTTCCCCCTCTCGACGGATTTCTCGCGATTGCGCGTTCGGTTCGTGATCTATCGCCAGCGCTTGCTAAGTTATTAGCGGTAGCAAGCCAGAAGAAAGTGTTGCAAGGTTGTGAAAATTTTTCCACTCGACCTGTTGCCGTGGCAATGGGTTGAAAAAATCAACACGTGGTGACATCCACGCCAGCGACATTAGCTCCTGAAGCCATTCCGAATCCAAGCAGCTGCAAGCGGCAACGGAATGACGATGCCGATTCATCGGATCCCAACGCCCGGTTACTAGCGAGCAATCGGTTTGCTGCGCTCCCGGTACAGGAGGTACCGAAGAAAGTGAAAATCCCGCCGCTTTTCACCACGTCAAGAGACATCGCTGCCCTTAGGACGGAGCTTGCAGCGATTAAAGTGAATCCGCTGTACAAGCTTTGCAGTACGGGCACCAAAATTATGTGCTCAACGGAGGACTACCGTGCTGTTGGCACTCACCTAGTCGCCAAGCAGCACGAATTCTACACGCACGACGCGCCCGGAAGCAAGCCAATGAAGGTGATTCTGCGTGGCCTTCCAGAACTCACTCCGGAGTCAATCTTCGCAGAGCTGCAAGCGGCGGCACTAAAGCCTCAGAAGGTGTTTCCCATCAGGCGCCAGCAACATGGAAACTACCGGGACCAACTCTATCTGGTCCACCTTGAGAAGGGATCCGTCACGATGCGGAACTGATGAAAACACGGGCCCTTTTTAACATCATCGTTGAGTGGGACCGGTATCGTCCGAGACAGCACGACGTGACGCAATGTGGCACCTGCCTTACGTTCGGCCACGGAACTCGTAACTGCCACATGAAACCGCGATGTGGCAAGTGTGCCGGAGCCCACAGTACCAACGATTGTGAGCCGATGGAAGAAGGTGCGCTACTGAAGTGCGCAAATTGTGGCGCAAACCATGAGAGCAGCAATCGAGCCTGCCCAAAACGTGCTGAATTTTTGGCGATCCGCAAGAAGTCATCCACCAAATCCCGGTCTGGCCAACGCCGTCTGCCACCTCCGATGAACGAGGAGAATTTCCCGTCACTTCGGTATCAGGTGCAAAACTTACCGCCGATTCCATTAAATCACCGCCAAGCAAACCGCCCGTCAGCTTCCGTTCATCATCGTTTCGCGGAAGCCGCCGCCGCCCCCAACCCGACTCCTCCTCCAGGCTGGGGCAATCCGAGTCGCAACCCCCTCCACGCAACCACCCGTCGATGGACAGCTCTACGACTCGGAGCAAATGGTGGAGTTCGTGCAAGAACTCTATCGCCAACTACGTTCCTGCCGCTCCAAGGAGGAACAGCTCAAAGCCGCCACATCCGTGACGATGAAATTTATTTTCAAATATGGACCATAATCGCACCATCAACATCGTAAATTGGAATGCTTGTTCCATCCGGAACAAAACAATCGAGCTCGGTGACTTCCTTAACGGGAAGGACATCGACATCGCCATCGTCACCGAGACACATCTCAAGCCGGAACTCACCGTTTTCATCCCAGGATACCGGATTGTGCGACTTGATCGTAGCGGTTCTAGTGGAGGAGGAGTTGCGATCGCCCTGCGCTACAACATCAACTGCCATCTGCTTCCGAGCTTCCAGCTGCAGTCTATCGAAGTAACAAGAGCGCTTACAGCGAAACTGCAGCGAAGCCTGAATGTTCTGTCAGAATACTTTACCGAATGGAAGATCTGTATCAACTCGGCGAAGACCCAGGTCATCCTATTTCCACACTCCAACTCTCCCAAACTTGTTCCGCCTGAGGATTATAAAATAAGCCTAAACAACACAACGGTGGAATGGGCCAAATCATCTGTTTACCTTGGTGTTACCATAGACAGTAACCTTATTTTCAGGGAGCAGGTTGACAAAACTGTCATAAAGTGTAACGTGCTGTTTAAGCTACTGTACCCATTGATCAACAGAAGGTCTACATTATCCCTGAAAAACAAGCTTGCTGTCTACAAGCAAATCATACTTCCAGTCATCGAGTACGGCATGCCAATCTGGGAGAGTTGCGCAAAAACACATCACCTGAAACTCCAGCGTGTTCAAAATAAGTTCCTCAGGATGATCCTGAACACCCCTCCGAGGACAAGAACATCTTAGGTACACCGTCTGGCCGAGATAAAAATGCTCGACGATCGCTTTAGTGAGTCTAACAATCGGTACAGGGCACGTTGCCTGACATCGGATCACCAGATCATCCGGAATCTGGTTCCCCACCCCTAGGATTTTCAAATTGTAGTTTTTAGTTGTAGATTAGGTAGGTTATCAAATTTTAACAAACAATGCCCCAAGGGCTGAACAGAAAAATTAATTAAAACACAAAACACACTTAACACATAAAACACATAAAACATTAAACATAGCTGATGAGCCCATTGGGCTAAAACTCTTAAAATTATAAAATAGTATGTAGGACGAAGAATTGAAATAAAAAACATATTAAGTAAAAAAAAAAATCTGTCGAAGAACTCGCGACCATCGTGGGTACCTTCCCGATACGTCGGCTACTTTGAAATGAACAAATAAAACTTGTAATTTGCAAACATATTGCTTTAACAAACGATACATTTTTTTTTTATTTCTTTATTATCGTGGCTTTCAGCCTCCTGGGCTGGTTCGCCAAAAACAATACATATTGATTTCAGTCCAACAATTAAAGATAGTTTTAACACCACTTTGTTGTACGGATAATATTCGGACACCCTGTAGAAAAATATTTAACTATTAGTAGCAATTTCCTACTTGTACCGATTGATACATGCGGTATGGATGTTTTTGATGCCACTTACAGAATATGCTGGTATATGTGTTCCTAGATAAGCTAGTATGGCGATTAAAGACTGTATTCGATGAAATTTTGACACATAAAATAGGTCACGAAAAATTTTCCTTGAGCCCGATTCTTTTCAAACTTTCTGGAAAAAAAGTACTACTAAATGGTTAAGTTTTGACATCATTGGTTTATTGAACCTCTTCTCCCAACCCAAATGCCCGCACCTTTGCCTTGACCCTTGATGTTGGGATAACGCTTAAATTGGTTCAATACCATCCTGGCCTTCTCCGGATTTGATGTGCCACGTTTTTTGCCACTACCATTTTTCCGCTTGGTTTTCTTACGGTCCTTGAACGTTTTGATCACATGAGATACGGTTGAATGTGCGATTCCGAGCTGTTTTCCGATCCATCGATGAGAAGCGTTTGGGTTTTCGAAGTGAGTGCCCAAAATTTGTTAGCGCACTATTTCTTCATTCGAAGCCATCACTGAAATCACTCAACCGATTTTCACGAAGCTCATTACACAATTGACACAACACAATGAAATACATTCAATTAAAATTTCATAATTTTTACCCACACGCTAAAAAGTTACGAACAATTGCGTGTGTCCAAATTTCATCGAATTCAGTCCTTATAGTGAACCAATAATATGGATCACAATTAGTTGCCGTTCAACGGGGTAACGGGTTAAATAATAAAATGCAAATGATCGAATGCCATAATGATTATTGTTGATGTCTTTTTCAGAAAGTTAAGACGTAACCTTAAACGTTTTGATCTACATTACTTTCATCTGAAGTTTTTCGGGATAACTGGTAACCTTGATTTTCCTAAAAAAAATATTTTTTTCCTGAATCCATAGCATAACTCGTGTACAAAGTTCCTTAAACCGATTTTTCGATTTTTTTAAATCCTGTTGATTTTTCATTTTTACTTTTCAATGAGCAGTTGGATATCAAACTTGTTTCGTTCTAGATTAACATACAACATATTTGAACCAAAAGCTAACTGAGCAAATCACAATAGTGAAGTGACGGTCCGTTTCGTGAACATCAACATCATAATGTCCACAACCGTCCAATACTCAGTTTCAAACGGGTAAATTTCACTTCAGGAAATGCTTCCCCTTTCAACAAGTCACTTCCCTTCTCCGCACATACATATAGAGGAAATGTAACGCTCACCACCATCACCGCCGGATTACGTCGTTAGTGGCGTGATTCAGTCAGCTGGAAATGACATGCTACCAAGGCGTCGTCGATCGTCGTCTGTCTCCCCCCAACTACACCAGGACTACACATAAAGCAAACCAATTTTATTGCGTTAATTTCCGGATGCAATTTAAACTTGCCCTCAACCTCCCAATACCGCCCTTTGTGTCGCCTGCCACTTCCGGTGCGTTCACATTTCGAAACAAGACTCTCGAGATTATGATCTGATTTATCCGCCATGCCGATGGTGATTGCATCGTTGCTCACTTTTCGAGATGTGCGGTTTGAGGTTGAACCACCGTCCATGTTGTCTGTCAAGACTTGTTCCTCCCCAAGCAAACAAGGTAAACAGATGTGTTTTCCAGCGATGCGACGACAACGGCGAAGATTTAGACGTAAATTAACATAATGAAGCGAAATTGCATACACCGGGGAACTCATCTCGTTGGTGCGATGGAATAATTGTCGTTGTCGATCCGAACGGAGCCATAATGGTTACTGATTTAAATTAATATGGTTTCCTGTAGTATCAGCAGGAGTAGATTGGAGTGGTGCTGTCGTTTATCAAGAATGACTTGTTCTTGGCCGTGTTGGGAACGGCTCTGTGGGATGTTCTGTGGAATAGATCTGCCATTAGTTTTTGACGGTGTGAATGTGACGGAACAAACTTGAAAATTCAACATGCAGATTGTGGATCTGGCGGAAGATTTCAGCGCCGTTGCATTCTTCTTGCTAGTCTTCCATTCGTATGGTGCTCAGGTGAACCGTTGCTTAGAAATTTTCCTCAGTAGAGCATAATTCTGCATTCAGGATTTGTGAATGAATGTCTTGTACTTGCTCTTAGGCAGATTGGAGCGAACATAATTCTGCCATAATTTGTCAGAAAATGGTACGGTCTGTGTTCATTGCCATGAAGGCATCGTCATCCGGATGCTGGAAATACGGAACATGTAAGAAGCCAACAACCACCACCCTCCGCTGCCGTCGTCGTCGTCGTCGTCGTCGTCGTCGTCGTCGTCGTCGTCGTCGGCGGCATCTTCGTTGTCTACGGCGACGAAGACGAATTCTTATGAAAGTGAATTAATGAACGTCTTGAACACATTTTGACATAATTTAATTCATTTTACACACATATTTAACTTTCCTCCCGTCGATAGAAATGGTGAAGCTGGATTCCATTCCAATGGAAAGAAACATGTGGGCAAAGAAGTGGAACGATGGAAAAATTCTTTACCCTGAAGGAATGTTGTTGCTCGAAAACTGGAAAAGAAGGTAAGGAGTCTTCGAGGAAGATCATGGGTATCGGAAACTTTTTTTTTTAAGTGTGCCCATATCACCCTTGTTATGAAATATATTTCTTCATTCAATTTATTCTAATTGTTATGAAAATCAATCAGTTACACTGAAGTCTCAGTTAGCTTTTCAATCGTGATAAAAGTTGTCAAGCGTGAAAAATAATATGGAGGTTGAACAGTTGTGCCTTTTTTTTGTTAAGTTGATACGAGCGCTGAAAAATCAGGTTTCTCTTATCTGTAAACGCACCGTCAGGTCGTCATTCACAACGGGGCTTCAAATTAATTTTAATTGTTTTCACGAAATCATTGAAAAATGCTATATTTTAACATCAGCACCAACAAACAAGCTGAAAAGAATCAACACCGCGTAATTACTACGAAATAAAACTGTTCCAACAGCTGTTTTGACGTTAGAGTTTGTTCACATTCTTAGGCTATCTGCTTCCACCTTTGTTTTTAAGCATCAAGTGTAAACTGCGCTCGCTCAACATAAGTGAAAAAAGTTAATGTTTCAGTGATCTTTACCACTTAATCTCCGTGCAATTGAAGTTTCAGGTGTGTATTTTGAGTTCACGTATAAAATTAAGCCGAAAATGTTGTTTAAAGTTCATTTTTCACCAAATCAAAAATGCACGGCGAATTGATCCCCCAGAAAACAACTGTCGCCATTCGCCGTGCATCGAAATTGTTATTAGTATGAATGATACCGCTTCGGTGTAAGATGTCTTGAAAAAACGTATTTTTTTAAACTTCAATCTCTATGTACCATAACCTTTTTTATACCATAACTAGCAACCATCTTGTATCTTCAAAATGTGCGTTCTTGTATGTCCTAAAAGTCATAAAAACAAAGTTTTCAAATTCAAATTGAAATTAAAAAATTAGAGCAAAAAAACTGTTTTTTAAGTCCCACCCTAAGGACAGTTAGAAAAACTATTATAAAACGAAACGTAGATGAGATAGAAGTTAGGTTGTTTCAGCAAATTTTCATTAAATTAAATTATTTACAATTCTTTATGAGCAACAATTCCTCTAAAACATAAGAATAAAAAGTTAGAATTTTTATTATGAACATAAAAGGGCCACCCTATTCACCACCCAAACTAAAAGATTGATCTATTTTTTAAGATTAAATCTTCCAAAGACATCATGTGTCTAAAGTTAATGGTTTACGAGTTATCGATTTTGGTAGCGAAATTTATTTATTCGTACCATAGTGCAAGGGGACAAACGATTTTGCATCGGTCTTATAGATGAAAATTTGTTCTTTCAGTTCACGCACACTGTATTTGCAAATATTTGCAAACAAGGGAGTAAGATAGCTTGCAAAAACGCATTATTTTAACACTTCAACCCCTACAATTTTTTTTCTTCAATAACTATCAACTATCTTGTATTTTCAAAATGTGCGTCATTTTATTTCCCAAAAATCATCCCACCATAGTTTTCAAATTCAAATTGAAACAAACAAATAAGAGCAAAAAAAAACTGTTTTTTAAGTCCCACCCTAAGGAAAGTTAGAAAAACTGTTAGAAAACGATATGTAGAAGATAAAGAAGTTAAATTTTATAGGCAAGTTTCATTAAATTTAATTATCTACAATTTTGTAACAGCAAAAATTACTCAAAATCCTAAGAATAAAAAGTTAGAATTTTTATTATGAACAAAAGAGGACCACCCTAGTCACCACCCAAATCAGAAGATAGATATTATTTTTAAGATAAAATCTTCCAAAATCATCATATGTCTTAAGTTAATGGTTTTCGAGTTATCGATTTTTGTCGCGAAATTTGGCTATTCGTACCATAGTGCAGTGTAGTGATCTGCTTTAATTTACGTTCTGTAGGTTCATTTTGAAGAGACTTGTTTCCGCTACGATAACCACAGATAGAAGTTTCAGATAAAAATGTATTTTCATGAATTTCGATACACAAAAAGAAGTCGTCGGGAACGAAGCAGCTTCTTTTGATGAACAGCTCGAAGAACAATCGGAACCAGTGAGTGAGAAAGGAACTCTATCGGGCTTCAGAATTCAGAGTTACATTGGATCTAGAGGACAGGGAAATTCATGCAAGATGATCAGGAAATATAACATATTCAAAATATATAAAATGTTCAAACAATTCAAGCTGAACAATGCATTGGGTCCTAAGTAACATTGGAAAACTCTCTTCGCCGACTTTCTCTTCGCATTCCTACGGCTATGTAAAAACATGCTCAAGTATTTCCAACACACAGTACGGTAATATAAAGTTTAATGAAGGATCCAATCCGTTAAAAACATCAGCAAATCGTTTAAGGTTGAAGACTTCGTAATTATTTTTCGAAATCATTGATTGCCTTGTCGTTGTATTGGTAAATGTATCCGAACATATGTGTGAGGAAATGAAAATCAAAATTTAGTCTTAAGTTTACCACTACACGTGAATCCGTGTTTGAGACATGTGTTTTCGTTGGAAGTCTTGAAATTTCCTGCAATATCTATTAATTTAATAACTCACGAGGTGAAATTGCTTGCGTATCTCTTTTCGATAAATGGGTTTTCATATGCTCACATATGCTGAAAAATTAATTCAGTAATCAAATTTAACATGGATTACAGTAGTTTATTATACAAACCATCGGGTATACAAATAAAATATCATGAAAATAATATTTAAATTATGAAAATATTCGTTAAATTATAATCTTATCCGGTTACATTTTTTACGTGCTGTAGAAGTGTTCCGACAATATGATTGTTCTGTTGGATGTGGTTCCATGTTGTGGTCGTAAGTAAAATCAAATTACATTTTTTTTTCAACGTCTTGTCATATCAGCTGTGAACCTTGTGTATGAGAGTATGCTCCCTTTGGCAAACTCTTCCATCTCTGCCGTTGTTAGCATCGTCTTAATTTTTCTCATAGATTCTTCGGAAAGCTAGAATAAATAATTAAAGTATGGATCAAAGGGTTTGAACCAGCATGAATATTTTGCAATAATTCTTACAGAATAGCTTTGAATCTTTGCTGGTATGTCATTATCAAAATCAAAGATCGTTTCGTTTATAGCCAGTGCTACTTCTCCGTAGTATCTTTCCTCAAACGTCGATTTGGCTGCTTTTCTGCAGCACTCCGGTCGAAGCTTAATTTTTTCTTGCGCTAAATTTATTTGTTCGCGATCAGCAACAAACCTGCTCAGTAAAGCTCCAGGCCACACCCAGCATACGGGGGCATATATTTGTTATGCCAGCTGTATCCTTCATTATGCTGAAGAGCGGGAATCCATACATGGACCGGTTGAGAAAATCTTTCGGGTTGGAAATTTTCTCGACTTCCTTGGGCATAGAGTATTATTGTGCTTATCACACACTATACAAATTCATGAATTGTATTGGTATCGAATGCTCTCAATTAACAACTGTGAAAGTGCATCTAGAACATTAAGTTAGGAGTAGGCAATAAGCTAATTGTGAAAGCAATAAGCTTGACAAGACAAGGGAGAAGGAAAAGGTCTGCAAAAAGCATCGACAATTTTCAAATTTTGTTGTACCCTTACTTGCATGAACAAACATCTTCCATAGGGCACTAAGGAAACAACCCTGCTGGGAATGTACTCTTCTAAAAGGCGGAGGAGTCTCAAACCACCATAGAAACATTTCTTGCGTTCAAAAACCTCCACCTGGTTCAATTAGCTTGATTAATTCCCGAGTTATACAGGGTCTCGAGTCACCTTAGAAACATTGAATGCCTTCTTAAACCTTCACATGCCAAATTTAGTAACATTTGCTTAATTAGTTCTCGAGTTATGCAGAAATTTGTGTTTCATTTGTATGGGTGGTTTCTCAGACCACCATACAATCATTGCCTTCAAAACCCCCCACATGCCAAATTTGTTTCCATTTGCTTGATTAGTTCTCGAACCATCACACTGGGCTCTTCGATTATAATGAAAATTTGAGTTTCATTTGTTTGAACCCCTCCACACAAAAATTATAGTGAGCCCCTCCCCCCTTTCAGAAAGGGGAGGGGTCTTGAACCACCATAGAAACATTCTTGCTCTCAAAACCCCCCACATGCCAAATTTGATTCGATTCGATGCTTGATTAGTTCTCGAGTTATGAAGAAATTTGTGTCTCATTTATATGAGAGCCCCCCTTCCTTAGAGAGTAGGTGTCTCAAACAATCATAAGAACCTTCCCCAGCCCCAAAAACTCCTTCATATAAATTTTCACGTTGGTCGGTTCAGAACTTTCCGAGTCTATAAGTGTCTGACAGACAGACAGACAGACATTCGTTTTTATGCATATAGAAATCTAGCCTCCAAAAACCCCCATATGCTAAAAGTGGTTTCATCTACTTGATTAGTTCTCGAGTTATGCAGAAATTTGCTTTTTATTTGTATGGGAGCCCCCCCCCCCTTCAAAACGGGGAGGGGTATTGAACTGCCATAGAAACATTTCTTGCCTCCAAAAACCTCAACATGCCAAATTTGGTTTCATTTGATTCATTGGCTCTCGAGTTATGCTAAAAATTATGTTTCATTTTTATGGGAGTCTCCCCTTCCAGAAGGCGGAGGGGTCTCAAACCAGAAACATTTATATCTTTCAAAAATCTCCACATGGCAAATGTGGTTCCATTTACGTGATTAGTTCTCGAGTTATGCAGAAATTCGTGTTTCATTTGTATGAGAGACTCCTCTTTCAGTAAGCGGAGGAGTCTCAAACCACAATAGAAACATTTCTTGCCTTCAAAATCCTCCACCTGCCAAATGTGGTTCCATTTACTTGATTAGTTCTCGAGTTATGCCGAAATTTGTGTTGCATTTGTATGGAAGCCCCCCTTCCAGAGAAGGGAGGGGTCTCAAACCATCATAAGAACCTTTCTCGGCCCCAAAAACTTCTCCATACAAAATTTCACGCTGATCGGTTAAGTAGTTTGAAAATCACAATCGATCTTGGTAAAATTTACAATGAGGTCAAAACAATGCAGTTTCAGTACAAAGGCGAAACGCGATATTTTTCAGAGAGGGTTTCTTTTCCATAGAAGAAGTTTATAAACCCACTTCAATGGTGTGAAAATCAGGTTCCGGTGATTTACAAAATCGCAAGTTTTTCTCCCTCAGAAAAATGTTATGCATGGTTGATTAACATATTTATTTTCATTTAGAGAGCTGTAAAATTAAAAAAAAAATCACATATATTTTTAATGCGAAAAGTTTCAAAACAAACATTGATGTTACGCTTTTTTAAACATAGAATACTTTTGAAACTAATTTAACACATATTTGTGGCCAGAACATATAAAAGTTTACGTTTGAATTAATCTTAATATTATTAATATATTTTCTTTGAAGATAGTTTCCATAGTAGAACTCTTTTCGTTTAATTAAAGTTTATAGTTTAAAGTTTATTTCATGATGAAAATGAGCAAGTTTATTTGCATACGATATCAAGGAATTGGTAAATTTACCAAGACCCTTAGCAACATTTATAGATTTTGGGGTTTCTTCGCGATTGATTAGACCTTGGGTTTAAATCTAAATGTCTCTAGGTATATTAAGAAATTGGTCAACAAACTTATGATAAAATATGCCTGACACTCAACAGAGTTGCAAATTTCCTATCTTTTCCACAATGGATACAAGAAAAATCATGAATCCAAATTATTTTCAAGCAAGAAAATATTTTATATACAATATCAATACTTCCCATTGACTGGTATTTTATTCTCATGACTTCACTTGACAGTTTGTGACAGCTTGAATCTGGTTCCACTCGACATTCATATTTTTTGAGTCTGCTTCTCCCTCCCAGGTTGCCACCAACAAAGCATTTGTAGAGTTTATGGAAGCAAAAGAACGTGAAAAGAAAGCGTTGCTTGAAGAGAAAGAGCAAAACCGGAAGGAAAGTTGCAAAGGAACAAAAACGCTAAATCAAGAAAACAAAAGCAATGCAAATCCTGCGAACAGGAACAGGAAAAGAAGAGAAGAAATAAAGATGAACTTTTGAAAAAGGCTTCAAATTCAAAGATACGTCGGAACTAAGCTCCAAGATCATTGATTTTGTGCAAGAAGAGTTACACCTCATTAAGTAACTCGTTATTCCAAAGTTGTTAAGAATTCATTTTTTTTTTCACGATATGAATTGGTTATGTCCTCTCTGTGTTTCACTAAAACACATAATCTTCACATGTTTATGCTTAGCATAATAAAAACCACGATTAACATTCCAAATTCAACGTTTGGGTTCATGTTTTAATTAAATTGAATGAAAAGTTTTCATGCACGGTAAATGGGTACCTATCCACACGGTAAATGGTGCCCTATCAAGGTGATAGAAGACCCTAACATATCATTGACAAATTATATGAATCCATCTATCTTGTCAAAAACAGATAGTTTCTCATTTTTATTCGTATTGAAACAATTATTAAAGCTTCACGACGGTGTTCATGAGTGCAATTTTCAATTTGATATATTTGGAGAGCCCTTTGTCATGCTAAAGTCTCTAAAATGCACGGTGAATGGTGACTTGACGGTACATCAATTAACAAGTTCGATCAAATAATTTGTCAATTATATTATAATCGACCGAAAAAGGCTGGACAGGCTTACATAAATTTCAAATACTCATTGAATTTTCCTAGTTTTCCAAGAAAATTTTTGTTTTTCTATTGAAATGTACAGTTTTTACATTGTTACCACACCTGTTTATTTGCAGGAAATATAAGATTTTTTTATTTTTATAATTTTTCAAAGTAAACGTTTTTAAAAGAAACCATCATTTTCGGATCATTGGACTGCCCTAATGCCAGTAGATTATCAATTTCCCGAGAATGACACCATGCAATTATCCAAATAGCATAGCTTAAAGTGAGCTAATTGATAAGGCAAGCCCAGCTGCAAAAAAATGAAACCCAATAATCTCATTACCATATACCTGAGGGAGCGCCCGACGTAAATTATGATATGTACCTATTAATTAGCTCTCTGCATTTCACGCGTCATTACACCTGCTGATTAATTATGCATCACGGAGATCAAAAGGCTAACTATGACCGCAAGGCACCGCAGTGTCATTCTGTTGAACGTTAAGCATCTATCCCATCAGTCGCTATTATGATTCTGCCATTGCTGAAGAAGCAAATCAAGCGCCTGCACCGAAGTGAATCAATCTACGATACAATCTACCTGAACTATCTGTTTTCGAAATTTTTCGGAATGTGTATGTACACCATCGCCGGAAGTTCCAAAAATCACACCATTTCGGTGACCTTGTGCGATCTGATAGCTTTTCTTAGGCTGCTGACTTTTCAGGTGGCCTCGTTCTTGGTGTCCTATTTCACGGTAGATGGCGTGTTTGAATCTACCGGATCGACCATCATGGATCTTGGTATGAAGTACAATTTCACGGCTGGCAGTATTTACATTTCGCTGCTTGTTGTAAGCATATTTGGGAGTTACAAACCATTATCGGTCATGTTGACAAAGATGAATCAGTTTGACAAATGGGTAGGTATTGAGGTGAACGAAGTTTGTGTGATAACGCAGAAGAATTTCTTTTCAGGCTAAGCAAATCAACGCTCCTGTTTGTCACCGAGCACAGAAAATACGTCTTTGGCAATCACTGGCTTTCAATGTTATGCTTCTCACCATTCTTATTGTTTCGTTCAGTTTACTCATGATAGATATGTCGTTGAATCTTCGAGTGACATTTTCGTTCATTTGCTTTGCGGGTCCGTTTGCATTGTTTGTTCATCATCTGTTTATGCTGGGTTACTTGGTGTACTGCCGGCTGGATCACCTCAATGAAACCCTAGCCGCGCACTTCATTCCATCGAAGAAACCAACTTTGGTCATGCTGAATGAACTTCCGGCACCTAGAAGTAATCGGGATAAGGCAGTAGTGCTTCAACAGCTGCAGCTCCAGAGGTCCGAGATCAGCCAGGTGGTGGAGCTGATCAGCAATACCTACTCTAGGCAGATTGTTTTCATCACCATAGCTACGACGGTGGCTTCTACGTTCAGTATGTTCGTGTTCTATAGGTCTATGATCACTCAGGAGTATCGTCAGAAGTTGACTGCGACCGTTTATCTGCAGTCCAATTGGTACATGATGTTCCTGGTGCTCGTGCTGATTTCGGCGTTCGATAAAATCAAGCAGAAGGGCAAACGCACGGCGGCTTTGGTTCACAAGGCTCTTCGGGAGTCATCGAACGATCGCATTCGGGATGAACTGTTGCAGTTTTCTTCGTTCTTAGGTCACAAGCGGATAGTCGTGAATTGCTATATATTCGAGTGCGACTGGACGCTGGGTATGTCGGTGAGTTGAGGGATGACATAATATTGCATTGGCGAGGTTTCTTAGATTGTGTTTATTGCAGCTTATTAGCACGATCATTTCCTATCTGGTGATCCTCATACAGTTTGATGCTTCGCTGGTGACAACGGTTCCGAAGATCAAGCCGAATGCTACAGTGATCGGTATGGGCGATTCAACGTCCTAAGATGCAAATAGGACAATCATGCGTTTTCGTTAAACTGAATGAAGACTCATGAATAGTGAAACTTGCACGTCTAGAAATTTTATGCTTGGTGCCATATTTGATTGTGTTTGAAGGATATTAAGAAACTGATATGTCGAATTGGTGAAACTCTTTCAATCCACTGATTTTTGGAGCCATCTTAAATTATCGATTCAGAATCTTAGCCCCTTTTCTAGTGTTACGAATAATTTAGGTTTTAATGAAAATAATTGAACAATAAAATTAAAGGTACACATTTCCACAATGGCATGTAAATTTCGGTGTCACAATACCGACACATGCATGCGTCCTGTGGAACATAAGAATGAGTATAAAGAGACGAAAAAATAAATCCAATCAAACACACCTTTTGTTGGGATGCGTATGTCTCGGTTTCGGAAGACATAATTTTACATGAAATCATTGTAAACGTTCTTCAATTTTTTGACAAAGATACGTTACGTCTCATGTATAATTAATAATTTCTAAGTGTGTAACTTAGGACCGCTTTGGTGTTGAATAATAATGGTATCATCTAATTTATACATACACTCTTAGAAAGCATCATGTAAATTTCAATTCGCTTGGTTGCGGAGCGACCTTTAAGACAGAAATTTGCGTTTGCTCTTAAATTTATCAGACCATAAAAACTCAAAATAATAGGTTACAGGATGTGACTGTTCAGGGCAATCTGCAATTACTTGCGCCATAGTAGACAGCGTGTTTTGTTTGCATCTGTCCGACACATCCGTTGAAACTGCTGATGACTGCACACTACCAAAATGTCATGTAAATTTCTGTCCCCTGAGACCAACACATGCAAGCGTCCTTTAGCACATAAGAATGAGTTGAAAGAGATGAGAAAATAAATTCAATGAAACACATCTTTCGTCGAATTGCGTATGTGTCAGTTTCAGGAGACATAATGTTACACGAAATCTCTCTTTACGTTTCCGGACTTTTTACAAACATGATTCATAATTTCTAAGTGTGTGTGTTAAGGAGTTAGCATCTCAACGGTTAGGCTCCAATAGTTTGAAAATCGTGAAGTTGGTTCCGAGAGGGAAGGATGTGCGTTTTTTGAACTTTGTGTTATACAAAGTAGGGATGCCTATACAACTGAAGGATTCCACTTAGCCCAGTGAGACCTCGTTTAGAGAGTTTGAGGAAAGTAGCATTCCGAGAAAGGGTTTTTTGGAAGCCAGCCGTCTTAACAAAACCCGTGACAGGATCCAACATCTCGAATATTTCGAACCACGCAAAGACGACCGTCATTATGGATCAATAACGATGCACGAAACTGCCCACAATACCTCGACTTGTCCCGAAATCCCGAATGAATCCGACCTGCAATATTTAACGGTATGGACGAATTTCACGCTAACTCGTCTTCGTTATTGGCAGCACCCTCTCAGAATCCAATGAAACTTTGTGGTTGGGTGGACTATGTCTTTTCAAGCAACTTTGCATACTTTGTTTTTTCAAAATTTATCTGGACTACCATTTGAAAAGGGCTTAAGTTTTTTGATCGATTTTTTTTAAAATCAACATAACTCAAAAAGGAAAAGACTTACAAAAAAGTGATGTATGGGTGATTAGAAAATTGTCTTTACTTTTATGAAAAGTATTTTAAAAATTGTGAAATCCTACACACTAAAAAAATATATTTTAAAATTTAAAGTCAATTTGAAAAAAATTGCTATCCTAGAATTGGACGAATTTTTTTTCTAAAAAAGGCTATACAATTGCCTAAAAGTTCGCCATACATTGCAAGATGGGCGCTATTAAAGAAACAAAGTTTTTCATGTCAACATAACTCAAACAGGAAAAGACTTACAAAATAATGATGTATGGGTGACTTTTGGAAAATTGTCCTAGCTTGTATGAAAAAAAAACTATAACATCGATTCTTACACGCTAAAAAAATATTTTAAAATTTAAAAACAATTTGCAAAAAATGGCCATCATAGAATTGGACCATTTTTTGTTTTAATAAAGGCAATTTAATTGTCTTAAAGTGCGCCATACAAAACAAGATGGGCACTTTTAAGGAAAAAAAAAAGTTCTAATAACAAATTTTTCATGACCTATTTTTACCGTGTATCGCGCCAACTCGTCTTATAATTTGGCCCTAAAACCTCACAAAAGCCAATTAAATTTAATTTTTATGACAATTTGGATTTTTTAAGGGTCTTTGAATGTTTGAAAAATCAAGGCTACTATTTCGAAAGGGTTTATTTTTAAATTATTAATAATTTTAAATTTTAGTGATAATACAATTAAATCAGGTTGATCCTGTTTATTACCAATCCTTTGAAGTATACTACAAGAAGGACAATTGTCTGTGAGGACCACCCTAACCGTCCTAATTTTATCCCGTCTGCTGCTGGCAATATTTGTATAGCTATCGACCAGCCAGACAGATGCGTTGAACTTGGCTATTGTTCAGCGATCGAACAGCAAACAGCAAACAGACCGACACAGCTGGTAGCACCAGCCACGTTGCAGATAACGATAGATCGGGGTCATCGATGAGAGATGGAGATGCTGCAGAGAGAGGTTCGGTCGACCCGATGATGTTGGAAAATTCACCTCGAGTGTTCGGGATGCTGGGGCCGGGTTTTTCAAATAGGTAGATGTAGGTAATCTTAATTAGTAGTAACCTTACCGTAGATCCTGTAAGACCAATATATTTGTTAGTTGTTTAATGTTAGATTTAAGAGAATAAATGTAGTGCCGGCAAATAAGGGTTTCCCCTAATATTACGGACTATTAAAATAAATGTAAGAATGTCTGAAGTAGTGTTTGTTTAGTGTGCCTAGTTGAATGGAATCACGGCCATCGAGCCCCAACGGTGATGCAAGGGATCCACATCGCCATCTCTCCGTAGAGCTAAAAAATATACGGTTCAGGTAATCCTACATAAGCAGTTGAAGAGTCAAATAAAAGTATTACAAAACTGAATTTCTGCTTCATATCAGCTGAGCAGTATGCAAAAATGTCAGAAGAACTTGAGGAGTTCTATAGCCACGTAAAGACAATACCTGTTACACTGGTTCATTGCTTTGTACCTATTTCAGAAAATCAAGTTTCAGCTGAAAGGTTTTCTGATTCAAAGGATAATCCAAAGAAAATCAGTTTGTATGTAAAGGATTTATAAATTAAATATATGAAGCTATGTTTATTATTAAAACGTGAAGATGTACATATAAAAAATAAATCAAATAAAACCCTTACCAATAAACCTATGGGTTTTCATTGACATAAACAGTATTTCGAAAATTCATATAATCTCATATTTGAATCGTCTTTAAATGGACCATTTAAAACCATTTAAAGACGACTCAAATATGCTATTTTTTTCGATTTATCAGCCCCCCCTCTTTCAAAATTTTTCCCATACCTTTAACACATTCTGTAACAAATCTTGACCTTCCTTCCGCCCACTCACCCCCCTCCCCCAAAGATATACGAAGTCATATTTGAACCACCCTTAAAAAAAGGAATATCCGAACAAGCAGTTATATGAATGACTTGTACTTAAACGTACACTTTTGGTTCTGTTTTTCCGTACAAGTTGACTTTTAAATTTAAAATATATTTTTTAGTGTGAAAGAATCGATTTTACAATTTTACTATATTTTTCATAAAAGCTATGACAATTTTCCGAAAGTCACTTATACATTTTTTTTGTGAGTCTAGTCCTTTTTGAGTAATATTGACATGAAAAATTTGTTGTTAGAAAAACTTATTTTCCATAAAAGTGCCCATTTTGTTTTGTATGGCGAACTTTTAGACAATTATATTGCCTTTATTAAAATAAAAATTCGTCCAATTCTAAGATAGCAATTTTTTGCAAATTGACTATTGTAACGTTTTGCTCTTTTTTTGTTAATTACTGCTTTGTTCGTCTTGTTTATTATAGATTTGTAGGATAAATAATTCAGCATAAAATTAATCTCATGATGTGTTAATAATAAATCAAAATAAATCAAAAAAGCTCGCGTTGATAAAATCGAGCTATTCATGTGCCCAATTTGCGTTTATAGGTGTATGGTATAAAAAGCTTAACTTTTATAGCAAGGTGCTGAATCTGTAATAGGCGGTTTAAATTCGCCAATGCTTTCCGTCACCATACGACTTGGACATGGTTTTTAAATAATGCTCCGAGGAATAATTAAAAGTAGTCATTTTGAATAATTGAACAGGGCTCAGATTTGAAAAAGCACAGTTTCTTGGCTCAGACAGTTCTTCCTTTCGATCATTTCGCTAAAGCATCGGCTGGAAAGCAGAAGTGCGCGAATAAAGTTAGTTACGTTTTATTTGGTTCAAGTACTCTCTGTAGGTAAAGTTAGTGAGTGAGTTTAAAAGATTGTAAGTGGTGTTAATCGTCCCGCGTTTCTTTCTTTGTTTAGTGGACTGAGGTCTTTTTTTTGAATCGCCAATTCTGCTTTTGTTTTTTATTTAAAATAATTCTACGAAAAAAGGTAAATATATTGAATCGAGGGAGCGATTTAACTTAATACTAATGTAGATTCGTGTTGGACGTGCAGCGCGCTGCGCTTTTTTTCGTATGGCTATATCGGCATCGTCTATCAGCGACCATCCAAGGCTCCGTCGTGGTGCTAATTGAATCCCGTCTAAGGATCATCGAGGCCCGTGTGTTTCGTGAAGGCCCGCCTCAAGAAGGCAGTTAATCGGAGAATCGAGTGAAGTCGCCAAACCTAAAAGTAGCGGAGTATCTCCCATCGGTCGTCCAAAGCCGAAGGTAAGGTCCCTCTCCGTCAACTTTGTGGACCAGAGCAATCCGAGAGCTCGTGCCGTCAATTGCACGCTAAGAACCCGATCCAAACCGAAGGATAGAGGTATCACCGATCCCCCCAAGATGGGATCTCAGAAAAGGTTTTGTGAATACCCGTGGCAGTTCTTGACCCTCGATTATGTTGGGCCGTTCCCTTCATCAGGGAAGGGAAGATTCACGTGTCTGTTGGTTGTCACAGAAGTATTTACAAAGTTCGCAACTCTAGTTCGGCCATATTGCACACACGGGTCCTTTCGTCATTGTGTGCCAACTTGCAGCGTGGACATCCTGGTGGCAACCATTGCACCGCCGACATTTCGTCGCCATTTCCGTTGAGCAAGCCGCAACGGAGTCATCGAGGTACCAACGGGCCCCATCAGTCGTCGAGTCTTCGGAAAAACCTGCGCAGGTACGTTTAGAGCTAAGTTACATGGCCATGTTTGCTCTTCTCTTTCATAGTCGTCGAAACCGTCCAGCATGAATAAACGAATCTAGGAAATAAGAATAAATTCGATTAAGTTGTGATAAAAGTTTAGTTGCGTTTAACGCCAATTATCGGGAATAAACTACTCACTAATTTCGGGAGCTTTATTTGTTCGTTGATCAATTTGGTAGACATCCCTTCGCGGTCCTTAAGATCTCTCAGCTGATGGAAGGAAAGGGAGTTTTAGCCTGTGTTGAAGGAATTTCGCCAATTTTCTCCCAATAACTGTTCAAGAGTTTCCCCCTGAGCCAAAACAGTCTCTAAAGTCGGGCAAAACTAAACGTGATCGGTGGTCTCTCTTGAAGAGTGGCGCTTAAGCCATCGATTACTTAAACTCGGAATTCGCGAACGGTTACTCTTGATGCAGGGTTGAATGGGCTCGACGGATGAATCTCGGCTGGCTGGCTGACTGCTGCCTTTACTGCTGGTTTGGCCGATGGATGAGCTCGGTTTGGCTAGTTTGCTGACTGCTACCTGTTGCTGGATTCCTACGATGTGCACTCGCTGACGTTTGTCGTAATTCTCCCCGATGCTCTGCTGCGCATGCGGTTATAATATAGGCTTGGGCTTCTTTTTTGTTTATCTCTTTTTCTTTTTGAAATCTTTTATTCGCCATTTGGATAACGTATGTAGTAATAAGGGATCTCGCGCGCTAACAGTGGGCGATCTTGGTTTTTAATCGATTAAAATTTTTGTTTGTTTTTGATAAAACACAGTCTCTATAATTTTCAAATAATTTCCTTTTCATTGTTTTTCTCAAATATATTGTACACCGCCAAATGTCGCCAACTTTATCCCCTGACAGTCCTGCTTTCAATTTGAATTGTCCCGCTGTAGTTGTGTGCCAACATGAAGTTTTGCCAGTCCTGGAAAAGTTGGATGTGTCGAAAGGGTCGGGCACAGACAAGATGCCGCCGTTGTTTTGAAGAGAATGTGCTGACACAGCTCATGCCGTTGACGATTATTTTCAACAGGTCACTCAGTGGAGGTACTTTTCGCGAAGCGTGGAAGTTAGCCTCAGTCACTCCAATTTTTAAAGTTGGTAACAAACATGCTGTTGAAAATTACAGAGGTGTTTTGATTTTATGCACTATGTCCAAGGTGTTCGAACAATTGGTTCACAAAGCTCTTTACGCTGTATTTCGACCGCTGATTTCTGAATTTAAACATGGTTTTATTAAGAAGCGATCCACGACAACGAATCTAATGTCCGACGTAAATTTCTTATCAACGAAAATTGATAATCGCCTCCAAGTTGATACCATATACTTCGATTCTTCGAAGGCGTTCGACAGGGTTCCTCACGCCCTTGCGATTGACAAGCTGAAGTATCTGGGCAAAGCGGTTGCACTCTTACTTATCTGGTCGGAGCGCTTTCGTTAAATTGAACGCTAGTCGGTCACGCGTCTTCTCCCGTTCTGGGACCACTGATCTTTATATTGTTCGTGGATGACATGTGCTTTCGGCCGAAATTGCGCTTTCTTTCTACGCTGACGAGCTAAAAATCTACAAAGTTATATTGTTGTTTCGAGGGACAGATCGGAATTCGGATACCGGGTCTTGAGAAGCACAACTCAGTGTTCTCTGTTTAGTGCAACTTTTAACTGTACGTTTAATAGGGGTTAATATTTGTTTACACATTTTCAGATTATGCTTCTTACACTCTCGGTATGCTATCTTGTGCTACCGATCTAACTAAGGCCTGTACTCGAAAAAAATGCACCAGACAAAAGTGTTCACCAACAATTTATTTTAAGTCGGATTTTCTTGAAACTTTCAGGGAATGAACATACATATGCATTATGTTTCGGCAAATTAACTTTACTCAATTTCTTTTCCATCGCTGAAAGCTTCCACCTTTCCCTTAAGACCCCTCATTACATTTTGTGCAATGGTGGAGCCGACCTTTTTGGTCACTTTCATCCATTCTTTCTTCAACTCCAGCTCGTTCTTAAACACCTTGGGCGATTTTAGAACTTTGGCCTTCATTATGGCCCAAAATCTTTCCACCGGACGAATCTCTGGTGAATTTTGGGGGGTTGGCGGTTTTTGGTACAAAACCAACGTTATTGTCTCTGTGCCAATCCAACGTCGATCGCGCGTAATGGCATGATGCCAGGTTCAGCCAAAATAATGTCTCGCCTTCGTAGGACCGCAGGAATGGCAACAGACGCTTCTGGAGGCACTCGGAGCGATAAATTTCGCTGTTGATGGTACCCGTTGTGATGTACGGTTTACTCAGTTTACCGCATTGGCATATGGTCTGCCAGAGCAAGCATTTTTTGGCGAATTTGTCCACTTTCTTCTTCCTTATGTCTTCCGGAACATCAAACCGTGATTTGGCAACGTAGAACTCCAGCCCCGGTATCTGATTTGCGTTTGCCTTGATGTAGGTTTCGTCATCCATAACCACACACATTGGTTTCGTTAACCACTCTAGATACAGCTTCCTTGCGCGGGATTTGGCCGCCGTGTTTTGTGGATCACGCCGGTTCGGTGCCTTCCCGAGCAGGAGCGAATAGCTTGATAACTGGCCTTGGTATTTAAGAGCTCAGATTAAGAGGTAAAATGCCTGAGGATAATACCATAAAATTGTTCCCACAATGTTATGCGAATACCAAATTGAGGTAAGACAATACCAAAATAATACCTCTAAGGTGACCAGATACTTACCCGAGCAGAACACAAAAGCATATGAATACCTAATTTTGATCTTGATAACTGGCCTTGGTATTAAAGAGCTCAGATTAAGAGGTAAAATACCTAAGCAAAATCCTTAAGAATTGCAAGCAAAATGTCTCTAGAATAACTTAACTTGATATTCTTGATACCTGGGTAAGTATCTGGTCGCCTTAGAGGTATTATTTTGGTATTGTCTTACCTCAATTCGGTATTCGCATGACATTGTGGGAACAATTTGATGGTATTATCCTCAGGTATTTTACCTCTTAATCTGAGCTCTTTAATACCAAGGCCAGTTATCAAGATCAAAATTAGGTATTCATATGCTTTTGTGTTCTGCTCGGGTTGCGGACCTTGTATACACGAAGCTCAGCTCGTTTTATGGTATGCTGAACGAACCAGGCGGAACACTTTGCCTTCAGAGCCGCGTCGCGAATCGAAAGGTTTGGATTACACTTGAAATAATCCAACACCTTCCGGGATTTCACAGGGTCAGCTGTCTTCGGATTTCTTCCACTTCCAGCCCGCTGCTCGGTCGTCTGGGACTTTTTAAACGATTTTTCCACCCGAAACACAGTTGTATGGGTGATTCCCAGTTGTCTTCCGATCCATCTCATGGTCGCAGTCGGATTTTTCATGACGGCGCGCAAAATTCTCCGGCGATTTTCTTCTTGTTTCGATGACATCTCAATAACCACTGAACCGATTGTTACAAAATTTTGCACATTTAAACAATTCACCTAACTAGTTATACCCAGATTTTTATCAATTTTTACCCACGGACAAAAAAGTTACACTCGGAAAAAATGGTGCATTTTTTCGAGTACAGACCTTAACTGAACTAACTCTTTTTTTGTGTAAATTTTAATAAGAAACAAATTCACTGCTAGGGAAACCAATTCAACTTAATTAACGCTTGGAACACAATTGTGAATGTGAACTTAATTGTTGATGTAAACAATCAATTGTGTATTCTTCTTTGGCTCGGAAGTTGGCTTGTTTTTCTTTTCATCACTGACGCCAGTCACCCATTCTTGACGTCCGTGATTGCAGTGCAGCTGAGAATATCAAACGAAGACAGTGCGCCCAGCGGCAACACATATCATCGCATCTCGACGGTTGCGCTCTAAAGGCTGACATCAACGAGATTCTGTTGTCGTTCTTTGAAAATGGAATGGAACTGAACATCAAAAAGTGCATAGTTATTTCGTTCACCCACCGGAAATCCTGAACAGAGTTTGATTACTCCATCAGCTCGGAAGCTATAGACCGTGTTCAAGCAAATCGTGACCTATGGGTTAAAGGGCGATACGGTCAAAATTTGGTCAATATCAACTTGACGTATTTCTTTCAATTTTGCATTTAAAAAACCTGAACACCCCTCATTTTGAAGGTGTGTGTGTGTAGAATGTTGCTCCTATTTTGATTTTGGAATTCACTCTTCAGTTGTCAAAATGCCGTCCAAGCAAGAAGAGCAGCGTATCAAAATTTTGCTCGCGCATCGCGAAAATCCGAGCTACTCGCACGCAAAGTTGGCAAAATCGCTAAAAGTTGCCAAATCAACCGTTACAAATGTAATTAAAGTGTTTGGGGAACGTTTGTCGACAGCCAGGAAGTCTGGATCGGGGGGAAATCGAAAACCGGAAGCCGCTGAAACGACAAAGAGAGTTGCCGGTAGTTTCAAGCGAAACCCTAACCTATCCCTCCGAGATGCCGCAAATAAGCTGGGTGTATCGTCTACAACCGTGCATCGAGCCAAAAAACGAGCCGGACTATCGACTTACAAGAAGGTAGTGACTCCAAATCGCGATGATAAACAAAATACGACGGCCAAAGCGCGATCCCGGAGGCTGTACACGACGATGCTGACGAAGTTTGACTGCGTGGTAATGGACGACGAAACCTACGTCAAAGCCGACTACAAGCAGCTTCCGGGACAGGAGTTTTATACGGCAAAAGGAAGGGGAAAGGTAGCAGATATTTTCAAGCACACGAAACTGTCAAAATTCGCAAAGAAATATCTGGTTTGGCAAGCCATCTGTACCTGTGGCTTGAAAAGCAGCATTTTCATAGCTTCCGGGACTGTCAACCAAGAAATTTACATGAAAGAGTGTTTGAATAAACGTCTGCTGCCTTTCCTGAAGAAACACGGTTGTTCCGTACTGTTTTGGCCGGATTTGGCATCTTGCCATTACGGTAAAAAGGCCATGGAGTGGTACGCCGCCAACAACGTGCAGGTGGTTCCCAAGGACAAGAACCCTCCCAACACGCCAGAGCTCCGCCCAATTGAGAAATACTGGGCTATTGTCAAGCGGAACCTAAAGAAGACCAAAAAAACTGCTAAGGACGATCAGCAGTTTAAGGCAAACTGGCTTTCTGCGGCGAAGAAGGTGGACAAGGTGGCTGTACAAAATCTGATGGCAGGGGTCAAGCGTAAGGCCCGGCAATTCGGATTTGGAAAAGCGGAAGCCTAACTGAATATTTTTCCTGAATTTTATACTAATTGAACTTGAAAAAGAAATTTAATTTGATTTTTTAAATAAACGATTTCACCGATTTACACGCGTTTTCCCTTGACCAAATTTTGACCGTATCACCCTTTACTGTAGATACGAAACTTCAGTTCAATGAGCATATTAGTACAACAACTGCAAAGGCCTTTGCAGCACTGGGATTTATCCGTCGCAATACAAGTGGTTTCACCGATATATATGCACTAGAGGCGGTGTACTGTTCGATCGTTCTTAGCATCATGGAGTATGCTGTTAGTGTGTGGTCGCCTCATCACTCAATGCAGAACATCCGGATGGAAATGGTTCAACGCAATTTTGTACTGTATGCTCTTCGTCAACTTCCGTGGAATGACCCAGCAAATCTACCTGACTCTCCGAGCCGTTGTAGACTGATCGATTTAGAAACTTTAATGCACAGACGTACTAACTTACAGAGGTTTTCACTACCTTTGACCTCGAAGTATACACGACGGTCGAACGCGAACATAAGAGCCTCATCAAGGCTAAGAAACGTGGTTACTGGCGACAATCCGTGGACGCGCTATCACGTGAAACGTCGATTTGGAATACGGCGTGAAGGCTGCGTAACCGAACTACGAACAACGAGAACGAGGAGTACTCGGACCAATGGATCCTCAAGTTTACGCGGAAAGTTTGTGCAGACGGCACGGATGATTCCTCGTGAAACCACGAATTCGATAGATGAGATCAGCTAATCCCTTTCAATGGTAGAGCTCTCTCTCGCACTCCTTTCGTGTGGCAATACGGCTCCAGGGGCTGATAGGATCAAGTTCAACTTGCTTAAGAACCTCTCAGACGTTGCTAAGAGGCGCATGTTGAACTTGTTTAATCAGTTTTTGGAACCTGGTAAACCAGCGTCCGACCACAACTCTTATCGACCCATCACGATGTTATCTTGTATTCGAAAGTTGTTGGAGAAAATGATCCTCTTCCGTCTGGACAAATGGGTTGAGACGAATAACCTGCTTTGAGATACTCAATATGGTTTCCGCAGGGGTAAGGGAACGAACGCCTGACTCGCGTTGCTTTCCACAGAGATTCAGTTAGCTTTTGCTAAAAAAGAGCAAATGGCTTCTGTATTCTTGGATATCAAGGGGACTTTTGATTCAGTATCTGTTGAAGTTCTTTCAGTTAAACTCCGCGCTTGTGGCTTTTCACCATTAATGAATAATTTTTTGTACAATTTGCTGTCAGAGAAACATATGAGCTTCTCTCATGGAACCCTGATTTAGCTACATGGGTCTCCCCCAGGGATCATGTTTAAGCCTTCTTTTGTATAATGTTTATGTCAAAGACATTGACGGTTGTCTAAGTGACAACTGTACGTTGAGACAACTTGCAGATGACGGCATAGTGTCTGTCACGGGACCCAATGGGGTCAATCTGCAAAGACCCTTACAGGATACCTTAGATAATTTGTCTAAGTGGGCTCTCGAGCTAGGTATCGAATTCTCTGCGGGGAAAACTGAGTTGGTAGTTTTTTCTAAGAAGCATAACCCAGCACAACCGAAGTGGGGTAAGCCGATAACTCATTCCATGTCATTTAAATATCTTGGGGTCTGGTTTGATTCAAAGTGCACCTGGAGATCCCATATTGAGTATCTGAAGCGAAAGTGCCAGCAGAGGGTCAACTTTCTCTGCACTATTACCTGGTGGGGAGCGCATCCACAAGATCTTCTAACGTTGTACCGGACAACGGTTTTGTCGGTTATGGAATACGGTAGTTTTTGTTTTCAGTCAGCAGCTCGGTCGCACATAATTAAACTGGAACGTATTCAGTATCGGTGCTTTCGTATCGCGTTAGGTTGCATGCACTCGACTCACACCATGATTCTTGAACTGCTGGCTGGCATGTTGCCACTCTCGGATCGGTTTTCAGAATTGTCTCTCCGGCTCCTCCCCAGGTGTAAAGTTATGAACCCCCATGTAATCGAAAACTTCGAGAAGCTTCTTGAGTTGAATCCTCAAACCCGCTTCATGACTTTGTACCATTTGTACATAACAGGATTCACGCTTCATGGAATCCCAGAGCATCATCATCCTATGATTGCTCCGGTAACATTTGCTGCAAAGTTTGGCCAAGTTGAATCTACTAAATCGTTCTTCACGGATGGATCATTGATAGAGGAGTCAGCAGGCTTTGGTATATTTAATGAAATTTATAGCGCCAATCGTAAACTTCAAGCTCCTTGTTCCGTATATGTCGCTGAATAAGCGGCAATACACTTTACGCTAGAGATTGTGACCTCACTTACACCGGATCAGTACTTCATTTTCACGGATAGTCTCAGTTCTATAGAGGCTATTCGCTCTTTGAGGCCGGTAAAGCACTCCTCGTATTTTCTTATGCAAATACAGGAGTTTCTAAGTGCTTTATCTTCGCGTTATTTTATCTCCTTCTCTGTATGGGAACTTCTCATTGTACGATTCTGGGCAATAAAAAAGCGGACTCGCTTGCAAAGGTAGGCACTATGGAAGGCGATATTTATGATTGACAAATCGTTTTCAATGATTTTTTTTTCCTATTTTTCGTCAACAGTCTCTCGTTAGCTGGCAGTATAAATGGAGTAAAGGAGATTTGGGGCGATGGCAATATTTAATCATCCCAAAGGTGTCAAAAAAATCGTGGTTTGGAGGGATGGATGTGGGTCGAGACTTCATTAGAGTGATGTCTCGCCTCATGTCCAATCATTATTCTTTGAACGCTCATTTATACCGTGTTGGGCTGAGCGAAAGCAATCTCTGTGAGTGTGGACTAGGCTATCAGGTCGCAGATCACATTATTTGGTTATGTGCTGAGCATCGTGGAGTCAGATCTGAGCTTTATGATTCCCTTCGGCTCGAGGTAGACAACCTAATGTACCAGTTAGAGGCATTTTGGCTCAACGTGATCTGGAGTTTATGAAACTCGTTTATGTGTTTTTGACTAACATCAGTCTTACACTGTAGTTTGTTCAACCTGTATGTTTACTTTAAGTTTTTTTTATCTGTGTATTTGTGTGTTTTTTTTTTCTTTTTCAAAAAATGTTCAAGTCAAAAGAAAGCCATAAATTGTATAGTTATAAGTGTTTAGATAATTTTGAATTTAAATTTAATATTATATGTAAACCTTACTTTAAATTCCCACCCATCTTCCCATCCGTTAAATTGTTATTCCTATTAACCTCTAGAATCCGCGAGTAATCGGTTCTACCCCCCTAACTTTAGTTTTAAGAAAACTTATGTATACTAATATGAAAATTTGGCTCTGTAAAGATGACTCGAGTGAGCCTGTGCAAATAAATGATTTATAAAAAAAAAACTTGTTTCTTCAAGTATCAAATTTGCTTGATCGCGTTTTTTTTTTGCGAGTTTGTCAATAATGATGCTATGGTACACTAAAAATTTATTTTCGTAAATAAGCTTTCACTCGTTTCGTAAACATGAAGTTTGTACATCGAACAAATGTCTCGTGTATTGTATGAATCATTCATAGTGCTTTTTATCTGGTGAAATGCTATCATTACACCTTTTTGTGGAATGCACGAAATAGATTTCGTGAAGACTAGCCAATCGCTGCTTCTCTGTTGGTGTTGTGCTACTGGGTTGGGCGGGAATAATTTATCTATCTCAACAACAAAATCAAAGCGCTGCCGAGAGTTATAACTTCATACTCATTAATCGGGTATTTCCT